>JAKNDB010000108.1:760000-1092500 GCA_024305405.1 Dirofilaria immitis | reverse complement strand
AAAACAATTATATATCATAGAGAATAGCAAAAATTACATTTCTCTTTATTTTTTTACACTTAAAAAATCATAAATTTTCGAATTTTTTTTTGTTGTTTTTAGGGAAGGAAAAAATATTATACAAAAATGTGACAAAAAGTAGAAATATTGAATAAACGATTAAAATTCAAACATTTCAAGTTAAAAGTTAGAAAAAAAAAAAAAAAGGAAAAGGAAAAAGAAAAGATCACAAAATTCCAATATATTTTATAATTTCCTTTCGGCTTTAATTGTAACGATCGACATTCTTTAACAATCAAATGTTGCAATAAATCAACACTTTTCTTTTTTTTTTTTTATTCCAACTTTAACAAAATATACTTTTTGAAATTTTACAACTTTGTTAGGAAAACTTTCAAGTTTTCCAAAAAAAAAAAAAAAGTAGTATGTATCATAGTTGGAAAAGATTGGGCCATAAATTATTTAGACTAGAATATCATTGATATTAGAAACAATTATTTATCAGTCGTATATTTTAGGAAGAATGGTGGAAGATTGGAGAAGAGGGAGGGAAAAAAAAAAAAAAGAAAGAAGAAGCTTATCACTGATGAAATAAATTTTAATTTTACAATTAATCCTATAAAATAATTATCAAATTGATATGAAATATTTTTTTTTTTCAAACTGCGACGATTAACATTTTATCAAAAATTTTTAAATATTATTTAATTCGTCGTATTTGATGAAAATAATAATTAGAAAACAAAAAAGAAAACAAACAAACAAATATATTAACCTCATATTCGATACCACTTAATTCATTGCCACAATTTGCATAATATGCTTCCATATGATCACTGAAAAATTTCTATTCGAGAAATTTTTCAAACTTTAACGAATCATTTAAAATTCTTATAATTTTGCTTTTTTTTCTCTTTTTTTTTTTGCACCTCTCAAATAATCTTTCTTTTTTCGCTTTCCTATTTTCATCTTTTTCCTTCTTCTCCTCACTCCTCTTTCTCTTCCTTCTTCCCTCTATATAGTTTATAGCTAAATGATTTGCATAAATTAAATTTAATACTCGAATTTTAATCACTAAGCAATTTTCTTTTTGAGAGAAAGAGAGAGAGAGAGAGAGAAGAAAGAAAAGAAAAAGAAAAAAACAAAAGTATTACGAATATCGTTTATATATAAGTTTGTTGAGAGAAAAAAAAAAATTAATTAGCATAAAATTGCATTTTCATAATTTTTATAATTATATTATTTAAAATGATGCAAATTTGATAGGAAAAAAAAATTTTAATAAAAATCATTTATCTTTATAATAATAAAATTAATTTTTTTCTTTTCCTCAAATTTTATAATTAAATTTAAAACTTAAATAAAAAACAAGAATAATGGAAAAAAAACAAACCTTTCTAAGATAAAGTTTTGAAATTGAATATATACATATATTTATACATATACATATATATATATATATATATGTATCTAAATATATATATATATTTAAATATAATGAACGATGGGAAAATATTGTGAAGCACAGTTAAGTGACAGCTGTTGCTATAACTTTTCGTTCTTACCTTTTCTCTCTCTCTTCACCTTTCCCCTCCTTCCTTCCTTTTTGCTTAAACTTTTCGTTTCGTTATTCTACCTTGCTCGTTCTTTTTTCTTCTAAACCTCTTAAAATATTTGGAAGTTAAATTTATCAGAACTTTTAAATGAACGATTAAGAAAAGAAAGCAATTATTACTAAACCAGTTGTTGTATAGATGTTGTATTCGAGACAAACTTATCATTTAACACTTTTCTCTTATTTAAATTTTTCATCTTTCCGCACTTTCTAAAATTTCTCTTCATCATTTCATTCATTCTATTCATTCTATTCATTCATTCATTCATTCATTCATTTCTTCCATACTTTCTATCTTTCATTCTATCCTCATTTCTCGTTTAGTCTCGACAAAAGCATTTTAGAATTTTGAACAGACAAAATTTCTTAACAAGCAAAAGTAACTCATAACAATTACGAACACACCTTTTTTTACATCACATCAATTATAAACTCACTCATCATCATCATTTTTTCTTTTCTTTTCTTTTTTTTCATTTAGAATTTAAAAAAAAAAAGCTTTCATTTTTTAAAAATACTGACAAATATCATTTATCATTATTTTTTTCGTTTTTTTTTTTTTTTTTCAAACCTAATTTTCTTACGTATTAACTAATAAATACATCAAAAATATCGATGTATATATTCAGAGAAAGAAAGAAATACAGAAACTTGGATATTTTCAAAAATACTGTAATAGAAAGAGTTGTAGTAATGTTAGAGGATTATGATTATCTTAGACTGAATAAATTTCAGTTCTCAGTGAGTGCTTATAATATGAAAAGAAAAAGATATATTAAAGGTAAGCAATTATTACTAGTACCATTATAATATCATATGTAATAAAATGAGCTTTAAGATTACTGTATATGAATACCGTAACTTAATCATTATGGATAAATTATTTAGAATAACTGACAAGAATTTGACAAAAGTATGTTAATTATTTTTTAATATCGATACTACTGATAAGAACATTAATAGAAATAATAGTAATAATAATAGCAATGATAGATAACAGTAATAACAATAATGATAATAATAATAATGACATTAATAATATCTTTAAGATTACTGTATATGAATACCGTTTAATAATAATAATAATGATGGTAATAATAATAATAACGATGACGGTAATAATAATAATGATACTGATAATAATAATAATATTAATATTAGTACTTCAATAAGTTTGTTAGTAACTAAATTTTTTTTTTTTTTTAATATTCCCAGCAATAATGCGTTATTTGAAATCATTGAAGCTTTTAAGTGGCATTTTCTACGGTATCGCAATAATATTTGATCCAATAAAATATTACGACAATTTATGCGAAAAGTAATTATCTAAAAGCTTTAAGCTTCACTAACATTTATAGAAGATGCTAAAAGTTGTAATTTTAGAAGTCCAAAATGTCTGAAATTATTGATGAGAGATGTATCGTAAGATGATATCTTTTTCAGAATAATGATTCTTCGAATGATCAAATTGCATCAATGATCATATAATATGATTTTAGCCTTAAATTATTTGTTTAAAATTCTAGCATACCTATCTAAAATTGATGATTTCAATTTACTGCATGCTTCTTGAGTAATTTTACAACTTTTTTATCATCTGATAATTTCTCATAATTTGGCATCGGAAATGTTGAAACGGTTCGTGCAGCCTGATTGTATAATTTTTCTTGCTATCGCTCATTTCATCGATCAAAAACTATAAAAATCAAATTTAAATTACAAAATTTTAATTTTAACTGATGTAAAAAAAACAAGAAAAAAAAAATTATTGTTATAAAAAGATGGTACTGTATGTGAAACGAATACAAAGATAAGTTTAAGGTTGAAATTTCACTCTTCATTAATATTATAATTAATACATTGATAATGAATATACTTTTTATGATTGCTATAAATGATAATATAAAAAAAAAAAAAACTATAAAGATAAATTTTAAGATTAAAATTATCACAATTACATTATCAATTAATTTGATTATTTCAATAAAATTTACGATAGCATTCTAAATGAACAATTATGCGATTGAAATAAAAATTATTTTAGCAAAATAAATTTTCTAAATTTTAGCCTAAAAAAAAAAGATAAACGGAATTTAAATTTAAATTAAAATGAATGAATTATTTTATTTGGAAGAAATATTATAAATGAAAATGTGAAATGAAATGAAAAGGATTGCTAAATTGGATTGATTTAAAAAAAAAAAAAAAAGGATTATTTTAATATTAATTGAAAATGGATGATTGAATATTCAATAGATAGATGGTGATGCAACGATGCGGATACAAATGACATATATCAACCATATATATATATATATATATATGTATATATCGAATACTTAATATAAATGTCATATTGGTTATATGATGGATAAATGTCATGCATACGATCATTTCAATTAAAATTCATTCTAATCTTCTTTTTCATTGAAAATGCATAAATTTTAAATATCGATTTTTTTTTGAAATTTTAAATATATTACTTCATCATTTAATAATTATTTAAAAATTATATAATAATAATAATAATAATGATAATAGTAATGGTAATAATAATAATAATAATATTAATAATAATAATAGTAATAACTTCAATCTTCTTTTCCTTTTTTTTTGCTTAAAAAGAAATCTTATTAGTGAAAAAAGAACTCAATTACTTGAAATTAATATATATCATAAAATTACAAGTATATATATCTTTTAGTTTTGCGAAAAAAAAAAGAATTAATATTAAAAGGAAAAAAAAAGGAAAAAATTATTTGACAAATAATAAAATTAAATTATAATATACTCTTTTTTTTCTATATTATGAAAATATAAATAAATAAAATTTTATCAATTATTATCAAAAAAAAAATTTTGATAATAACTTAATTTATTTATTTTTATTTTTGCAAATACAAGAAATGAAAATTTATATATATATATATATATATGCATAATTGTTAAGCAAAATAATATAAAAACATGCTTATTTACAATGATCTGTTACTAGAAATGTTGTAAAAATTTTGTTTTGTTTATTGTTTTGCTAATGGCTGTTTAATCATTATTTACTAACATAATTTCCGTTTAATTTATGAATTATTTTATAAAATTGAAAAATTCAAATAATCGTAAATGAAATTTCATTTTTATTTCAGAAATTAATAAAATTGATTTAAACAATTTAAAATAAAATAAAAAAAGAAATTATTGGTATAAAATAGTGAAAAATATCAATTGATATAAACACATACATACATACATACATACATACATACATACATACATATATACACAGTTGGTTGATTTTCAAATGATATTATTTTTGCAAAAAGATAAATAGATAAAGCATTAATTTGATAGTGAAATAGGATTGATTGATTGTTAACGCAAAAACCGATGAATTAAAATTAAACTTTCGCATTTGATATCATTTAATGACAAATGCAATCACATTTAAAAACATATGTTATTTCTTTCATTTCAACATTAAAACTTTCATGCAATTTTAAGTTGTTAAAAAATAAAACAATAAAGAAAGTAATTTTGATAATATTTTGATCAAAAAAAAAGCAAAATAGAGAAAAGAAAAATTTAATAAATTAGAAATGAAAACGAAAAAAAAAAAAACCAAAAGATAGAGAAACAGAAAGAGAGAAGAGAGAGAGAGAGAGAGAGAGAGAGAGAAGAAGAAGAAGAAAACGGAAATTATTTTAAATATTCATTTTCAATCATATGATATCAATCTTAAAATAGTTATACGTATAAATGATATATGAATCTAAATGGATTTTTCGAAATGTTGCCGACAAAAAGCAAAAAAAAAAAAAAATAAACCTGCTGTTCTCGATGAAAATGATGCCAATATGATGTGTAAACTACATCGATCTCAAGTGGTTTGAACACCTTTTGCAAGAAAAAAACGAAAAAAATTTAAAATTTTAAAAATAACAAAACTAATTCGAGTAAAATTAAAATTTGTAATTAATAAAATTATCATAAATATTTATAATTTTATAAATAAATAAGAAATTTTCATTTATTATTTGTTGTATGATAATAGTAATATAAATAACATTAACAATGATAATAATAATAACAACAATAATAATAATAAAATATTGGCAGTAATAATAATAATAATAATAAAATGTTGATAGTAATAATAATAACAATAATAATATTAGTAAGTTTTTAATCGAATTAATGATATTTAGAAATTACAATAATTATTACGCAATATTATATTGTTATTAAAAATGCATATACTTTTATACATAAAATTATTGCTCAGTTACCCCATTATCATTATTATTATTATTATTATTATCGTTATTATTATTATTATTACTATCATTATTACTATTAACTTCTTAATGTAATTATTAACATCAATAAATCATAATAATTAATAAGCAATATTAAATTATCAAAGTAAAAAAATGCCTGCAAAATTGTTTCCTAATAATTTATAATAAAAAGCTCATTTTCCATTTGGCAAATTTGCATTGAAAGATGGAAAGGAAGAAAAAATTGATAAAATTTATAAATTTTTCACTAGCAAAATATGCAATTTATCAAACATTAAATAGAGGAAATTTTTAATTCGAGAAAATTCGAGAATAGCATATATATATATATATACACACATATATATTGTATCGTAAATATTGATGCTTAAACGAAATGTAAATGCTTCTTTAAAATAAAAGTTTAAATGATAAATATTGAAAACAGCGATTAATCGTAACCTCAAGAGGATAAATATTTGAATGGTTTTAAGGCATTATTTAGATAACAAATGATGATAACATTATCACTATCGTTCCATCATTTTGCATGATTGTACTTTTTCATAAACATATCTAATATACATATTCAAAATTTTCAAATTTATTCATCAACATTTCGTATAAGCATTATCCATTATCTATTTTTTTTTTCTTTTCTTTCTTCTCCGAGATAATTTAGTCTCTAAGTTTAATTTACTTTTTTTTTTTTATTTGTTAAAAAAATTATTTTAAAAAAAAACTGAAAGAAATGAAAAGAAAGTGAAAGTATGAAAGATAAAAAAGATAAAAAAAGAAAAAAAAAAGGAAAAAAAAATACGAAGCAATAAATAATTAATTGTATGTCATAAAATGTTTTTTTATTTTTTTAATTAGAACGAAAAATTTTTGAAAAATTATAAACAAACATATATGATATATGAATTTTTTTTTTCCTCAAAACAAAAACAAAAAAAAGAACAAAAAAATAGGGCAAAAAAGACAGGTAATTAAATAAACTTAATTATTTGTTTCAAAATTTAAAATATTATTATATAATTAAGTCTTAAATTTATTTTGTTTTTAAAAATTTTTTTCTTTTATTTTCTAAACTTTTATTACAGATCATATAAATATCGTATGGAACGATTACCTGATGAAAACAATGATAATGAATGATAATTGATAATGATAATTTTATTGTGTATAAAAAATGCTTCAGCATAAAATATATAACAATTGATCACTTAACGAGAGTAATTTTGTTTTCTAACTTTTATTACAAATTAATTTAACGAATTAATTACAAATTAATTTTTATTTTTTAACTTTTATTACAAAAAATTAATTTTACAAATTAATTTTTTTTCTTTTCGTCAAATTATTATTATTTTACGAATAAATTTAATAAAATTATTCGTAAAATTATCAAAATTAAGCATTCGATAAGTTTGTATAATTTGAATTAATTAATTAATTTCATAAAAATCATCCATCATTTAATGTATTATTTTAGCAATTTTTGACTACTTTTAAACGATAAATAATAAACAAAATGTCTTAGCGAATTTTTGAGTGAAATATTTGAAAACTTAAAAACTTTTTTCCTTTTCCTTTTTTCTTTTTGATGAGAAGAAAGAAAGGAGGGGAGGGAGGGGGAAAAAAACAGAGAGAAAATATGTTTGTATTGTTATGTTATAAGATAAGAAAATGGATCATCATCAACAATGTTGAAAATGGATCATCATCAACAATGTTGAAAATGAAAAGACGAAAAGTTTCACTTCTAAACTAACTAATTCATGATTTATCGATAGCTGTCATCATTTTGCCTCAAAATCATACAACATTTTTGACAACTCATTTATTAATCAATTTTCATTCGTTCATATATTATTACAAATTCTTATCTTATTTCTATTCAAACTAAAAATAATATATAAAATTTTAATTTTAATTTTTATTATAAAATTAAAAATAAAAATTTAAAATTGAAATTTCAATTCATTTTTATTTTCATTTTTTTTTTTAATTATCAATATGATATAATTCATTCCTTGTTTTGCTCACTTTTTCGTCTTTTCCTCTCTCTCTATCCCTCTCTCTCTCTCTCTCTCTCTCTCTGTCTCTCTCTGTCTTTTGAAGAGAATTTTTCTTTTTTTCCTGACAAAATTTTCCATCTGTTCGAATAAATTGGAAAAGTGTAAATTTTTTTTTCTAAAAAAGGTGAAGAGAGAAAAAAAAGTTGAACTTAAGATAATGATGACTGATAAGCATTTCAGAAAAATTGAAACTTTCCATGAAATTACCATATTTCAATTGGAAATGTAAATAAAATATTATTCTTAGTTGAAGATAACAAAAACAAAAACAAAAATGGCCAAAAATTAAGATAAAATGATTAATAATAATTTTAACATTCTAAATTTTAAATTCTCTTATCAATATTCATCTTAACAATATTGGCATTTTATCATCCCGTAAGTCTATTTAGTTTATAATTTAATATTTTGAAATTTAAGACGAAAAAAAAGAAGGAAAGAGAAAAGACGTACAATCGAATATAAAATAAAAATTTTCCAATTTTTTTTTTAATTGAATAATTAAATATCAAAATTCGTTATAGTTTTATTAAGTTTTAATATATGTCTTCATATAATAATGCATATAATTTCATTGAAATAAAAGAAATTTTTTAAACTTTTTTTAGATTTATTTTCATAAAAATAATAAAACGATTTTTACCTGAAAAATTATCGAAGAATTTTGCTAAACATTTTAAGATAGATTTGAGAAATGTAGCATAAAAATATGATCAAAAATATTTATGAAAAATTTCTCTCAGATAATTTATGCAACGGAAAAGCAAAAATTTTGTTCATTTTATTGATTGATTGTCATAGCTGATTTTTTTTTTTATTCTATCAGCGATCTTAATCAACGACCAATCAACAATTTTATATTTTCACTTTTATATCGCGTCATCTTTATTTTGAATATTTTTAAAACAAAAAAATTTCTGTCAAATTTTCTTAAGCATTAACTTTTCGAAGTTTATTTCTCGAGCATTAAAATGATAATTTTTTTAGAAAAAAAAGAAAGTTGAGACATATTTGTTATGCGCATTTCGGGAAATAGCAGATTTCATTTTCTAATTTATAGAATTTGAGCAATTTTTAAATCGAATAAATAATTAATTAAAATTTAAAATTGATTTTAATAAAATTTAAATATTATATGCAAACATATTGGTTGATAAGTCCAATGGATTAAAATGTACCGTGTAAAATTATAGTATAATTTTAAATTAAAGAAGAAATTTCAATTACAAAAAAACAACTTATCAAAGCATTTTTCGGTTTTTTTTTTTTTTTCGTTTCTTCAATTAATATCTTACGGTATTTTATTTCATATACAAATGATTAATTGGCATTTACTGAAAAATAAAATAAGAAAAAAAAAAAAAAAAAAGGAGGAGGAAAGAGAAATGCATAAAAATTTATACCATAAAAATTATTTGTTTATTTAATTTTTTTCACGAAAATAAAATTTAATGAATAATTATTTCAAAATAAACACAATTAAATGATCGATTATTATTCTAAAATAAATACAATTTATGATAAGAATTATTCGCATAAACAATTGCCAAAATATTTGATCAATTTTTTTTTTTTTTTAACAATTCTCGATGGCAAAAAAAAGTTTTTTTCGTTAATTACTATGTATTTAAATATATAAATTGGTATGAAAATAAATATTATCCTTTTGTTAAATATTTATTTAAATGTACAAACCTGATGATTGCAACAAAATAGATATCGTAATAGATCCATGAATGAAAAAATTTTCAACTTTTCAACTTATTGATAATATTATCGATTGAATATTTGTTTTGCTTTGTTATTATGCTGTAAGAACAAAAAAAAAAAAAGAAAAAAAAATTAAACAAACATTCGTTAATTAGGCAAAAAAAAAGAAAAATTAATTTTCAACAACAAATTAATTAATCGAATAAGAATTAATTAATTAATCGAAAATTAAATACGAATTAGTTTATTAGCCTTGTATTAGTTAAAGATAATTTGAAATTTAACTGTTGATAAATGCATTTTATTATGCATTTAACTAATACAAACTAATACAAAAATTAATTAATGAATTAATTTGAAAGAAAAACTCATGAAATAAGAATTGATATGAAATAAGAAATGATATATGAAATGAGTTATCGATGAAAGAATAGAAGTAATTAAAATGAAAGAAAATTTAAGAGAAATTGGACACGAAAAATGGCTAAAAGAGCTAAAAATTAATTGAGTTCAATGATGATATCGAAGAATTGAAAATTAGAAAAAAAGGATTAAATTAGTCACTATAATTAGGTTACATCTAATTTTCGATTTCTTTTCTTTTTTTTTTTTGTTAAAAAAAAAGACTAAAATGAGATTTCATTTTAAAAACGAAGAAATGAATTTTGAAAAAAAAGAATAAATAATAATGATTGCAAGGTTGGAAGGAAATATCGAAAAATAAAAAAAGAAAAATAAATTTTATGAAATGTCAAGCTAGAAATATATTTAATATGTATATAAGAGCCAAGAAAAAAAAAGGATAAGGAGAAAAGAGAGGAGAGGGTGATGAAATGAAAAAAAACGAAAGTCATAAATGAGCTTATTATTTAGCCTTAATGCATGAGGAAAAGTTTTGACTATTTAAATGAATTTCTCGTCAGTATATATATATTTATATTTGTGTGTTGTCAAAGAAAAAAAAATAAAAATTTTTTTCCGATTTATTCACTATTAAAGCTACAATCTTTAATCAAACATCATTAAATTTCTATCTCGATTGGAAAAAAAAACTCATCAATAATTAAAATGGTAAATTGTTTGGAGGAAGTATTCAAACATTATCATTTATGAAAATGATTAAATAGATGCATGAAAAATAAAAAAAATTGTGCATAAGCAGATAATGCAAATCGAGACTTATCATGAGATCGACATTAAATAATTAAAACTTCCATCTTTCTCATTATGTTGGAAATAAAAATAATTGTAACTGTAATTGGAATTGATGAATTTTTCTTTTGAGATAGAAAATTATAAAATAAGAAAAAATCACAATGATCAAGTTACACTTAAAACTTTTAAAATTTTGAAATCTGTATTAGCGAATTTATTACATTTAACTGATGTGCTAGTCTAACGGTCACATTCATGATTAATTTATCTTCTTTATTCATTCGTTTTTTCAATCCTATTTAAACGTTCAAATGTCCTAACAAAACCAACTTTATTAGTCGAATGATAATAGAATAACATTTTAATTGCATTAGTCTATAAAAAACAAATTCCTAGCAATACTGCGAAGCAAAAAAAAAGAAAATAATTACCTTTCAAATTCCTATTTTCTAGAAAATAATGCCATAACACAATTCACTGCAAATAAATATTTATAATGTACTATGTACATTATAAATATTGATTTTCTTTAAAAAATCTTCATCCAGCTATATTTGCCCCGATAACAAGTTACTCGAATCTGAATAATCTTAACTGATTGATATATTAGTAGTAACGTATTTGATCAAAGATTTTAGCCTCGAATTTGAATTAGTCCCATTATTCTGAAGGCAAAACAGATTCGAAAGACGATAAGTGATGAACATCATAGATACTGTAATCATTCGTAAATATCTTTTTATCACAAATATATTGATAGATGTCTCTTGGTGTTTTGAAATTGTCAGAATCACCATCTGGAATTTCGAAATGAAATTCATCCTCAATCGCCATGATCATTTCCACAAAATCCAACGAATCTAATCCAAGATCTTTCGAAAAATTCGAATCAAGCGTTAATTTTTTGGATCAATCTAGGATAATAAGTCTATGTAAATATTTTACTTCTATGTATACACCATTAATTTCTAAGTGATATAGCCAAATTTTTTGATGAAAATCTAAAATTCGAAATTAATGAAAAAGTGCTAGATTTAATTTAAGCGCAAAATTTTTTTTTCAGTTTGAATTAGATTTTAAATTTTAATAAAATTAAATAATGCACTAAATCGAAAGATATAGTTCACAATTCAATGATAATATACATACACGTACCTTATCATATAAACTTAGAACAAGCATAATTCGCTGTTCGACAGCTTTCATCGTCAAATGTAGATGAGCGGCAAAACGTACCTGAAACAGTTGGGATGGAAAGAATGCTAGCAAAATAATAAAATAGTACAGAATCGATGTGACATATGTAGAGTGTTCACATATCAGTTGACGCTTTAAAATGTTAATTTTACTCCCAAAAAAACGTGATTTTCTAATATTCTCATTTGATTTCCTTACTTGATTTAAACTGAATTTATTTTGTTGATACGCTGTACAAATTAGAGGCATCTCTTTCGCCATTATAGTAGGCATTTTCCATGCTGAAATCGCAGCCGAACGAAGGCAATTTCGTACCACTAATGCCTTTAGCATTACTTCTGCAAATATCTTGAACTTCAATCAAATCACATTCAAGTATCGAAACAAATATTACTCGACGATTTCAATCGATTTAACGCAACTTAAAACAAACTAACTGTATGCCTCATTTCATAAATGAAAAATTCGGAATGGACTAAAAGAGACCGCATTATTTCTACATAAGAATGTCGTACATATCTACAAGTCACAAAAACTGAATATTTGTAATTTGTAACTTTCTAAATAATCCCAATTCATATAATTACATAATTTGATCGATTAATTACTCGTATTCACAAAAAAGACAATGTGGATATTTCCGGTCTAACTTAACGTGAACCAAAATGTAAGTATATCATATCATATTAGAAAAAATATGATAATCTATCAGCCAACCCTTTTATTACAACAATATGACAGATGAAATTGAAGCTCAATTTCAGACCTATTGGTAAATATCGACAAAATTGTGATTTTCAACGGTTGCAAGTGGAATAAATAGATGTGATGGTAACTTTTTATTCAACAGACAATAAAATCAACTATTTTGGATATGAACTATGAATCGTCTTCATAATCGTATTGTTCCAGCAGTTGTTCTGCGCAAGATCCTTGTTCCAAACGTTTCACAGCTGTTTTACTGACACCATAAAGATGAACTAGAGCTGCTGCTATTACAAACATATGGAACAGTTGATGCGATTGTAACTGAAAAAGGAGAACGATATTATTAAAATTTCCATCCTAATAAAAACGAATCTCTTTTGCCATATTTTGATCAAATAATATATTACTCATAGATAAATAAGCACTCAGGATTCTAATACAGAACGGGCTTTTGCTAAAACATACCCATAAATCAAATCTTCCCGGAAAACATTTTTCCGGTGTACGTGTAGCGTATAAAAGAGCACCCGTTATATATAAAATACCCATCAATAGTAACCATAACAACGATGCTTCATTTAAGAGGTATGAAATACCGTCATTAATTAGTATATCGAAAGCTGGTACTACACCTAAAAGCATTTGTAATATTAATACCTTTAAATTAATAATAAATACTATACAAATTAGATCCATTCGACCACAAGCAACAGAAATATCACAGTGATTATTATGAGAAATAACTGCATAATTTCAACTATAACTTACTACTTAAACCCATTGCTATGAAAATTATGGCTCGAAACGGTCGATACTGTGGCTGAGCAAATTTATCCCACAATGATACGATAACTGCAGCAATTCCAAGAACGGAAATCATAGTTAAATATATAATCATAGGTACCACACGACAGTAAAATCCATAATAAATCCATGGAATAAAGGAACCAACAATAAGTAAAGTAATACCAGTATAATCCAATCTGAAATGTAATAAAACCAAATAATTATACCTATTAAATTCGCATAAAACAAAAAACATTTCGATTCTTTTACAAGTTAGTTGAAGGCGAACAATAAGAACGAAATATGAAGAATCAATAATTTTTCCTCGCTATTAAAATCGCAATGATTTAATAAAAATTTCGTCATTTGGAAATAGAGTATTTTTGTGTTTATGATTTAAAGCCGGGTTTCATTCAACCAAAAATTCATTTTTCACCACTATTATACTGAACATAGAATTGTAACATTAATGCCCTTTTCGTCGCGTAAACCTCGTTTCATACAATCCCGCGCCGAGGAAATACGTAAATATAATTATTTCAATTTTCATAATTAAAATAACGATGCAAAACAAACTTATTAAATAGTTTCCCAACCACGACGGAATGGCATTGTACTGTATGATAAGCAAACGATAATCCTAAACAAGCTACTGCACCAATAAAATATATCGCAAACACAATTTTATCTTCTAACTGCACCACTGTTGATGGACGCGTTAAAAACCAAGCTGCAGCTCCAATAAATGCCACACAACCTGAAGTTAAATTAATAACGAATATTCGTTAGTTATAATATATATTTTATGTTTAATATAATTTTAGGCAGATAAATATATAGAAAAAGGCCTCTAAAACTCCAATCATACAAGCCACTTATAATCATCTGTTCATTCAACTTATTTTCTAGCACCACCAAAATTTGATAGAAATATTTTTCAAATTAACTAACCGTACATATGAGTCCAGATGTTACCAGTTTCTGTATGTAGCGAAAATATACTTTTGAAGCACGACCCAAAACTCGGTAATGGTGGCCTATGCCCAGTACGCAGATACTCGTTATCTTGTAACCATTCTGGAAGTAATTCGAAATTCGTAGCTTTCCATCGCGCTTCCCAAATCTTAAATCATTTACTTCCTGAATTGATTGTAATGCAACATAATAGTAACGTATAATTTAAAAAATATGAAAAATGGCACATCTAAAACAAAAGAGATGAAATCGAATAAACTAATTGCTGAAGAAGATACCCTTCTAATAGCAACTCCTGCACTAGATTTAGTATTTCTCTCGTTTGGGAGAACTATCTCTTCTTCGTTGATTTTTACCTGAAACTGATAAATAACAAGCAAAGAAAAAAAATTCGTCATACATAGAAATCAGAAAAAAAAAAAACTTTACTAAGACAGAATCGAATCTACTTATTCCAATTTCAAAATCGTCGAGACAAAAAAATTATTGAATAAATATCTCTCGTCTTTATATTATCTAAATATTTGAAATATAAAAAACATACGGTAAGATCAGTGTCATCATCTTCCGAAACCGATACCATAATTGGGAATCCATTCGAAATATAAGTTACTGTTTTCCTAGTCTCTTCTATAGTTTTTGGCTCCTGTACGTAAGGCTGAAATCATACAAGATAATTTTTCTGTAATCGACTTACCCGTAACCTAATATTAGTTAAGAAAATACTAAGAAAAATAGAAAGTGTTTTTATAGATACATATATAGATGTATTCAAATATATTTGAACTATAAATATCAAACAAATCACTGCTACCAAAAAGGCTCCTTATTGTTCTAATTATTTCAACAAAGTATAAAACTTTCAGATAATTATGCAATATTTTCGTTACAAAATGATCAAATTTTCCCAGAAAAACAATCAATTTCATGCAATTAAGAAACAAAAATAATAACCAGGAAATTATTCTTTTTCACAACACTCATTTGCATACGATCAGCATTAGCATTTGGTACCGAAAAAGCTCGTCTATGACCACGATTAAATTTTCGCATACATTTTTTTGCATCACTGACTGAATTCTTCATTTTCCTGTAACCTGCAACTGAGAAGTAAAATTTCACTTAATTTCAATAATGGAATAAGAAAAAGAAAGGAAAAACTCCTTTTCAATCAAATAAAATTTCCAAAAAGACACTCAACAAATAAGAAAAAGACTACTGAATAAAAATAAGCTGACATAAATATACTAATAATATTTAACTTTGACCTTTCAATATACGATTCAATATAAATCAATACATCAATATAATATCGTCAATGTCTTATACGACATTATAATATTATCATAGCAAAAGTTTTTCAACAATCTATTAGTAATAGTGTCATTATCTAGAATCAAGTACAACTAGATTATATATTTCTTATCTCTACAATATATTTCAGAATCAAACGAATCAAGATCAACCTCTAGAAGTATTTATTGATGGGGATACGTAATGATATAAAAAAAAAGGACAAGAGGTGTGTAAAGAAAAAGTAAAATAAGAGGGAAATTAATCATTCAAAAATTTTACTTTCCATTCTACTTTTCTCATTTGACATTCCAAAATTCGTTTTTTTTTTTTTTTTTTTTTTTAATATAGAATTAATGCAAATATCTTTATAAGATGTAATTTTTACAATAATAACATAAATATCGATAGAACTAATAACTTACCTATATCAGAAAGTGAATAAAATTAGCATATAAACATATAGAAATAAATAAATTAATTAAATAATAAATAATTTCATATAAATACTATCGAAATGAAATTCTCCAATTCCAATAAAACATTCTTGAACCAAATCTGAAATAAAGAAAAACTAAAAGAAAGGGTAATATAATTCAAAATTTCAAAATCTACATCGATCTCATTGAAATTATTTCTACAGTCTTCTTATCAGTAAAATAAATAGCTTTAAAAAGAAAAAAAAAAAACATCAATTGTAAGTTTTTAATAGAAATATTTTAAGCATAAAAATGAACCCATTAAATCTGTATAGGAAGAATCGTCGGATTACCTACAAATAATTTCATCACAAACTAACTTTTTAAAACTTTTTATGATAAAGCATATCCTACTGGATAGCAAATTTTTGAATCTTGAGCAAAAATGCAAAGCTTTATGAATCAATGAAAAATTTAACCATCGATATTTCTCAAGAATTTATTAGAAATGTAAACTTTTCCATTCTCTTTCTTTCCTTTAACAAAAAATAAATCGAGAAAATTTTTTTTTTTTAATAAATCAAGAAAAATTCATGTTTCTTAATAAGCTTAGAAAAAAAAATTTGCTTTCCAGTTTTGCTGTATTACGTCAGGAACATCTAAAGAGAGAGGGAAAAAAGTGTCGCTCAAGTGAACTGTAATAAATGAAATTTATCATATTTTTTTTTTTTTGACTTCCGTTTTATAACATTTCTTGAAAATTTATTCATTTCTGAAATAAATTTCCCAAAAAAAAAAAAACTTATTAACCTATACAATAATCTCATTCTATTCAAAGGTTGCAGATAATGTTATAAAAAGTCAAAAATTTGTTAAAAAATATGCAAAAATAACTGTTATTTAAGTGATTAAAATCTGAAATTCAACTTTAGCAAGACAAGAAACTTTTCTTTTCGTATACATTTTACCATTTAGCATTTATATGTATTGAGAAAAATAAAAAGAAAAAAAAAGGCATTGATACTCATAAAAACTATTGCACTGGATGCTAAAAGTTTAGAATACATTAACTGGAATTTTAAAATTTCAATCATTTTGATTATAAAACTTTGAAAACTTTTAGAATGACAAAATTATGCAACTATTTGTAATGGAAAAGTTTTTTCTCGCTTGCCGGTAAGCAAAACATGATGAATTCGTCGGGAATACATGGAAATCAAATTAAATAATATAAAAGAAAGCTATGTGTTAAATTAATTTTGACTTTTGCTATTCTTAAAAAAAAAAAAAAGATTTAATAAAATATAGAAATACGATACTAATCACAGTAACAAAAAGGCTCATACATTGTTTATTAAAATTGTCAAAAGTTAAAAGTTTAAAAATATTATCCACCCTTAATTTTCTCAAAAATTATGGTCGAAATCGTAGAAGTAATGATCTTTTTTTTAAATTATTGCAAAAACATTTTATCATTTACTATAATTTTAAATTGTCGATAAAATTTAATCTAATCATCAAGAATGTAACATGAAAAAGATTCATGTTTGCAAAATATTAAACTGAAAATCTTTTGCATTTCAATAGATGCGGAGTACGTAACAGGAAAAAAAACATTAAATGAAAGATGGTAAAATTCCATTGTTCAGCAGAACATTTCAGAAACACTAATATCATCAAAATCATACAACTGAAAAACGACATAAAATCAATATGCTATATACACCGCAAACCTGAAAGAAAAACCAAAGGCAGATGTTTTCAATAATAGAAAAAATCACATAAGGTTGAATTTTCATATGAAATCTGTGAGATTCCTAAAATGCATAATATAAAAATTTTTCTTCAAAAGACTGTATTGGGCTATTGTTTGATAAATCTGCTGAAATTGCTGCATTAGCTCTAACAATGAAAAAGCGGTAACAAAATTTAACAAAGCAAACAAATGCAGACATAGGCTATAAATTCAATCAGTGAAATAAACAAAATGAGCTTATTCGTAAGGCATAATTAAATAACAAAATTTTAATACAAGCAAATCTCTTAAGAAAAAAAATTAATACTACAAACAATGCACCTCTTTTAGCAAACAGCTAACTGTTTGCTATAGCTTACATATTAAAAATAAACAAAAAGAAAGAAATAAAGAAATGAAATATAGTTTCTAACTGAATAAGGAAACTGAAAAATACAAAGAGATAGTTTTAAAGACAACATTAAATAGCAATAAAATGACTAGAAAAGATAATAATTAAATTTAAGAATTCGTAAAGCATGTTTGATTTGTACACAGTATGAAAAATATCAAAAAAAGTCCAAAAAGCTGAAATAATTGATAAACCAGCTTTAATCGCACGAAAGACATCGGATCATAATATCATCTGGATTTTTCAAAGACTTCAGTTGCAATTCAAAATTAAAATTGAACAAACTCTTCTAATATTTTTCAACGCATATGATTAAATCTTCAGAATATGTAACTAAACCAAACCAAATGATTCAACTGATTCAGCGACTAAATTATAAAACAGAATTCTATAGTTACGATCCTTACGATAGTTAGGCATGCATGATATGCTATTGGAAAATAAGAAATATGAAGCAAGAAGACACAATTATCCAGAATTTTAAAGCTAGTGGAGCGAATAAAGTCTTAAAGCTTGATTTTATATACAATCGTATAAAGTGAGAAACTAAGATAAGAAAGAAATATAATCAATACTTTTTCTAATGTAATAGAATAGAGGAACTTCATAAAACAAAACAAATGAAGATCTGATAATGGCGAAATTAAAAGTTATAAATGAGCAAAAACGATAGATTCAAAAACAGTAATTAATTCTTCCAAAACTTTCTCTTACTGCATATTTCTAAAACATCTGAAATTAATTTCAAAACGAGGATACAATTCCGCATTATTCCCATTGGCAAGAGAATAGAGTGAAATATGCTTAAACGACCAAGTAAACTTGCGTTGTTTCCGTCAACACGCCACTATCTCTTTCACTCGTGGGCTGCTTTTCAATTGTTGTTGTAGCCGAGTCACTCTAGAAAATACGGAAACAAAATTTTTGTTTTAAAAGAATAATATGAAGATAGATGCTTTTCATATAAAAACTTTGAAAAATAAATTTATTCCAACATTAGTGAACTTTTCAAAATTCAAATGGACTGTTCGCAGCTAACATAAATTCGCAAACCTTTACAGAGGAATACTGTCTCGACTCTTTTCGCTTTCCCATGAGTAAAATTACAAAGCATACTCCAACAGCTAACGTAACCAAGGCAACAGCGCAAATAGCAACTGAGTACTGCAAACTTTTATCAACCGAAATTTTATCAATATCTTCACGCCTCTTATTCCAGTCCTCTTCAGAACCGATTTCAACAACTAACGTCGACGATACTCGTGAAAGTACTTCATTACCTACTTTAAATTCGCATCCATAAACACCACTGTCTGAAGCTCGTGCCTGAAATCAAAACTACAGAAGTTAAAGTTTGAAAACTAATTTTAAAACTTGAGGAGAAACATAAATAAAGAAATATAAATTGAAATGGAAACTTAAGCTTACTTCACTTAGCACCAGCAACTGATTGCCAGCCTTAAAAGCTAGACGTGAAGGAGCTGTATTGGAGTCAATTAAACGACCATCACGTAACCACTGCACTGACACATGGAATTGCTCATTGATTGAGCAATTAAAAATCACCGATCGCTCCAGAATGTACTTTACGATCCTCAAGTTGCGGCCAGACTTTGTTATCTGATATGCAAATTTCGGGACATAACAATTCGATCGAGAACAGAAAAACCCAAATTTCGGAAGAAAAAAATCGAAATTAAATAAGATTAAAAAATATAAGAACAAAAATCAATCTTATGGCAGTATAAATACCATAAACGAGAACATGCGCCGAACTCTCCACATGCCCGGCTTCATTACTCACTCGACACGTATAAATACCCGTATCTGCTAATGACACATTGACGACATATAAATTATCATCATTTGCTTTTACATGTAGGCGTCTTTCCACAGCAGCTGGAAATGAATCGCCACCATCCTTTACCCATTTAATGATTGGTGCCGGAACACCTGAAAAAAATAAGTGAAAAAGGAACAAGAAAATTTTAGACTTGAATAAACGTACAAATATTTTACATAGACTGTGACCATTTAAATAGAACAAATTCATCAAGGAGGCATTAAATATGAATTAGGAAGAGATAACATGCAGCTAGTTTATTAAAGTTAACTAAAGCCAAGAGACGGACAAAAAATAAGAGAGGAGAGGAACAGAGATAAGATTCAAAAAAGGAGCCTTTAGCAATTTCAAGCTTCTAAAATTTTTTTTAAAATTCACAACGGATAAGACAAAAACGCTATAAGCTAATCTAACAACTAGCAAAAAGTATCTGAAAATATGCAAACTACATTTTATAACTACATTTTCACATTTTATAAAGTAAAAAAATCATAAAAACGCTTACCTTGTGCAGCGCATCTTAAACGAGCGCTACCACCACGAACAATCGATACATTTGATGGTGAATAATCAATCCGTGGCTTTTGCAGGACCATTAACTTCACTCTACAAATGAAAAAAAATATTAAATAAAAATAAACTAAAAGTCATAGCTAGCTCTGGATTTGATAGAATGAATGACTTTTTATCCACCAAATAATTGATGCACAAAAGAAACTATATAAAACTCAAACTCTTACTTCAAGGAATATGCCGAGCCATAATGATTTCGTACAATACACTGATATTCCGCCTGATCACTAAAATCGATGTCACTAAGTTGCAGTTCACTAAAAAGATATTCCATTGCAAGTCCTGTAACCGTACCTGAAATAAGTTGAATTACTTCATTTAAGTACTTTTCAGAAAAACTAAAAAGAAGTGATTACAAAACTTACTATTTGTGGCCAATGAATGATTGTAAAGAAAATGGTTGTCGCATCATGCGATAATAAGCGAAATCGTCCATCACGAATGACTTTCCATTTGATATCCAATGGTGCTGCACCATAGCCAGTACAATTTAATTTGACATTATTTCCAAGCAACGCTTTTACTAATGCGTTCGGATGATTCAGCAATCGAGGACGAGGAGAATCATCAACTGAAGTACATTTCAATTTTTAGATTATCGAATTTCAAAAATAATAATTTAAATTCAATAAACATGAAGAGAAACGGAACTAAAAACTAATTTAAAAAATATGAAGTATAACAAATTTTCATCTTTAAATCATACCACATGTCAGATTTGTATCATCAATCACAGCAACATCAACACCACGTAACGCTATCGGATAGGAACACAACATTATCACGGTTTTTCGATCCAGTTTCGACAAAAATAGCCAGCGCGAAAACCATTTTAGTTCACAATCACAAACAAGAGATGAAGTGTTGATAAAACTGTAATTCGAAAAATAGATTCGGAGAATGAGAAATTCTTTTCTTTTTTGAGTTAAATACTGTTCATAATTTTATGAATTACTCGTTTCACTTATAAATTAGCTTACAGTCGTTTCAAATGTAGTGATTCAAATGCACCATTCTGCACGCTAGCAATAGGATTATCTGTCAAATCCAGATTTTGTAATGCTGGAAAATTCTCAAATGCACGTGCTGGAATCGTTCGAACTCGATTAGAAGCAAATTTGAGAGTTTGCAATGTTGGTAGAGAGGTATTTGCAAGAACTGACTCATCTTCAACGCACATTGCCAGTCCATTTCCAGAAAGATCACTGAAAGCATTCTTTAATCAAAGGTTAATGTATGTGACGAAATATAAAACTAAAACAAAAGAAAAAAATTTGTTGCAAAGTTTTGAAAGCGCAGATTTTCCTCGATTATATAGAAAGTGACTGAATAGATTTCTAAATCAGCTATTAACTAACAGATAATTTAATTTATCCAAATCACGCATTGCATTTCGATGGATCGTATCGATTTGATTATCTGCTAATGAAAGATATTCCAGGCGTGAAAGCTTCTTAAAGAGTAATGAAGGAAGCGTACGAAGACGATTCGAAGATAAATCTAGCCATTGAAGCGTCGAGCAGAGAGACCAGGCCGAAGAATCTATCCATGCTACATTGTTTGAGCTTAGATCACTGGAAAGATTTCAGTATTTCGGGAAAGAATTGATTTCAAGATCTCTTATAAACTAAAATCCGTACATTGCGCATAGATTTAAAATAATACATACAGAGCTAAAAGCGAATGCATCCCGTACAGCCAACCACCAGTGACTGCTTTCAGTTGGTTTTCGGCAACATTCAACCTCTGAAGCTGTTCCAAACCCCAGAATGTTCCATCCTCAAGTGTACCCAGCATATTTCGAGCCAGTGATAAATTTTGAAGAGATGTTAATGAACTGAACGTCATTGCATGCAAAACTGAGAGACGATTACGACTGAGGTCTCTAAAAATACTTAATCTGTTGAACAAAACACGATAGTTAAAAACGAAAAAAAAAGATCCTTCTAATGGAAAATTGCATATTTCATTGCTATAATATAAATGCTTTAGAATTAAAATCAAAAGCTTTGCTATTTCAACATCACATGTAATTTTAGAAAATCTATCAATTTGAAAAAAAAAATAGGATCAATGCAGTTGTGCACTCAAAGAATGTAAATATCAAAAATTTATTTAAATGTTTACTTACAATAATCGAAGTGCAAACAATCCTTGAAAAGCACTTTTTTCGATAGTTTCGATTTTATTACGTGATAATCTCAAAATTCGAAGTGATTGCAGCATCATGAACGTATCAGAGCGCAATGTTTTTAATAGGTTATTGCTGAGATCTCTGTAAGGAAATAATATACATTGGAAAAAGTTGAGTAAAATGCAAAATTCACGAGAAACTTAAAAAAGACACATCTCTTATTTATTTTGAAAAAAAGAGACATATTTCTTATTTATTTCCATATGAAAAAATGTTCCAATTAATAGCATTGCGAAGAAATTTCACAAAAATGTAAACTTATACAATTTTGTAATTTTGCATTAGCAGCTTGCAACACATGCAAATGTGGAAAATCACGTATAACATTACGGCTCAAGTCGACTACGTCAACCTTCGCGATCCGTGATATATCAATGGTCGTAACTTGTGAAATGTTGTTCGCTTTGCTAAAAAGTTTCAGTTGGACATTTTTCCTGTTATTTCTTGATTAGGATATTTCGAGTAGAAGTATACCCAAACATTTCCGTTTGAAAAAGATTGTCTTACAGACGTAAAACTTACAGATCAAGTTTGCGCAAATTTGCTAACGATTCAATCCCAAGCGGAATCGAAGTTAACCGATTCTTTCGGAGCAAGCTGAAAAGTATTTGAAGATGCTAAATCACATTATATTAAATGACATGCAGAAGAACACGCTATCATTAAATATGAAGACCAGTTCAGCCGCCACTGCAATGGTAAGATGCAACTATACGCTAAATCCGATTGCGCATCAGTCTTTGTAAGGTGTCTATTATCTAATTTCATAACTACTTATTTCACCGATTAGATAATTTATTGTTTGAGTTGTTTAATCTTCGCTAATAAATGGTTATATATTTGCAAATATTTGCAGTTTTGAGAATTTTAATACTGCAATAGGATGAATAGATCAAGTTCTACAGTTCTAGAAGAGACTATGAAAAAGACATACAGCGCTTCAAGTTGAGGAGTATGGGCAAAAACAAGACGTGAAAAACCACCAATCTGATTCTCGCTGAGATCCCTAAAAATACGAGAAAAATCCATTTCAATAAATGTGAAACTATTAGAAATTATATAATACAATTAAGCACTAGATTAATCAAGAGGTTCCTTGATAGTCAAACAAAAAAGAAATAACACAATCAATTTTTGCGACCTAAAGCAGAAAAAGCAAGCCTCTTTTAAATTTATTCCAGCGTTACATAACACGAAATTTCATATTCCTAACATTATAACTATAATACATCGAAACTTACAGAGAGATAAGACTGCCCAATCCAACAAGAGCAGTAGGTAAAATTTTTCAATATAATTTCCTTGCAGTTCCCTATAAAAGTAAATATTAACAATAATTTATATCGTGATCTAATTTCGAAATACATTATCTTAGCATCGTGAGAATATGCTTTCAAGTGGAGAAGATGGATAAATGGATGGCTTATATCAAATAGCAAAAACATACGTCATACCACTTTAAAATTCATCTGATATTGCGATAAAAATTTATGTTCCCCAACAATCTTGCAACGATTAACATAATACTCACTCATATCTAATATAATCGGACTATAAGTAATATAACATTGGTATTTCAAATAAAAACAAACAAATTAATGACTAAGGAATTATATAATTACTTATTCTGATATTTAGTCTGACTAGCCAAATAATATAAGAATTGCATCAAAGCAATTTCCTACTGGGTGTTCTAGCTCTTTATTAATATTCATCTTTAACCAATAGTTTGAAAATTTTTCAATATCTGGAAATATAAGCGTAAAATCAAAATATAAGTCATAATGTTCTGGATTTTCTTTTGGGAATTAAATTTGCCAATTTATTTAATAGAAGGTTTAAATTAATATTGTAATGTTCATACAGTGTGGTTGCCCAGGACGGTAGTGAAAACGGAACATTGGTTAAACCACGACGACTACAATCGATGTGGGTATCAAGACAATGACATTCTTCAGGACACCGTTCTACACAAATCACTCCAGTAAATAGAAGAAACATCGTCGTAGAAACTATCAGCGTCCGATTGTTTTCGTAAAACCATTGCCCCATCACATTAGAACAACCTGTAATTAAACGAATTAATTGACAGATAAGCTAAAATACTGCAAATTTCAAGATTTCATCGTAGAAGTTAAAGGAAAGAAAATAACAACAAATAACGATAAAATACATAACAATACAAGCACAATAAAAAAAAAGAATACAGTCACCTTAATAAATTATACCAAAAATTATAAATGAATAAATTTATCACTTTGAAGATTAATTTCAAAAACTTAAAACCAATTTTAAATTTGAAATTAATGTTAAAAATTATTTATAATTATTAAATGAGACTTAAGTATATACTAACTTCTCCTTCTTGACAACGGCACTACGAAAGTAGAGTCAAGTCATCGTTTCATTTAGTGTTCGTCTTTCATCCTAAATAATCGTTAACACAGCATATGAGTTGGATTTATCGTTCTGAAATTACCATAATTGATAATATTGCAATCACAATAAATAACGATAAATGATAGCATAATACTGTAGTTATAATAAATAATGGTAAATAACAACATGAAGAATAAAAATCACGAAAAATTTTTATGATATTTTAGTAAGCATCTCTATTAGCTACTAATCAAGATTTAAATAAACATATCTTATAAATAAGCAAAAACAAATTAATATAAACAACTCTTATCATTTAATATTTTTCCCGCCTGAAATTCCTGAAATATTTCAGTACAGTAATTCTAATTTTCCATAATTCCTGGATGTGATGTTATCAGGGATTGTAAACAAAATTTATGAAATTTATTCGAAAAACAATAGAATATATATTTGAAAAAGCTATGGAATACTTCATTTACTGAAAATTTCGATTAAATTTTATTTCGAAAAATTTGTAAATAAAAATATTTTCAAATGATAAATATATGATTGAATTTTGTTCATTTATATCTTTTACTGATATGAAAAAAGTGGAAAAGGTCAACAATAATTCTTAATTAAATCCAAAATTAGTTTTTCTCGATCGCGCCATAGCCGTCCATTACTGCAGGACACGGTTCGGCCCGAAAAAATACAAAAAAAAAAAAAAGAAAATTATAAAATAATGGAAATATTCGGAAAGAAATAGCAACGAATATTTATTGCTAAGTTATCTTGTTTTTAAGATATTCATATTGAAATTAAGAAGGTCAATTATTAAGAAGGTCAAAAGTCAAGAAATAGAAATAAGTGTGTTTGTATGGTTTTCCTCATTTCTTTCTTTCTGATTTTGTTAATTGGAAGAATTTAATTTGATTTAAAAAAAAAAAAATATCACAATCAATTATTCGCAATATCTAGTAGAGAAAAATGAGACCAGGAGTTAATTTAATGGAATGGTTATAAAAATAGGGAAGAATTCGAGAATACGTATCTCTTGAAGCGAAAACAAAAATTGCAAAAAGTTGGTAAGCATCGAAATGCTTTTCGAATACTTGTAAAGGTCATTGACATATGAAATTATCACAAAAGGTCATAGCTTTTCAGAATAACAATGGCATATATTATCGAAATGCTTTTCGAATACTTGTAAAGGTCACTGACATATGATATTATCACAAAAGGTCATAACTTTTCAGGATAACAATGGTATGTATTATGGAAAGATGAATCGGAAGATCATATGTAAACAGTCAAACAAACATCAAGTCGCAAAACAAAATTCATTCATCTCTTCCATTCCTAAGTTATATTTATAACAAATCAGGAAGCGATAATCTTTATCAAAATGTCGAACTAATGACGTAAAACTTACATCATTCTTGATAAAAACAACAACAAAAAAAAAAAATTATTCTTGGAAGATAAATGGAAAAAAAGTTTTTGAAATCTGGAAAATTCTTTTTGATCAAAGGATAATCACCGATCAATTTGTGACAAATCTTCTTATACAAAGAAAAAAAAGGAAATTAATTACAAAATTATCATAGCTAATCGCGTTATCATTCAATATATGAATTATTGATAATATTGGATAAAATATAAGTGATAAATATTGTTAAAAAGATACTTAATCAATTTACTGAAATTAATCCAAAAAAATGAATATCAAGAATAAAAAGAAGCTATTGCAAATCACTTATTCGAGAAAAAAAAAAAAAAACGAAGAGATATACACAGTTAGTAAACAAAGCTATTCTGGATTAATGATCCACAAAAAAAAATGAAATAAACCAATAACAAATAAACAAAATCTCCTGGGTCATTAATTCGAGAAAAAACCAATGAAATAGATATTGAGAATAAAAAACAAGCTATCCCGAAGGATTAATTCAAGAAAAAAAACCGATGAAATGGATATCGAGAGCAAAAAAATAAGCCATTCCGAATTCAGGATCGTATAGAATTTATCGTAGTGCAAAAATAAAAGTTGCAGAAAATTGTCGAAATGCTTCAAGAGCATAACAATTGAATTAAGCTTAGCTGAATAGAAAGTTAATTATTTTCAGCAATAAAAAATTTATAAATATAAGCCAAAATGTTATCCATTTCTTGCTTTGCAGCAAAAAAAAATCGATTTCCAATTCTTGAAATACGCTAATAAATATTAAAAAAAAAAAAAAAGGTCGAGATTGAAAATTGTTTTCTCGATTCTTGAAAATTTATTAACATACATATTTATTTTGGGATTGCAAAAATTTTAAAAAGTCCATTAAATACTTCAACGATTTTATTACATATATTTTATTGGGGCACCATTTAAGAATACTTCAAAAATTCCAATTAATGTCTAATCATTTTGTTAGTGCAAAAAAATTATTTATCGATCGGCAAGTAAATCTATAAGTAATTAAAATTAAAATCAAATATTAAGTAAATGCCTAAAATAAATAGTTAAAAGATATTGAATTAAAAATTTCAAAAATATTGGATTAAATAAAAATTTAATTTGAATTAATTATATTGATAATATGATATATAATCAATAAGTAAATATATAAATAATTAAAATTCAAATCAAATATCAAACAAATGTGTAAAATAAATAATTAAAAGATATTGAATTGAATATTCAAAATTATTGGATCAAATAAAAATTTAATTTGAATTAATTATATTGATAATATGATATATAATCAACAAGTAAATATATAAGTAATTAAAATTAAAATCAAACATTAAATAAATGCGTAAAATAAATGATTAAAAGATATCGAATTAAATATTAAATTGATAATATGATATGATTATAGTAATTATTTTTGTCAAAATATATAAAATAAAATTACCATTTTATTTTATATAAAATTATAGGAAATATTCTAAGAAATAAAATATTTCGATTTATTAATATTATTTCTTATCTATTATTTTCTTTTATCATCACTTTTATCGATTTCATATCAATTTATCAGCAGTCCTTAAATTCCAATTACAATTTTAATGACAATAATGATATTTGCTATGAGAAATATTTCGAATATAATTTATGATTGTAAAAATTTTAGCAAGCATATTACCTGAAAATTAAATATTATATTTAGTAAGAGATAAAAAATTATCTCAAATACATCATATATTATTGATAAAATTTATGATTGTAGGAATTTTAATAGGTACAACATTCAAAGAATTAAATATTATATTTGATAAAAGATAAGAAATATCTGCGAACATAACATATATTATTGATAAAATTTATAATTATAATAATTTTAGTAGGTATGATATTTGATAAATTAAATACTATATTTGATAAAATAATTGAATAAAAAGAATAATTTTTTTAAAAAATATGAGGTGATAAGAAAAATGAAACATATAAATACAAATTGAATAGTATAAACGATAAAAATTGTAAATTAAATTCGAAATCGAAATTTTAATTTTACCGGAAATAATAATTCCTTTTATTAGCATGTCCATAATAATATCTTTTCACTAAAAATATTTTTTTCAAATTTAATAATATGAATTAAAAAACAAAAAACTTTTATTAAATGAAATAATGGAATGATTAAAAGTTATTGTAATTATTCAAATAATTAATTTAAAATTAAATTTTTAATTTCATAAAAAAATAATGATCGTTTCATCGAGAAATGTATAATTATTTAATTCTTTTAAATATTATATCTATTAAAATTCTTATAATCATAAATTATATCGATAAAATATGATTACATTCAGAATATTGCTTATCTTTTATCAAATATAATTTTTAATAAGTGTGCAATAAATTTAAAATTAAAATTTCAATTTCATAAAAAAATCTAAAATACATTTTCATCATTAAAATATAATAAAATTTCGTTAGTGAAAGAATAAAATGTAAATATTTATTTTATATATATTTGATAATATTAAATGAAATAATGGAATAATTGAAAAATGCTTTTATCAGCTAAATAATTTCATATTTTTAATTGATATATTTAAATTAAATAATAAATTAAAATGATTGAAACAATGAATTAAGCAAAATATCTACCGTAAAATAAACAAATTCAATTCCTTTTTTTATTTTCTCGTTTATGATAAAAATGATAAAAATATTGTTTGCATAAATTGGAAAAAGTATTAAAATAGATTATGATTCTATCCAATCAAATATTGTAATATTTGATAAATTAGTTTTATTGTTTATTCTAACAATTCATTTTACGCTAACAATTAGGCTAATTTTTTTTTTAAAATTTATCTATAAATAAAATATCTGATAATGAATGATCTGATAACGAATCAAAGATCCAACACGAAAGAATCATGTAAGAAATGATCTTTTTGTAATGTATTGAAAAATGATAAACTGATTACATCAAATTAAAGGAATAGGAATAATTCTTTTGCTATTTCAATCTCGATATCAGCATTTTGTCAACATGAAATTAAATTTTTGCATGCATGGATAATTGACAAATGACGTAAATAAATCTTGGCATAGTGTCAAAAGTTTTGTCAACAAATTTCATCTTTATATTTATAAGCACGCAACATTTTGCTATAAATAAGTTTCCAAAAACAAATTACACTTGAAAAATATTATCACATATATTGATACTATTGTATTGATAATAAATTTATCACATTTATCAATTCAAATAATAAATTACTCAAAATGCTTCTAGGTTTAAGATATAAGTGACAAACATTTTTTAAATTTCCATATTTTTGACTATAATATTATTATTATCTAAAATATGCGAAAATTTGTGATACGACACCTAATTTGTTTGATCTTTTTGATCACACTTAATGTGACTGATCTTTTTGATCACACTTAATTTGATTGATCTTTTTGATCACACTTAATTTGACTGATCTTTTTGATCACACTTAATTTGGTTGATCTTTTTGATCACACTTAATTTCATTGATCGGTCGTTTTGACGATATCACAATTTTTGCCGATTTATTTGGCAAAGCTTTTTGAGTAATTTATTCGTTTCGAAAATATTGGAAATTATATTAATTTTTAAATCGCTTAAAATTTTTTTCCATCCCTTCCTCTTCAAGTTTTATTCGATTTAAACCATAAATTATTGAATGATATAATTAAGGATAAAAATGAGTTAATGATTATTGAGATTATTTTAAAGAAATAATAATAATAATAATAATAATATTTATAAAAATAATGATTATTTAGAGTTATCAATATTTCAACAAAGCATTAAATGATATTTATTCCATGCATATCTAAAATCAAATAATTCGAAATATATGATAATAATTAATAAATAATTAGCAAAAAAGATTTCGACGATTTTTTTTTCTTTAAAAATTTTTGTAACTTTTACAAATACTTTATTAGTTCTTTAGCTTCTAAAATATCTATTGCTAATATACAATATTTAATTTTTAAATTAAAAAACTTTTTATGGTTTGAAATTTTGCAATCAATGATATCAATTGTATCAAATTTTAAGAGTTAAAAAGAAAAACGAGAAGTCGGAAAAAAAAGAGAAGAAATGCTCAACTTAACATTTTATCATTTATTTAAGTCTGAAAAAATATTTTAAATATGATAAGAAAATACTATCAATTAAAAGTTATTTTATTTACAGTTTTTTGAATAATACATTTTGAAAAATAATACTCAACTAAGTAAGCTTAAAATAAGCAATTCTCGAGAATTTTTCGGGAGTATTACTAATAATCAAATATTAATGAAAATTGCTTTTATGTTTCTTTTTTAAAAAGAAAAAAGCAAAAATTTGCGACAAATTAATTTGCAGCAAAGAATAAAAAACAAAAGATAAATTCAAAATATAAAATGACAAGGATTTGAATATTATATAAGTCAGCTAGTAATGAATATATAATTTAATGATAGTAATTGATAAATGTAAAATAGCCTTATAAATAGAAGTGATAACGTTTAATCATTACATCATATACTACAATTCGATCATAAAATATAATTTTCAGAAGAAATGAAATTATTAAACTTATCATGTCATATTGTTGAATATCATATCAATTAATCAATAATTGATAATAATTGACAGAAATAATATAATTTAATACAATGTAATAGTTAAAAGAAAAAGCTTAATGAAGGCAATTAATGAAGGCATTTAATATTTACATCATATTCTAATCTTTTTGAAAATATTAAACTTATCATATCATTTATTTTATCATCATTATAATATCAATCAATAAATTTGTCACACAACATAATATATTTATAAATTTTAGAGCATAACTATGAAAATCTTTAAACTATTATTTGCGAAAAAAATTCCCTATGATACTGAAATACTGAAATTGCTCACTTCAATGGTACTTATAATAACTATCATGAAAATTTAAAAATTTTGAATTACATAATTGTTGATTTGCTATTATCAAATTGTAATTTTTCCATTGACACTTAATTATCATGAAAGAGAAAGTTTGTTTAAAATAGATAATTTTGATAAAAAATTTTGTCAACAAATCTCTAAATATTTTTACGTATCACGCAAACAAACGTAGCAATATTATTTAATTACGTGTGAAAAAAAAATATTTGCAATAGCATATGAAAATACACGTTAAAAAAGTAAAGGATTAGATTAATATACCTTTAACACGTACAATACGTCAGAATCTTGATCAATACTTTTTTTGGCACAATATTTATTTCAAGTAATGATGTCATTTTTAATTATAAACTTAATTTTCACTTATCAATTATCATTTTGTATATTTTTGATTTAAATATCAAATTCAAATTATTAACAGGAAAAATAAGTTATTTAGTTAAAAATAAAGAAATCTGTTATATACATGATTATCACAAAAATTAATTTATGAGATATTTACGAGAGGGCAAAAAAAAAAAATTAGCAAACAATAACTGATAACAAAATTTAATCGTATTGATCAATCCATTTGATATTTCCTAATTCGTATTATGGCAAAGTATTCACTGATAGACTGATAATAGATTTAATCATTTGATTAGCTCGTTTAATATTTCTTAATTCACATTATGGAATGCATTCACCAACAGACTGATAACGAATCTAATCATTTTGATCGTTAAGTCATTTGATATTTCATAATTCATATCATAAAATGCATTCATTGGTTGATTAATAATCTAATCATTTAATTAACTTATTTGAAATTTCTCAATATTAAATTTTATCGGGTCAAAAACTTTAATCATTGTTGAAACTTTTTTTCTCCATTGCTAGGAATATTATAGCTTTAATTCTTTTATTTTCTCAAGAATTCTCGATTATCCAATTGGATATGTTTCCCATTCTTCGAGAAACTTAAACTTTCTTGTCTAACTGAATATTACTTAGTGTCGTAAATATTTATTTACTTAATTAACTTCCTAATAGTAAAGTTTTTCAAATATATAAATACTTCAATTTGACACTTTACTTTATCAACAAATTGCTAATTTCAATAAATTATCAAAATTAATCGATAATTTCTTAGCATAAATAAAGTCTTATTATCAACTTAAATAGCATAAAATATTTTCTTTAAATCGAAAATTGCAAATAGCTCTTAATATTTGAATAATATTGATGTTGACATTTAGGGATTAGAAGAAATTTCAATATCGAAATATTTCTACTAAAATTATGATTATTCATCGAGATTGATAATTTGCCCTTGTGATTTTTTGAAAAAAAAGCTAAAATTATCATCATTTTCTCTATCATATAATATATTGATTTTTAAATAGTATCATAAATAATCAAATTTTTTTCCTAGCATAATTTTTGTTATAGCAATTAATAATAGTAATTATCTTATTGCAAATATTAATATCACGATGATTAAAAATTGATATAAAAATTGATAAAATTATCATATTATAATACAATTAAAATCAAAAAAAAAGGAAAAAGAAATCTCGCATTTATAAATATAATTTTATTGAAATCAAACAATTTTTATGAAAATTCTCAACTTGGCAAAATTTTTATAATCATTGAAATCTTCATGATAATATTTATAACACTGATAAAAATGTTTATAAATAGTTTGAAAAAAATATTTTCATAAAAAAGCGAAAGGCCAAAAATTATTTTTGTAAATATAACAAAATTTTTGCAATCTTTTTTTTTTTTGTTATAAAATAATAATTTAAAAAAGATATGAAAAGAAAAAATTTTTAATTAAAATTAAAAAAAGCAAAAATTTTTTTCCCCTTATAATTTAATTATTTCTTATCTTTTTATTTCATACCTTTTAATCGAAATTTGCATATATTTTACTGATTTAATTGAACAAATTCGAAATTAATTTATATGCTAAAATTTGAATTGATTAAATTGATAAATCGAAATTTGCATATTTCATATAAATTATCGAATAATATTAGAACGACAGTGTATAAATACAAACAAACAAATAAATAATTAATTGTAATTACTTTTATTTATTTTTAAAAAAATAAAAACAAAATTGACAAATTATTGTAATTTTCATTAACTTATTTATTTTCTTTTTTTTTTTTGGCTACTTTCCCAATCTTTTATTTAATTTCAAATTTTATTCTTTTAAATATTTTAAAGCATTTGTGTTAGATGATACATCTAACAAAAATATTCTTCAATTTCTCTACCGAAAAAAAAGATAAATAAATAAAATAAAATGAAATGAAAAAAAAGGAATTGAAAACTATTAACAGTAAACATTTTGTTTATTTATTTATTTATTTTTTTTGAAAAAGAAGCTTTTAAAATAATAACAAACGAAACAATTTTGATTTTTTATTTTTCCTTCATTTTATCATTTCATTTCAGAAAAATAAAAGTTTAAAAATTTTATGCTTTAATTTTTTTCGTCTTCTTCTTCCTTCAATAATTATTTTATATACAAAATAATGTTGGAAAAGAAAAAAATTTTTTTAAAATTTTAGATACAACCTATATTGCTTAATTTATTAAATATTATTGCAGAATTTGTTATGAATAATTAATTAATCGGAAACTTAATTAATCGTTAATGAAAAAAATCAAAATTAAATAGGACGGAGAAAATTAAATTAATTAATTAATGTAATCATTTCATAATCAATTTTAACTCACGCACTTTTGATTCACGTAAACTTGTATTTCGTTTTTTTCTTTAAACTTAAAATTTAGTAACATATTTACTACGTAATTTGACGTATGGAAAAAGTTTGGATATTTTGATTATATTGCATGAGTTCACGTTAAGAAATTAACGTTGATAATATGATCAAAAATGATAACAGAGCAAAGATTATTGGATTAATCTACATTTTAATTGGAAAAATTTTGTACTTCTAAATGACTGATTAGTAAAACTATTTACAAAATTAATGCTTCAATAATTTGAATTTATCAATATACATTTAATGTAAAATCCATTCTTCATCAAATTTCCATCAAGCAGAATAGAATATCAGGCCATTCTTACATAAAAGCCAAGGCTTAAAAGCATTTATTCATGGCTTAATCATCCGGTTAAAGTGGAAATAGTATTAAATCGGATTATGATCAAGCTTATTTTGTATTTAGGTTAATTTAGGATATTCATCAATTTCCAACGAATGAAACATATTCTCATTTCTCACACTTATTTCTTATTCTGTTTAAACCTACTTATTATATGTTGAGATTCATCATTAGTATTTAGCAATAATTTCTACTGTAATAATCGTAATAAATAAATACAGTATCTGTCATTGCTACTGTAATTTATAATTTAGATTTTATTTTTAATTGTAAAATTTTACATATAATACATATCCTTGTAATTAATTGCTAATTATTCTTAAGCTAAAAGCATATAAATTATCTAAGTAAAAGTTCATTTATAGCATAAAAATAAATTACTCAGATATTCTCGATGTTATCATTTCTTGAGCAAATCAAAATTAAGTATAAAAATTAAAGTTGTTTCATATTTTTATGAATATTAAATGATTTCAAGTTTTATAGGAATAAACCATCAAATTATTTGATTAGTGGTTAACAAAATAAATATCATCATTAATTATATGATATATGTTTAGCCTAGATAATAATCTAGGCTAGGCTTTAAGTTGTTAAATTTGAAACATGCAAAATTCATTTATCATTTTCTCTTGGCTAAACTATGTAGCTTGCATATTTTTCTTGGCATTTTTAGGCTATCATTCTATAACTTTCTCAATTCTTTTATTTATTCATCTTTATCATCTTCATCTATTGCGTCATATTCTTATCATTCTTATCAGTTTGGTGGAAATTTCAACTAGTTGAATAAATATAAAAGAAATACAATAAATTCTGAAATTTTATTTAGAAAAGCTAAGATACAAAATCTTAATTAATCATAATTATAATTATAGAAATTTTTAAGTGATATCTAAGATTTTGTTTTTTTGCTTTACGCAGAAATAATATTGGAAGTAAGTATTGAAGTTTTTCATTAAAATCATTACAGCTTCCGGATAATTCCAATAATTACTAAAAGCTTGATCGAAAATGATTGATATGTAGATAATGATGATTTAATATCAGGTTTAATATCAGGATATGTATTGTTGATGAGAGGATATTGTCAATCCTAATGATTGATGTCATCAGTTGTCACATCATTATAAATCATTAACAATCACTAATTATCATTTGATCTCTTCATTCTTTTCCAATATGATTGCTTATAGTATTTTTATTCTTAAATAACATTAATATTATATTTTTATATGGGATTAAAAAAATTTGATAAATAGAAACATAAATTTTTGAAAATTTCAAAAAATTATGGTTTAAACTGTAAATTTTTAACGAATCCGTAATTGTTAAATTAATTTCGTATCTGAAATTATTTAATTAATTTAATATTTGAAGAATTGTTTATTTTGCTGATTATAAAATTTTGTTTTTCATTGTTTTCTGTTCATCCGAATTATTCAAATTTACTATAATGATTTCCTTATTCGTACCATATCAATTAGCAAGTAATGAATGATAATTAATGACGAATATTTTCTCGTATTTTTATGATAAGATTTTAGGAAATATTTTGAATTAATTTTGAATAATATGCTTTATTCTCGAATAATATGCTTTTTAAACTTTTTGAATGATACACTTTATTCTCGAATAATATATTTTAAACTTTTGAATAACACACTTTATTCACGAATAATATATTTTAATAAATTTTAAACTTTTTGAATAATATGCTTTATTGTAATTGTAATAATAATACTAATTTGCAGTATGTAGTATTATAACAGGAATATATTTATTGTAATAATAATTACAATAGTAATAATAAAATGATAAATTTGTTGACGATATCAATGATTACGATTTATCATAAATGTTAGAATGATAAATATGATAGCTGTTTTAATGATAGCTATTTACGAATGAAAGTTGAAATCATAAATAGTGATAAAATAACTTAGCAGAATATAAAAAAAAAAAAAGATATTAAACCATCTTTTTTGCTATGCAAATTAGTTCTCTCTAATGCTATGTTATTTTCATAAATGCAATCATTTTTAGGAAACTTTGTAAGTTTTTTGGCTTGACATAAATTTTTATAGTTTTTTTTTAATATTCGAAATTTTTATCGGAAAAAAATTGAAAGATATGAAAAACTTTTTAAAAAATTCCTTATCAGTTATTGATTAGGTGAAAGAACTGTGAAAATTGCCTCTTTACTATTGTCGCTTTCGATCTGATAAGTTTGTTTTTATCGGTATAAAAATCATGATATATATATATATTTTCAATTCGTTATCATAAAACATTTTTGGTTTAGAATTATTATTTCCTCATAGATAATATCTTTTACCTATCTATAGGTTAAACGTATTGATTGATTTTATTGCCATATTATTTTTAGGAAGTGGAATTTTTAGCATATTTAAGTTAAAAGAAAAATGAAATAGGCGTATCATGATGATAAGATGTTATCAAAAAAGGCATCATTCGTAATTTCATTCAATCTGTATAAATTGCATTGGAAATTATTTGATAATTTTATCATAAAACAAAATTTTTTGATAGTTTAGATTTCTTTTCGTCTAAAATTATTTCAACTATATTATTAATTATTCCATTTCAATTCCATTAAAATATAGCATATTCTATTTAATTGTAATTTTTGTCGGATAATAATTTTACTGAAATTAATTTTAATAAATAATCGAATATATCGGAATATCTTTTTTTGAAAAAAAAAAAAAAGCGACAAATATTTTTGACAATTTAAATGTCATCATCTCAATCATCATCTTATATTTCAAATTTTTACTACATTTAACGGATACAAAAATTTGCATAATAAATACTATTCAATTTGGATAAATGATATTTAAAAATCATTTCGATTAATATTTATGTTTACACATTTGCAAGGTATTACTTCTCTCATTCATTTATGCAATATTTTTTTTTCTTTTTTTTTTTTGCATTTAACTAAAAAAATTGTTTGATTCATTGTGTTTGAGAATTGATAAAAAGATAACAAAAAAAAAAAATTTATTGGCAAACAATTCGAAATTATTCAATTTTTTCATTTTTTTTTTTTTGTTTAAAGCATAAATTGTAAATGATTGTATAATGTTATTTTATCATTAATATTATATTTCCCAGATTAGCATCAAAATTTATCAGGTGATAATAAATTAAGAATGTATGATTCAACGGGAAAGGATTGATAATCTACGATAAATTATGCAATTTATCAGGCAATAATAATTTAAGACTATTTATAAGATTTATCGAGAAGAGAATAATACTTTATGATTATTTGTAAAATTTATCAAGTAATCATAGTTCAAGAATATTTACAAAAGATTTATCGAGAAAATGATGATCCAAGATTATTTATAGTGATTTATCGGACGATAATAATTCAAGATTATTTATTAGATTTTACCGATGGATAATAATTCATGATGATTTATAACGTTTATTAGGCAACAGTAATCCTTCAAGATTATTTACAAGATTTACCGGGAGGGCGATAATAATCCAAGACTGTTTATGAAATTTACCAGACATTAATAATTCACGATTTTTTATAAGATTTATCGAGCGAAGAATAATAATTCACTATTATTTATGAAATTTATCGAGAAGTTAACTCAAATATTATTTATCAAAATTTTCCACAATTTACCGGGGAAGTAATAATCTAAGACAATTTATAATATTGATGAGAATTTCAGGTTTCCTAAATTTGCAAAGTGCTTAGAGTGCTACAAACTTTTACATGCAAAAACAAAATGTTTGTAAAAAAAAAAAATTTATCAGTTAAAATGTTAAGACATTTAGATGAAACGAACGGATAATTATTTCCAGAAATTAATTCAAATTTTAATAGGAAAATTATTAATTCTTCTTTTTCTTATCTTTTCTTTTTTCTTTGCAATAATTTTCTCTTATTGTTTTGGAATTTTTCCTTTTTTTTTTTTTTTGTTAGATATAATTTATGGAATAAATTAATAATTACATAAATTCAATAATAATTTCCAATTATGAGTTTTGTATTAATTAAAAGAATTATTTTTAATATATTATATACCTATGTATACGTACATACAGAATAATAATAAGTAATAAGGAAAAATGATAGTTAAAACTTTTTCGTTTTTAAAGTTATGCTAATAATAACAAACTTTTTTTTCCTATTTGCTTCCAACCTCTTCATCACATTTTATTTGCTTTTCTTTTTGATTATTCTATTTCATTTCCATTCGTTAGGATGATACATTTAGCAAACTTTACCATTTTTACTTTTTTCTTCTTTTTCGAAATGAATTATTTAATTTCTTATATGTATTTAATTTCTTATATGATCTTCATATTTTTTTATTCAACTCATATACTAGTTATTCGTTACTTTAGCTTTGTATTTTAAAGAAATTATAGTTTTATTTTAAATGAATTATTTAATTTTCTATATGTATCTAATTTCTTATATGATTTTCATATTATTTTTATTCAAATTACATATCAAAATAATTTTATTAAAAATTTCATGTATTTAGTTCTTCGTTATTTTAACTTAATATTTTAAAGAAATTATAGTTTTACTCTTAGATGGATCATTTGATTTTTATATATTTATCATATATTTATTTAAATTGTATAGGAAATGATTTTATTAAAAAAATTTCAAATATTAGTTATTCGTTATTTTAGTTTTACATTTTAGAAAATTAAATGAATTATTTAATTTCTTATATAATTTTCATGTATTAATTTAAATTATATAACGAAATAAATTCATCAAAAATTTCAAATATTAGCTTATTTCATATGCAAATTTATAAATTTATTCATCAAAGATTTAAATATTTTCGATTTTTTTCGATGCAAATATTGAAATAAATTAGTATCATTATCATTTAATCATTTATCATATCTTAATTTTATTCATTTCTTCAAAAAATTTACAATTTTGCGCTAACAACAAAGGTATGATAATCGAGAATGATGGAAAGATTAATAAAATTTGTTAATTTAGCATCTAAAATTTCCAATCGATCACTATTATTCTAATAAGCATTCGTAATTTTACTCATATTTTACTACTACTCTCAATTACCATTTTAATATCACCTGCTCTTGTTTACAACTAACTATAGATACCTGTATTCTGATATGAAATAATTATACCAAAACGATTATCTGTTTTGATAATTTAAAAGGAATAAAATTTAAATTAAAATTTTTTTAAATTTAATATATGCAAAAATTTCCTCTTTCTTTTTTATTATCAATTTTAACATTTTTAAGACAAAAATTTTGTCAAAATGATAAAATATAAAAATGACAAAAAAATTTTTTTTCCTTTTCTTTTTTTTTTTAGGTTATATTTTTAAATTTCTTACTATAAAAAAAGTTGCAAAAAGAAATTCATTGATTAATTAGCTATTTAATTTATTTCTGAATTTTTATAAATTTCATTCTAAACAAAAGAACGAAAAATGAAAAATTGCTATCACATTAAAATTTTCAACAATTTCTAAAAAAAAAAAAGGAACTCAATGATTTTCTGATTTTCATCAGTTAAACGCTGATTTTGGTAAATGGATGATAACATATCAGTTATGTATTGCGAAGCGTAATAAAAATAAAAATGTGGGTGCAAAAATTTTTAGAATAATAAACTGATAATAACATTGATAAGAGAAAGTTTGATAATGTAAAAACTAATTTGAATGTATAGCAACTTTTGGCATTTTTCAATTTTCAAACTTTGTAATCCCATGTGAGCAAAACGAATTGTTGTTTATCAGTTTAGATTTGAATAAGAATATTTTAAGAAAACGAAAAAAAATATCAACAGCACTCGGGAATTTCACTTCATTTCGTCGAATTTTCTATTCTCGAAGATTACGAAATTTCAAGAAAACTTTAACATTTTTGAAACATTTCGAGAAATGCTAATTTCACAATATGAATGAGTTTCATGCAAAAGAAAAAAAAAACGAGTGAAAATCCCAATCGAATAATTTTTAATTTGAATATTTGAATCGATGAATCATCGCTTCCGTTTAGATTGATGTAAAGATAGGAAGGGCTAACAAACTTTTTAAACCATAAAACGGAAAACTTGCTAAGAACTTTAACTAAATCTTTTTAAATTTATATATGAAATTTTGGCTTTACTTTTTTTCCAACAATTTAAAAATTTAATTATAGTAAGAAATTTTAAAAATAATTTTTACTTTATTTAAAATGATTCGTTTATTTTACGTGACATATTGAATTGTTCATTCTATATGATAAGATATATATATCAGAATTGATTATTTGTGAAAGATATTTAGTAATTTCCAATCAATTAACTATGATTTATTGAAACTTTTTTTTAAACCAAATAATTTCTGATTAATTAACTAATATCATACTAAAAATTGAAATTATATACTTTTTTCCGAAAATATTTTTACGATATTTTACAACAAATTTCTTGTATTTTATTAGGTTTATTAGCAGCCTAATTAATAATAATTGTAATTAGTAAATTTTAATTAATCAAACTTTAATATTGTTGGACGAAGTTTTCACGATGAATCATTTCTATGATACAATAATCTGGTGTGTAGAAGTTAACGAGCTTCTAAACATATTCAGTTATCTAAGTAAAATTTTGTAAATTTGCATCTGATTTTTGGATTAGTTTGATTATATTGTTTGAAAAATTAATAGTAATTGCTTATTATATTAATTAATGATAAATATTTAGCATATTAGTTAATGATAAAGTCTAATTAATCGTATTTATATCATATTAATTTGTGATAATTGCTTATCAAATTAGTTAATTATTAAGCTTAATTACTTAAATGGAAAAGGCTTTAGTTAGTAATTAAAAATCACATATTAGTTAGAAAATGATAAATGATTTTTGCTGTATTTTCAACATTTCATTTTGATATCTTTTTTTTCGTTTCATTTGAAATGGCTTTACGTTTTGTCACGATTTCATACATTTTTTTTTGTTTCATTTGAAATGGCTTTACGTTTTGTCACGATTTCATACATTTTTTTTTGTTTTATTTGAAATGGCTTTACGTTTTGTCACGATTTCATACACTTTTTTTGTTTTATTTGAAATGGCTTTATGTTTTGTCACGATTTCATACATTTTTTTTCAAGCCATTTCAATAAAATGAAACGTACAAATTTGTACATATATATTTATATATGTTTTTTATTATCATTCGTTATTTTTAGCGAACGGAATAAATTAGATAGAACAATTTAATAGTTGACATTTTTCATATTTTACATTCAGAAAAACGAATAAATATTGATAGCGATGCGTTCGTTATTTCAATGGAAACAAAAATTACACTGAATAATTTAACAACTGATATTATCAAATTTCATTCTCGAGAAATTGATAAATCGATTTGTAACCAGTTGACATGAAGATATTGGCAATGTTAATCTCGTATAAGCAATCAAAGCCATAAATTTGTCCCAATGAATTATTGCATTTTTATGATATTTAATCTTTTATTCATTTTACTTTGATATATATATATATATTTTGTTTATTAAAAATGATTAAAAGATTGGAATGAATTTTAATTTGTAAAATTAAAATGAATAATTGAAAAACTTAAATTTAAATTAAAATTATATTTTATAGTAAGAATTTTTTCTATACAATATATGTTCGACAACCATATATGTACATATATGTTTTTTAATTCTTTTAATAAATTAAATTTTCATTTCATTGGAAGAAGCGAGAGAAAGTGAGAGAGAGGGATAGAGGAAGAGAGAGGGAGAGAGGAAGAAGGAGGGTGAAAAGAAAAAAATTAAAAGAATTTGAATTATTACAATATTCATCCTTATAAGAATTTCAATTTATTGATATTTAAATTAATTCTTATATCTCAAAAATGATATACTTCTTTCTCTTTCTTTTTCTTTCGTTTTTTCTCTCTCTCTCTCTTTTTATCTCCCTCTCTGCAAGATTTAGATTTGATAATAATCAGATAATTTTAAAAAAAAAAAAATGAAAATTTTTATATAATTTTTTTTGTTCTTATCTCAGAAAAAGTTTATTACAAATTTTCATAATATTATATGCTAATATTAGAAAAAATTAAAATTTGAAATTAATAAATTAAAAAATTAAAATGGAAATGAGATATATGAGTTATATTTGAAAATAAATAATACTAATATACGCTAAAAAAAAATGATAAGATAAGAAGAAAAGTTGAAAAATGATATTTATGAATAATACTTTGATCAAATATTAATAAATTTTTCTTTTTTTCAAATTTCAATGAAAAAAAATCTCTTTGAGAATAGTTCCAACTTGGATCATTTTATTTTTTTTTTTTTTATTAATATAATTTGCTAGTAATATTTCACGCAATATCTCATTACTGATATAATCCACTGATAACAATTTTTAGTAAAATCATTTCAATTATGGCAAATAATATTATACTAAAATTTATTATAATTTTTTCTTTCCCCTTCAATTTTATAGCTCCTTACTTTTCACTTTTTTCATTGTTTACTTTAAAAAAAAATTCAATCAATAATTTCTATTCTTTAATGTTGAATTTTCAATAACATTTCATGCTATTTCGAAAAGTTTTTTTTTAGCTTTTTCGATCCTTTTTTGGAAAACCTAGCAAATAGCATCATTAATTTGTAAAAAACTTATCAAATGTTATCATTGAATTGATGAAAAATGAAAACAAAAGAAAAAGAAATTTTTATTTTCAAAAGAAAGAAAATGTGAAAGAAAAAGTTTAAATGAAAAAAAGAGTTGAGAAATTATATGTCAGAAAATATGAGAAAGTTGATAAAGCTTATCAATCATCATATATTCGTTCCTTCGTCTATATTCCGGAATGTTAGGGAATATTTAAAAATGGTTATCAAATTCAATTTTTCTCTTTTCCAGGTATCCCGGAATAATAAATAATAATATTTAAAAACGATTATCAGTTTTATCCGCTTTTTCATATTCCGGAACGCTAGGTGATAATATTTATAGACGGCCACCAATTTCAATTTTCCGTTTTCTCTTTCATATTTCGAAAAGTTAGGAAATATTTACATATGGAAAATTTAATCATTAAAATTAAATTTATTTAGTTAATCATGGATATTTGAATCCATATCATTCCTTCAACAATAGCCATCATTTTGCTTCCTTTCATCAATTTGATTAAATTTTTCAGTAAAATTTGTAAGATTTATAAATCAAATTCCATAATATGATAAAAAATTATCTTCTATAACAAAATTCAAGAAATTTTTGAATTCTTAGAATCGATTTGTTATTTGCTAATTATATAAATTCTAAAAGCTATTATTATTACTATCTTTTATGCAATCATGAATCGAAATATTGATTTTTTTCTTTTTTTTTTTTAAATTAGGATTGTTGATTAGGTAAAGAGATTCGAAAATCGTCAATCTCATCAAGCGATTATTCATTAGCTGTTGTTTTAATTTTGAAAATAAATCTTCGAGAAAATCTTCAAGCCTAATTCATTAGCCATTGTTTTAATTTTGAAAATAAATTTTCGAGAAAAATCACCAAGCTTAATTCGTTAGCTGTTGTTTTAATTTTGCAAATCATAACAAAAACGAGGGGAAAAAAAGACGGAAGAAAATTTTGATCAATTTTTCAAGCAATGATAAGAAAAAAAATATGATTAATTTTATTACGCATTCTTCAATTGTAAATAAAAATTAAGAAAAAAATTTCATAATTTAAATCAATCATTTCATATGAAATACAAAAAAGAAAGATAATTTGAAATTTCTAAAAATATAAATTTTTGAAAATAAAAAAACTCAAAAAAAAGGACGAAAAGAAGTAAAAATTTTAAAAATTATTTTTTTAATAAAAATTTATTATTTTATTTATTTATTTTTCCTGTAAAATCGTTTAAAAAACAAACAAACAAACATATCGTTTTTTGTTTTCTCATTCTTTGTTAGCTTCGACGAAAATAAAATCGGAAAAACGGAAGAAAGGAATAAATGAAAAAGGAAAATGAAAAGGAAAAAAAAAAAAAAAAAAAGGAAAGCATTCATTCTTATCGGTTGAAAGCATTCTGATAGATTTTTTTTTTTTAAAAAGCCGATCAAAGATGGAAATTTGTTTAAAAATAATATTTTTTTTTTTATATCTTTTGATAAATACTTGTATTTTATTCAAATCGTTCCTTTTCTCTTTCATCTTTTTTGTTTTCATCCCCTTTTTTCCATCCTCTTTTTTTTCCCCTCCTCTGTTTTACCTCCTCTTTTTCATTCTCCTTTTTTTTTTTTTTCAACCAAATAATTAAATCATTTATACTTAAAAAACAAAGAAAAAAAACTTTCTTTTTATTTTTGCATTATTTACTTTCCTAGCAATTAAATTATTCAGCAAACTCTTTCATAGCCATTTCTTAACTTTTTTTATTGATTTTTTTTGAATTTTTTATCTATAAATTTTCGTTTTTTTTGATAATAATTTTCATAATCATTGCGAGATTTGAAAAGCCTAAAATAATTGCTATCATTAATTGTTATCACTGTTTTCTTTTCTAATCATATTTTTCAATATCAATAATAATTAAAAATTTTTCGCCTATTCTAAATTTCATTTGTGAATGATGAAAAATTGGACAATTTCGTTTTCAGAATTAAAATATTTTAAATAAAATTTAAGAATTTGATATTTTTATTGATTTCTTTTTTTTGATAAAAATTTTCATCATTAATGATCATTTTTGGCAATAATTGTGGAATAATTGATTGGAGATATTGCCAAGAATTGTTTTCTTATTTAGACAGATCAAAGAAATGCAAATTGATTTATGTTAAATGATTCAAATCATTAATAATCGTATATTAGATGAAATGATATGGAATGTTATTATGATTGATATTATGAGTCATTTTCTATATGATTAACGTTATCATTAATTTTTTTTTTCCCATCAAAATATCGAATAATGTTAATAATGTTTTCGTATTTTCATTATTAGTTTCAAGGATTTTTAAATAGATCAATAAAAATATTAAAAAAATATTGTCGCGCATAATTTATATAATTTGATAATTATTTTGATAATCTGAATTGGAATAATTATGAAAGCGAAATAAGGAAATGAAATTTGGCTAATAAAATTAAAATAAATTAATGGAATAGATTATAGTAATAAATTGAATAATTTTCCTAAATATTAATCATTATTTTGAAATAAACTAATCAAGAAATTATATGGAATGATAATAAAAAAGATAATATTAAACTTTGACTCGATTAATTAAATTAGGCTGATTAAATTAGGCGGATTAAATCGAATGATTAATTAAGAATTTCCGTCTTTATTACCTATCATCTCATATCATTTGACAAATTTTCCTTTTAATTGTTCTTATATTAACGCTTAAATTATTTTAATTGCTTGTTTGTTTTTGTTTAGATTATCACAAAGTTTAATATTATCTTTTCTTATTATCATTCCATATAAAATTGATATTAGTATTGTTATCCGCCATTTTATCATATCAAATAACAGCAGATAATTTTAATTTAAATAAATATACTAATTAGTAGTTTCAAATTATTGGTTTAGGAGAAGTACTTTAGGCAGTAGCACTCTGTGAAATATTGGTTCTAAAATTTATTTTAAAAATACTTAACTATTAAATTTGAAATTTTAATTTTAGAAATTAAAAAATCAAGTTGAAATAAGTGTTGAAATATATCAGGATGAATGGATGTATATATTTTCATAAAGCTTTATTAGAAATTATCGATTTATAATCCTTTTTTTGTTCTTTCTTAAATTTAATTTCTTCAAGTAATATCAAATTTTTCATTTGGTGTTTTTGGAATGTTCATCAATTTTCTTTTCTAATAATTTTTTCTTTCTCTCTCTCTCCTTCCACCTTTCTCTTTCTCTCTCTCTCTCATTTGAGAATATATTTAAATTTATAAATTAATCGAAATATTTGAAAAAATTTCATAAATAACATTTGTGGATAATAGATAAAATAAGGCAATAAACTTGATCATTATTCATTAATGATTGAATTTCAAAAATTTTTCTCGATTATTTCTACTTGTTATTTCTCGATTTAGATTAATCATTTGTTTCGTTTAATTTCTTATCTTATCATTAATTGATTAGATGAATAATGAATCGTTCATTAATTCAGGATAAAAGATAAGTAGTATCATATGGATGGTGGGGAAAAAAAGTTATTGCATAAATCGGATCATTTCAGAGAAGGACTGTGTTATCAATCATGATGAGAAATATAAATATTGGAATTGGAAAATAAATTTGGTTTTTTTCTTTCCATTCCATACCAAAATGTTTTATTCACATTTTGTGCACGTTCTATTCTATTCCATTTTGTTCTATTTTTATTCTCGATTCTGATGCAATTTCAGAATGGTAATTCTGATCAGTTCTCCTATATCATTCTATTCCATTCTATTTTCATCTTCAATCTTAGCATAATCATTTCTAGCTAAATTCCTTTGTGCCGTTTTATTCTATTCTATTTCTTCCTTTAATTCTAATGCAATTTCAGAATATTAATTCTCGTCAATTCCGTTGTAGCGCTGTAGCGCTCTATACTATTCCATTTTCATTTTTAATTCTAATACAATTTTACAATATCAATTCGAGTCAATTCTTTTGCGTCATTCTATTCTATTCTATTTTTAATTCCAATTTTAATGGAACTTCGGATTATCATTTCTATTCACCTCTTCCGTATCGTTTCTATTCCGTTCTGTTATCATCTTCATTTCCAATGCAATTTCAGAATATCATTTCCATGCAATTTCTTTATGCCATCCAATTCTATTATATTTTCATTTTTAATTCTAAAACAGCTTCAGAATATGAATTCCAATCAATTTTCATGTACCGTTCCATTCTGTTTCTATTCTATTCTATTCTAGTTTTTTTTTTTTTTCATCCCTCGATGGAATGTGACATAAATAATTTCTAATGATATGCGTGAATAGTATGCTAACATTAAATTGATTTTATTTTTTGATAGCTTTGCTTAATCATTACCTAATCTTTTATCATTTATTAATTTTCACTAACAAGAAGATAAAATATGTAAATTTTCAATTCTAAAATTATTTCTAAAATTTTTAAAAATAAATCTAAAAAATTAGTTGCAACTTTTTTTTCTTAATCAAATTATTATTATTTATTAGTTTGAAATTTGAATATTTTTATTAGGCATAAATTAATTCCGCATTTTCTAGGCTTTATAAATAACATTTTCTGAGAAGTTTTTTTTTTTTTTTAAATGAAATTTAAAGATTTATTTCAATTTGTTTATTATTAATATAAAATTTAATAAGTATAGTTTAATTTTTGACTTTCTTGATTTATAATAGCAATTTTTTTTTGAATTATTTTAATTTTTAAATTTAAAACTTTATGAACAAAAAGTTTAATCATTTGATACAATTAGATACATTTATCTCAGATAATATCTTGTTATGTAATTGATAGATACATTTATCTCAGATAATATCTTGTGATGTAATTGATAGATACATTTATCTCAGATAATATCTTGTGATGTAATTGATACGAATGATAATATCAAAATATAACAGAACATAAATATTCTTCAACAAAACGAACTGATCATAATTCATTTTGATAATATAAACCAATGATTAAGGAAAACTAATCAATTAATAATTGATGCAAACTTTTTCCGATTCTTAACATTTTATTTTTGATTTAATTAAAGTTGGTTTTTTTTTTAAAAATATGCTAAATAATTTAGTATAATTTAATAATTTTTATCTCTTCGTACTAATTAAATTGCTTCTATCTGATGGAAATGTGAGATTAATTTGATAATAATAGATTTTTATTGATATTAATTTTGAAATTATTTTGTGTGATTTTAATGAAAAAAAAGAAAGGTAATATTCAAATTTTACAATTTATAAATATTTTATTTACTGATAAAACTTAAGCTTACTGATAAAATCTAAGGCCATTCTTTTTGTTTACTATTTTAACATCTTATATAATAATATAGCTTGATATCAGATGTAAAATGTTATGGAATATTTTATCTCTTTACTTATCCCTTTTGTTACAATTTAGTGAGAAAAAAATTTTTTTTTTTTTTTGAATTACTAAACTACCTATTAATTAAATTGTCAATTAATAGATCTATTGGTTATATCTGAAAATAATCGAATATACTGATCGGATAATGATAGATATTTCTGGATATTGGCACAACGTAGTACTATTTGATGTAAAACCTATCAGATAAGAAGTAACAGTAAACAAATTAAATATCTAATAATAAATTAACCATCTAATGGGTGAATTAAATAATCTAATTAGACATACATCATGAAACTATAATATTATATATATATTTATATTTATTAAAAATATTATACATTTATATATGAAAAAAAAAACAATTATTATCCCGATATATCTTAGAGGTGATATTATTATATCACTGAATACTTATTTACTGAGTAAAATTGTAAATAAATAAATTATCAATTTACACTTCAATTTATTCGCCAATACATAAATGATACAAATGAAATGATCATTATGCATAATTAAAAATGAATGACCTTTTGAAATTATTTTCTATTAATTTTTCATAGAATAGGAATTTTTTTTCTTTTCAAAATTTAAAATTATCAAAAATCCATTTTCAAATATACAATACTATTCGTAATTAAATAAATTAGTGAAGGATTAAAAAAAAAAAATTTATGGTAATATCGTAGATTATGTATTCGATAACATTAATGATACTGTATTCTCATCTCTTCTTACTATTACTTATTCGATTACGATATATATCATACAGTATAAAAATTCAGAATCATCAATGACTTTTTATTCTAAATATACTGTTTTTCTCCTCTCTTGCTATTACTATTATGATTACGATACATATATTACAGTATAAATCGGAAATATCACCAGCAATCTTTTTATTTCATTCATACCATCCTTTTCTTTTCCTTCTCTTACTATTACTGATTGGATTACGATATATATCATACAGTATAAAAAATTCGGAATCATCAATGACTTTTTATTCCATATATAACGTTCTTTTCACTTCTCTTGCTATTACTGATACGATTACAATACATATTTTATAGTACAATTCAGAAATATCACAAATAATCGCTTTATTTGATTATTCATCATAAGGCTGTTATAAAACGAAAATATGCTGTTTGTCATCCCATTTATTATTTTTTTTTTTAAATACCATTTCGATTGCGTTTCATCAGGCTAGCCGATATTAAAATTAAAAAAAAAAAAAAAAGAAAAAACCCGCCTATTGTTATCATACATTTCACATCTCTCATCATTTTCATTTTCCACATTTTTAGCAAGAAAAAAAGTGGAAAAAGCTTTTCACTAACGACTATTTTATATATTATATATCGTTTTAACAGAAATTATCATTAAAATTAATCATTGCCAAACTTTTTTCTTTTTGTCTTAATCTTTGTTCAAAAATTAATTTTTGAAAATTTTATATTTATCGTATTAATTTCAAATTTCAATGGAAATTTTAATCTGAAATATTGATTTGATGAAATATATCAGATCAATTTGTTTCATTATTTTCTATCATTTATTGTGCAACAAAAAATAAAGAGAAACCGATACAAAGTACTTATAGCATTTTAACATATTTCTACGTGTTTACGTGATCGAATGATAATTTAGCTAAAAAAGAAAACGATTATGACGATATGATATGATAAATGTTCAAAAATACAGTATGTTAATATATACAGTACGTTAATAATTTAAATGAACTAAGCATTCATTCATACGATATCAATTAATGAAAAATCTAATTACTTTAAATAAAATTAGATACGATTAAATTTCATTTCAAATTTCTCAAATCGAATTATCTCTTATCAATGCTACTCACATTGATACGCTAGACATAAGTCATTTTTAAATGATCAATTAATAATAGGAAATTTGATAAAATTTGTCACGATGAATGCAAAATATATGATTGAGAAAGATTGTAGAATATTTCAAATTATCTTCTTATTGAATGAAACATATCATCGGTTTCTTCGTTTTTTTTTTTTTTTTCTAAACAAACTTTAAAGTCTCATTATCTTCAAGTATGTGCAATATATTCTATAAATTTGAAATGATAGCACATCAAGAAAAAAAAAAACTGGATAGAAAAAATTCTCGAAATAAAACTTAACATTTCGATTCTTATAAAAAAAAAAAAAAAAGGAAACATAGGCGGAGATTTCAAAACTTTATTTACATATTTACCTAGTTGCCTCACATTTGTTTACATTTTCAATCGTTTTTATGTGAACAATTTCTTCTATCAACTAACATTTCTTCGTTTCGCCTTTTTTTTTTTTTTTTCTCGATAATTTTACCGATTGTAAAAATTCTTTGAATAGGTTTAATTTTGTAATGTTGAATTATATTCCTTTTTTTTTTCTTTTCTTTTCCTCCTAATATCTTAATGTAAACATAAAGGATTTGTGAATTCTTGAAATTAAATGCTAAAATTAGATGGATATGTTGCTTATAGGCGATAAGATAAAAGATTCTTAAAAAAAAAAAAAAAGAATGACAATTGATAGAAGAAATAAATCAATGAGTGTGGGAAGATGAATGTAACGTAACGGTTGTGATATTTGATACGAGAATTTTATGATAAAGAAATCGGATCCGGTAGATGTCTATTTCATTTTTCTTTCCTTTTTTTTTTTTTTTTGATGGATAATTAACCGACCATAATAAACTAAAGGATAAAAGTGTTGTAAGATGGATAATTTCTTCTTACTTTTAATTAAGCATTAAACTCGAGAATACTCATTTCAGTATTTAATATGAATCCGTATAATTCACTAATATTATCAATTTCAGGATTCAGGATAACTAAATCATATTTCATTGTCCAGAAACGAAAGAAAAGTACTTATTGCTTTAGTTCAAATAAGTTTTCCTCGTTGCTCCAACCATTATCATTTTAATTATTTTGCAAACTTAAACAAAACGATATCATCTATAAATTGATAAATGAAAATGATTTCATTTATCAATTTATAAATGCTTATCGTTCACATCTTTATTAGTTTAATCACTTTACAAACTTCAATAAAGTGATATCATCTCGAGATTTATCTCTTCAATTTAAAATCATTATCAATTTATAAATGCTTGTGGAAATTATTTTTAAATAGCTTCAATTTCCAATACTGCTTCACTGTGCTGATTTGTACCTAGATGTTTAAACTTGTATAATGATCAATTTTGATAAAGGTGATCGGATCCAATTTTGATAAAGGTGATCGGTTTTAATATCATAAAATAAAACAAAAACCTAAGTGAATTTCAAGAATTTTCCAGGTATCGAATCATTGCAATTCCAAAATTTATAATATCCGATTATTATTTAATCTCACTGATTCCCTATTGATAGCTGCAAGAAAAATAATCTTTAATGAAAATTAAATTTTATCAAATCAAACTTTACAATTAACATGCGATAGATAAATAAATTATTTTATTATATTTGAATATGATGAAATATTCAAATACAATCATGATAATTCAAAATAATTGTAATCATAATTACGGCTACTTATAATATCCAACTATTAAACGATATGTGTGATAACTGTTATCACAATAGTACATTTTGTTATTTGTATTTACATGATTAAAATGTGATGATATTTAAAATTGAAATGATTTAAAAATAATCTTCGAAATGTTCAAATTCATTATCATTTATCGTATCATCAACAATATGTTGATAAAGTAATTATAGCTCTAATACTTACTTTATCATAAATTTAAGTTTAATTTTATATTTCATATAATTTATGATAACTTTATGAAATATGAAGTTATGAATTTTAATGCATAATGGAATGAAATAAATATTAACGATTAACTAGGAAAAGTGAATATTAGGTTTCTAATTTCTGATATTTATTCTATTATAAATTCGAATTTAATTTCAGGTCAATTGATAAGTGAGTAAAAAATGATGTAAAAAGAAGAAACTTGACAGTGAAAATTTCAGGTTAATTATATGTAGATCGAAGTGAGAAAAAAAGTGTTCTATTCCTATCGTAAAGTATCGAAGAAAAAGAAAGCCCAGAAAAGTTCCAAGAATATAAATACTAGGTTGGCGAAAAGGATAACGTTTTGCCTAGTGAAGATATTAAGATGAAAATAGGTGGCAGATGATATATCAAGAAGAAACATGTGACAGTTTCCATCAAGTGGAAAAGATGAAACAATTGGCCAAGCGAAAAAGATTGGGTCAGATGGGACAAATTGCACCAGGTGAAAAAGAGAGGACAGTTATCCGAAGAATAATAATAATTGTACCAGGAAGAAAAGATAAGATCGGAGGAAATAGAAGATCGAGTCAGATGGGACAAATTGCACCAGGTGAAAAAGAGAGGACAGTTATCTTAGGAAGGATAATAATAATTGTACCAGGAAGAAAAGATAAGATCGGAGAGAATAAAATATGGGACAATTTGAATTATGCGAAAAGAGGAGAGCAGTTGGCCAAATGGAAAAGACTGGGACAGAGGAGTGATAGGACAATTGTGCCAAGAACATGCAAAGAACATTCGTTAACAATTGATGACGCATGATGCCAGATGTTACAAATATATCAAATGATTTAACAATTGAAAGCTTTAATGCTTGTCATCTTAACATTTTCCATTCGGCCATATATTTATTTATATTATTTCGAAATATATTTTTAATTTTTTTTCCAACATTTAAACTATCTATCTTTTAATATTTTTCTAATGATATGATATGATATGACAAGTTAATTAATTAATGATAAATTTAATCTTTTATTATCATTAAGACTTTAAATCCTTTTAAAGAATGAAAGAAAAAAGGAAAGAGAAAGGAGAGAGAGAGAGAGAGAAAAAAAGGGCAAAATATTTCAATTAGCATAACAGATGATAATGATTGTTTCTTTATATTAGAAAAAGATAAGATATCTTATTAAATGATAAATTAATTTTTCATTATCACCAATCTCTATAAAATCTTCAAAAAAAAAAAAAAAGAAAAAAGAGGAAAAGAGAAAAGAGAGAGAAATAAAGAGAGAGAAAAGACAAGGAAATTTTGCAATCGACATGACAGATAAAGAGTTAATGATAAATGATATGTTATGATAATTTTTCTTCTTAATTTTTGAAATTTTTCAAATTATGTTAGTATAAAGTTATGCAAAATTAAAGAATTCGTTAATTAACATTTTTTTTAGACAATTTTTTTGCTAAAACTAACATTTTTCTAAAACTAATATTTATCGGAATTTGATTAAATTTCCGGAAATATCGGATAGATAAAAAAGTTAGTACATACATTTTCCGGAACTAAACTAAGCATTCATATGTTTACATCAAAACTAAATTAAGTATTTAATTTAATTTTAATAAAAGTATTGAAATATCGAAGAAATTTTTGTACATTTATGCTAACAATAGAATGCTGAAATATTTTTGATAATAAAATTTTTCAAAAAAAAAAGTTAAATTTAAATTTTACTTTGGAATAAAAAAAAAAATTATTTTTAATCATTTAAGATAGTATACAATAATTTATGGTAAATTTGCATTCCCGTAATATATGATTATGATAGAGATATTCAAGAGAATTTTATGATTCGTTTATATTTATTTGATTGTTTGTAAATTAGCAATTCAATAATGCATCATTGATTTCCCATGAATAGAGAGCGAATCGAGAAATTAAGCCGATGAATTAATTAGCTGAAAAGCGAACATCGCTAACCGATAAAATATGTTTATCGTTTACTCTTTCTTCATCATTTATTTTTATTCATTTCAAATTAAACAAATAATTTTTAATTTATCTTTATTTTTTTCTCACAGGTAAATAATAATTATGAAATTAATTAATTAATTATTTAATTTATTTTTTTGTCCTAAATAACAAATAATTTTTTTAGTTTAATTAATTTGAAATTTAAAATAAAAATAGAATCAAATATCAGATATCGATTATTTTATTTTAACAATTTCTTTTTGAAATCATATAATCTTGTTGTTTTGTCGAGAAATAAAGATGATATGTTAAATCGATGATGGATTTATAAGAGGTAATTGTTTGCTGACATTGGTAAGATTACTAGTGTTACCTGCAAATAGAGACAGGTATCCATCTCTCTTATTACTATTACTATTACTACTACCTTGACTATTATTAGTATTGTCCATTTGTGGTGAATTCTATTTTGCTACATGATAATTTAGCCTAATAATATATTATCTCTCTTTCCTTCTCTCTCTCTCTCTTTTTCCTTTTCTTTTCGAATTATAATTAATTTCGCTATTTCTGATAAATTCATTTCTAATAATCATGATTATCATTCATCGATTGATAATAATTTATAGAAATATTTTTCCATTTTTATATATTATTTCTTTTTAGGTATATTGCTATAAAATTTGTTTAAATAATTATTTTGTAATAAAATTTGTTTTTGAATCGAATATATTTTAACTTATTTTTAAATTATTTACAATTTAATTATTTCTATTCCATTATGTATTTATATATACTATTTTGTATATAATTTTTAATTAATTTTTCATTTATTTTTGAATTATTTACAATTTAATTATTTCTATTCCATTATTTATTCTTATGTGTATTTAAGTGTATTATATCATATATAATTTTTAATTAGTTTTTCATTTATTTTTAAGTCAATTATGATTTATTCATTTTGTCAGTTCCATTATTTATTCCAACATATATATATAAAATTCTCAATTTATACATATATTTATACACAGTATATATAATTTATTTGATTTTATCATATCATATTTGATTTTATCATATCATATTTGATTTTATCATTTCCATTATTTTTTATTTATATGTAATTTTTAAATTATTAGCAATTTTGCTCATTTTTATTAATTCTATTATTTATTTCATATAAATAATAGAATTTTCAATTTGTCTTTTCTTTTTTCTTTTATTTCGAAATTATTTGAAATTTAATTTTTATTTTCTTTTAATTCCATTACTTATTCTTATATATAATATATAATTTTTTATTTGTTTTATTTTTCTTTTGTTTTTAAATTATTTGTAATTTTATTTGTTTTGATTAATTCCCTTTGTTTATTACTATTATTATTATTATATATAATATATATTTCCAATATATTCTAATATATTCCAATATATTATTTCTTCATTATTTTTTTCCTTCTTCTTCTTCTTCTTCTTCTCTGCTCTTTCGATCTTTCTTCATTTGAAATTCTCGAAATTCATTGATATATCACATTTATTTATAATTCTACAGTATACATTCAGTAAGTTAAGTGAAACAATACAATTGGCTGAAATATCCATTCCATTGTGATTGCTAAACTTCAGCTAATCAAATATAAAAAGCATTTTATGATGATATAACGCATTTTAATACTTTCTATTTGAATTATTCAGAAATGAGATAAAAGGTTGTCGAGAATGGAATTGAAAATGATACATTGGAAAGGGTTGACAAGACGGATGACACATGAGAAAGAAATTGATAGATAAGAGAATGGGAAAATGCGAAAAAAAAAAACGATAAAAGGATGATGAAATAAATGATTTTAGCTTAATTGATCGAGAATCAAAATCATTTTGAGATTGCATGCTGTTATTTATCAGATATTCTTTTATTCTCTCATATATGTAATTTTTTATTTAATTGATCCGAAATTTTTAGCATGATATCATTTATCAGATTGCGGTAAAACAGCAATTATCGATAATATTAATAGGTATTAATAGTATTCATTTATCATTTATTAGCATATCACTTATCAGTGTATCATCTATCAGATTAGCATCAAAAGTGATATATCATTTATCGTTCATTATTATATCGCTTATCAAATAGTATTAATATATTTGCTGGAAAGCGTATCATTTATTTGATAGTATTAATAGGTATTAATAGTATTCAAGTAGTATTCATTTATCATTTATCAGTCTATCATCTATCAGATAGTACTAGTGGTATATCATTTATCATGATGTTAAAAATAGTATAAATAGAATTCAAAATATATGATTTATCTTTAGCAATATATCACTTATCATATAGCATGCTTATATATTGTTATCAGGTTATGCAGTTATCAAATAATCCATGTTAATCAATGATATTTTTAACAATCATAGATTATCTGTACAATTTCCGATTGTTAAAGATTTTCTAGAATATTTAATAATCTTAAATTTCATCAAATTAATTATGCGTCAATCATACGTTGAATACGTGAATGATACGTTGAATATGTGAATGATACGTGGAATACGTGAATGTTATAATTGAAATGCTTCTTTTGACAAAAATATTTTTATATTTTACGAAACAAAAGAAAAGTTCCATGTATTATTTAACTTTCAAATTCATATAAAACATTTTTCAGCATATATTTTTACAATAATAATAATAAAAAAAAAAAGAGAATGATAAGAAGAGAATGATAACGTTTTTGATTATTTTTATTGATGCTAAAATGACTTGTTGATTCATCGAGAAGAAAAAAAGCGTAAATGGATTTCCGGTTCACCTTTTTTTTTTTCCTTTCTACATTTCAACAATTGATTCATAGTTAATTGTTTCATGATTCCATTTCATTCTATTCATTTTTCTTTTCTTTCTTTCTCTTTCTCTCTCTCTCTCTCTCTCTCTTTTTCGACATTTTTCATAGAGAAATTTTGAATTTAATTAATTATTTAATTGCTTTTAAATTATTAGAATATAATTGTATATTTTTCCCATTATTTATCATCAAATGAAATGATAAAAGTAAGAAAGAATTTTGATAATTTTTTTTTCAAAAATTTTCCTCTTATTGATTGATGTTGTTGAATTTTTGTTAAATTTAAATTTACAAATTTTACATAATAATTATTATAATATGAAATAGTAATGCTTATAAAATATAATATAACATTTTTAGGAAGGCAATTTTAGAGTATCACATCTTATAAATATCAGGTAAGTATCATTTCTTTTTTTGCACTATGATAGTTATATTATTATTATTATGATATTTTAATACTATAACTATTTTATATTATTTTGATATTATATCACTAATATTATTACGATATTATGGTATCGTTATATTATTATTATTTAGTATTACTACGATATTATGATATTTTTATATTATTATTATTTTACATTATTATGATATTATATTATTAGTATTATTACGATATTATGGTATTGTCATATTATTATGATACTGTTGAATCATAAGCTAACATTATATTTTAAAAAAATATTTATTTTTTCAAATTTTAATGTGAAATGATGATTTAAGAAAAAGGATTGGAAAAGGAGAAAGAAAGAAATGTTTTATAAAAATTATATTAAACAAAGAGATAAATTTTATTTAAAGAGAAAAAAGATAGAAAGAAGAAGAGAGAAGAGAAAAAAACTATAAAATGTTATCGATATTATATTATTGATAGGTAATTTTTTTTTGTTGCCATCATCATCATTATCATTATCATTATCATCAATATCAACATCAACATCAGCATCAACACTATTCTCATCATCAACAATATCACCATCATCATTATCATCGTTTGACTTTATTTTTCTTAATTCTTTATATAAAATTTTTTCCTCATCATTGAAATGATTATGATCGAATGATGATGATGATGATGATGATGATGATGATGATGATGATGATGATGATGATGATGATGATGATGATGATGATGATGATGATGATGATGATGATGATGATGATGATGATGATGATGATGATGATGATGATGATGATGATGATGATGATGATGATGATGATGATGATGATGAGTGATGATGATGATGATGATGATGATGATGATGATGGTGGTATGATGATGATGATATGATGATGATGATGATGATGATGATGATGATTAGTTGATATGTTAAATTATATGTATGGGAAAAAAAAGAAAAGAAAAGAAAAGGAAATGGATAAATGAAATATAAAATGGACAATGAATTAATAGAAGGTAATAAAACGATAATAAATCTTTTAAACAATTACATCAATAGTTGATGGCAAATTCCTTTCGTGACAATTTGTTTGTTGCTATTTTCAAATATTTTATTGATCAATCAATCGAGAATGTGTTTCAGTTAGGTTTGACTGATTAAATATTTTATGAGAAGAAATTGAATTTAATTAAGCAGCATATTTAAACTTATCATTATCTAATTATTAATCATTATAACTTAAATATCATTAATTATTTTTGAAATATTTTGATCAATCAATCGAGAATGTGTTTCAGTTAAGTTTAATTAGATAAATATTTTATGAGGAGAAATTGAATTTAATTAAGTTTATTTAAACTTATCATTATCCAATCATTAATTATTATAAGTTATATATCGCTAATGGTTTTTAAAATATTTTGTTGATCGATCAATCGAGAATGTGTCTCATTTAAATTTGATTAAATTTGCTGATAATTTAACTTATCATATCTAATAATTAATCATATACATATATGTACATATATACAAATATCACTAATTTTAATAAAAATAATTCATAAAAGCATATTTTAACTTATCATAATCTAATCGTAATAAATCGTATAAATAACCGATCACTAATGATCAAATAAAATAAATGAATTGATAAATAATATCGATAAATAATTATCACTAAATATCTCTCGTTGTGAAATTAATTTTCTATTTTTCCTAAAAGAAATTTAATCTCAATCACTTTTAGCGGCCGATTATTTTTACATTAGCAATTGATTTATAAGATTTGATAAGTTTTTTTTTTTTTTTTTTTGAAATTTGATATATTTGTTTAATTTGTAAAGATATTTTTAAAATTAAAATGAATGATTGATAACTTTTTCTTTTTTTTTTTTTTTATAACAAAATGATCGAGAATGTAAATAATTTTTAAAAGTTTTTTTTTCCTTTTTTTCTAAGAATAAAATAATAATATACAAATTAATGTTGAAATTGAAATGATGCAATAATTGGATTTTTAGAAATTCTTTTCTTTTCCTTTTTCTTTTTTAAATTTAATTTTCATGATGAAATGAGTAAAAAAAAGGTTAAAAATTTTCATTATAAAATGATAAAAAGAAAAAGAAAAAGGAAAAGGAAAAATTTCATTTTAATGGGACACTAATTACTACTATAAATGGAAATAAAATTAAAGACATCTGTTTGATTAAATCTAAAAATTACTCATTTTCGAAATTCTATTTCAAATAATAAAAATTACTCATTCTCGAAATTGTACTTCAAATAATAAAATTACTCATTCTCGTACTCATTCTCGAAATTGTACTTCAAATGATAAAATTACTCATTCTCGAAGTTGTATTTGTAGTAAATTTTAAATGAATATGTTGAAATAAAAATTGAAATGAAAAAAAAAAAAAAATCATTCGATCGATTGATTGATTGATTAAAAACGGAAAATGAAAGGAATGAAAATATCATTTTTAATTATTTCTCCTTTACTTTATGTTTTTTCACTTTTTTTTTTTTTTAAATTCTTAAATTTTTCTTAATTGCATTTTTCTATTTGATATTTGAAAGAAAGAAAGAAAAAAATTTGCACAAATGAAATTTATCAAATTATTTTGATATGATATGATAAATAATTTGAAAAAAAAAGAGTGATAAAATTAATCAACAAAAAAAAGCGGGAATTTCATTTTAACTCATATTAATTAATTTTTTTTTTTAAATTTGTTTGATAAAATTTACTCTTTCTTTCTAAAATAATATAAAGAATGAAAGATCAAATTTGTTGAGGAATTGAAAGGAAAAAAAAAAAGAAATCGAAAAGTAACTTGATTAATAGTTTCAAATTTTTTTTCAATCAAGTATTACCTGGTTTTTAATTTCAAAAAATTGATTAATTATATATTTTAATTTATTACCTTCATCAAAAAAAAACTTTATCAAATGATTAGAAAATTAATTATCACATTTGCTAAACAGCATAAATAAACTTTCATTGTTTGCAGTATAATTCATTATTGATTTAAAATTTATTCAAGAATAGAAAAAAATATTAAAAAAATTGATTTGAATTTGATTTGATCTCAATGATATATGAATGATAATAATTTTTTTTTAATTGATATTTTTTTAACTGATTTCTTAAAAAATTTGCTGATAATTAATTATTTTATCAATTAATTTTTCTTCGAAAAAAAATTTTTATAGAATTTACAATAATTCGTAATATCAGTATTCAATTAATGATTATTTCATCAAATCTATTCCTTATCATTTTTGTTCTATCTCTCTCTCTCTCTCTCTTTTAATTAATTATTTTGAAATTCTTTTCTTTTTTTGCAAATTTGTTTTTTTTCAAATTTAAAATATTTATTTTTTATTATTATTCAAACTTTTTTACTGTAATTATCATTTTACTATTATTTTTTCTTTTTCTTCTTATCATATCACTGAAAAAAGTTTTTTTTTATTTATGATTTTTATCAGTAATTCATTTTTTATTTTGATATTTTGTTCTTAAATTTTGAGCAAAAAATTTTTTAAAAATTATATTAATTCAATTTGTTTGGATTTTAATTTTTGATGATTTTCCTTTTTCATTCTATTAATTTGATTACGCTTGTTAATTTTTCAATTTATATTTATTTCATTGATTTAATTAATTCGATTGATTTCATTTGATTAATTCGAAAGATTTAATTTGATTGATTTAATTTGATTGATTTGATTGATTGATTGATTGATTGATTGATTGATTGATTAACTGATTGATTCAGTGATATATTTATTTAATAGGTAGTTTGGATTTAAATTTTTGCTAATTTTCCTTTATCTATTCCATTAATTTAATTATGCTTGTTAATTTTTCCATTTACAATTTTATATTGATTTAATTAATTCGATTGATTTGACTTGATTTGATTTGATTGATTGAGTGATATATTTACTTCATAAATAGGTATTCCATCATTTATCAAAATATTTGATTGAATGTAAGCTAAAATTTAATATTGACAAATGTTTAATCAAATCAACATAGGACAACATTTCCCATGCATGTTTATATATTTTTTTTTTTGAAAAAATTTTTTTTTTTATTAGCTTGATTATTTGCTAAATTTAGAGGCTCGTGGAAAAATTATATTTTGAAAATTGAAATCAAATTTTTGCATATGCCTTTCTTTTTTTTTCGTTTGCTTTAAAGAGCCTATCGACATTTTTCGAAATCGCAATTCTTTTCAATTCCCTAGCGAATTGATAAAACTTAAAGAATAAAGCATGTTTAGTTCGTAGTAGTTAAATGAAAAATCTAAGGATTGAAGAGAAAAGTGAAATGTAGAGAGAGAGAGAGAGAGAGAGAGAGAGTAAAAAGAAAAGGAATAAAAAAAAAAATGGGTTAATAGAAATTGCGAAAAAAGTCGTTGAGAAAATTTGAATTAAATTTTAAGACAATCGTTTGTTTCCTTTTCATTTCATTCTTTCCTTTTTATTCATTCATTCAATTTCATTTCATTTCATTTATCAAACAAAAAATGATAAGATAAAAACTTTTTTTTTTTCTTGCTAAAAAGAGACGCGATGTTTGTGATTTGTTTTAATGAAATAATTAGTTAGAGGAAAAAAAAATTCTTTTTTTTTCTTTTTGTTTCATAAAAATTAAATTACTTATAATAATGATAAAATTTGAAATGATAATTTTTTTTTCTAGAACTTATCATTTAAGTATTTCGTAATTATCAATATGAATATTAAAATATTTTCAAATAAGGGAAGAAATGCTTATATATGTATATATATATGCATAGATAGTAGCCTAGGGTTTTAAAATTTATCCTAGTTTGTTACTAGTCTCTTTTCTCATCCTCAATATGAAATGATCATTTAGTCATTTTATTCATTCATTCCATTCATTCATTTCATTTCATTCATTTATTTCACTTCCAATAATTTAATTCAATCTTTGGATTTGTAATATAATTTATGCAAGAGAGATTGATTGATTATTCGATATTTATTTTAAAATATATAAGATATAGTAGACAGATAGACATATTTAATACTTGAAAAGAATGTAAATTAATGGAACGATATATTTATTTTTGTTAATTGATTTCTCGAGTAAATCTTTTCAATTTCCGCTAATTTATGCTTACATTTAAAGATGAGAATGAAAAGAAGGATAAGGATGATAAATGAAGCAGAGGATGATGATAAGGATGATGATGATGATGAGGGGGAGGAGGAGGAAGAGGAGGAGGAGGAGATGGAAGAGGACAAAAGGTCAAGCAAGAATGGATGAAAGGTGAGGAAATTGAGAAAAGCGGGAAATGGAATAATCTCACATATTTTTTGTTTTTTTTTATTTCATTCTCTTCCTAATCCTAAAATTTGGAATTAATCATACTTTTTTTTGTCTTTTAATTGCTCATTTAGTTGTTTTATTTTTTTAAATTTAAATTTAATTTCTTTCATTTCTTAAATTTAAATTTAGTTCTTTTCATTTCTTAAATTTAAATTCAATTTCTTTCATTCCTTAAATTTAAATTCAATTTTTTTATTTTCTAAATTTTAATTTAATGTTTTTTTTTTTGTTCCTCAAATTTTTAGTATCATTTCAACGATTATTTTGTATCGTTTTTATTTACATCAATTAATTCATATATTCCTAATTGTTATTGTTATTTTTTCTTTTTTAAAAAAATAGAAAAAGATAATTAATTAAAATTTGATTAAAATATTCGAAATGAAATTTATAATTTTGTCTTTTCACATTACGATTTTTTTCCTTTTTTTTTTTTTTTCTTCTCTTAAATATAAAAGCAAGCAAAGATTTGTGAATTTGTAAGCTTAAATGAATTAAGTAAACAAAAGAAATTGGTAACGTAACATAACAATTAATCATTTTTGATTAAATTTTGATCAATTTTTTTCGATTATTTGATATAATATTTTTTTCTCTTTTTTTTTTTTTTTTTAATTCGAGAATTTATTCGATGATAAGTTCGAATAATTAATAATATTTGATAAGATAAAATAAGGAATGAATAAACAAGCAAACAACAATCAGGTTTCATTTCAAGTTTTCCAATTACGAAATTTTATCATCATTATTCCGCATTTTTTTCTTCTTTTGTCTCCACTTTTCCGCCTAACTTCGCAATCAAACGTAACCCATTCCGACTTGACCTCGATTTATATATTCAACTTTTCGGCCACCCCGCTTCCTTCACATTTTCCTCTCCCCTTGATAATTCCACCTTCTGCCTTCCTCCTCCTCCTCTTCCTTCACCTCCTCTTTCTCCTCCTCCTCATTCTCCTCCCCTTCCTCCTCTCCCTCCACCTCCTCTTCCTTCACCTCCTCCTCTTCCTGCATTTCCTGTATCCTTCATTCCTTCCTTCCTTCCTTTCATTGATAAGTGACACTAATCATTCGTAACTCACCTTTGTCTTTATCATTTATAACTTTTATACTGAATGTTATCAGCCGATATATTTGGATTCAAGAAAAATCGTCCCTCTTCAAATATGCCACAATATTACCACCTTAACAATCTTTTTTTTTAATTAAAAAAAATTTTTTTCTTTTCTTACTTTTCAACATTTTAATCTTTCATTTATTCTTTTCTTCTCTCTCTCTCTCTCCCTCATAAAAAAATTTTTTTCTTTATCCTCTCCAAATATTTCTTCTCATTCAATTCCTTTTCTCTTTTCTTTTTGCGTTTGTATATTTCATTATGACACTTTCTCATCTATGCAATTGTTTTTTCTTTTTTCATTTTCCCATCTTTTGAGCTTTTTGCTTTTATCATTTAATGCTTAAAATTGATGAAATGAATTCTTGGAATTGTTTGTTTACCTTTTCTTTTTTTTTGTTGTTTTTTTTTCAGATAAATGTAAAAATCTGCACGAATCACGTAATTTTTTTCGAATAACTATTTTGCACGAATCACGTAATTTTTTCGAATAACTATTTCCGAAATCTGCACGAATCACGTAATTTTTCGCAAATAAAAATTATCGAAATAATCATGAATTAATCATTCAAAAATTCCTCTTCAATTATTCATTAAGTACAAGAAATTTTTTTCTTTTTTTTCTCTTCATCTACACGTATTACGTAATTTTTCGAATAAATGTTATCGAAGTAATCGTAGTACACATTAATCATTCAAAAGTTCTTTTCCAACATTACTCATCAAACTTCAATATTATCAGTTGATATTATCAGGGGAAAAAAAAACAATTATATTTTGCATATTTCATGAATTCTTCAATCAATTTCTATATGTCAAGTAATGATAGTATTTTGTTAACTTTTTTTTTTACATCTATCGACTCTTTCTTTTTTTTTTTCGTAGTTGAATTTATGCCAAATATTTTCTTATCACTAGAAAAGATCTAAATATCAAAAAGAAAAAAGAAGAAGAAAATCTAACAATTAATATTCATTCGAAAAGTACGATAAGCTACAATCAATAAATATATCATTGATAATTAATTTGCTTAAATAATTAATCTGCAAGATAGAAAAATCGTGCAATAACAAAATTATCGATGAGATAAACAAAAACGATAAACAAACAAATAAACAAAAGTGTGGCAATCATTAAACTTTTCTATTATTATCATTTTTATTACCATTATTATTATTCCAATCATCATATCATTCTTAATTGTTATTATTGGTATTGTTAATTTTTATTATCGTTATTCATAAGACTATTATTTACTATCGATAATTTTTAGTATCATTATATTACTTTTCATCCTCTTAACTTTATTATTATTACTATTATATTATTGTTATTGTTTATGATATTATTGTTATTTTAAGTAGGGACAGTTTGTGGTTATTATATTTTATTGCCATTATTATTGTTATTATTATTATTATTATTATTTATTGTTACTGTCATTATCGGAATAGGAAAACAATAATAATCGAGAAAAAGAAAAGGTTTTTATTGTTCGAGAAGATCGACAGTTTCAGAATTTACAGCCCTTGACCTATCAAAAGGGATCGTTATCACTCATTCATTTTCGCGGAATCGTTTGCTTTGAGAAACGATAAACATTTATTGCTTTTCTTTATCCCTCATCAATAATCCCATATATATATGTGTGTGTGTATGTGTGTATGTGTGTATGTGTATGTGTGTATGTGTGTATGTGTATGTGTGAATGTGTATGTGTGTGTATGTGTGTGTATCCTCTGGTGACCTTTAATTATGAATCATTTTAAAATTTGGTCTATTTATTTTCTAATCAAAAAAAAAAAAAAATCTTTATAAAAACTCATTGAAAAATTATTGATAAATAATTTTGATCATATCAATTATTGATTATATTTAAATGAAAAAAACAATTGAAATTTCTCAAAATAAATTTGTCATTTTTATTGTTTTCTCGAGAGTGGTAAAGTTTTATATAATATTTGCGAAAGGAGCAGAATAAATAAAAAAAAAAAAGGAAAAGTAGCGGATGAAGTGGAAAAGTCGGATTAAGATTAAACACATAAATGTCGTAAGTGTGGAAAAGAAAAAAGTTTGAATTATATATATTGAAAAAAAAAAAAACGAAGAAACGAAGGAAAAAAATTAAGTAAAAATTAATTTAATTAAAAAATTAATTCAATTTTTTTGTTTTTTATTTATGCAAAAATTTGATAATTTTAAATTATTTCATTCTTTCTTTTGCTTATTACATTGTGTATTATTTGTTTTTATCTTTCTTTTTTGTTATATTTTAATTTTTGAATTTAATTTTTATAATTCGAATTAAAATATATTTTTAGATTTATTATTATATATGCATATTTACTAAGTTTGTTATATTATGTATTATTTATTTTTATTTTTCTTTTTTATTCTATTTTAATTTTTAAATTTAATTTTTATAATTCAAATTAAAATACACTTTTAGACTTATTATTATATATGCATATTTATTGAATAATATAAGTATTTAAGTTTAAAATTATTAGAAAATTTTTTTCATTCAAATTTTTGAAATTGATATAATTTATGATTATTATTGCTTTTGAAAAATAATATTTATTTGATATTATTGACCTGAATAAACAAATATTAGTGATAATTTTGATAAGATTAGTGATGATTAGATAATTAATCGATGAAATTTTAGGAATTATTGAATACATGACAAAAAATAAATAAATAAATTTTATGATTGATTAATGAAACAGATGAAAGATATTCCGAAATCTATTATAGTATTGATTCTATTATAATTACCTAAAATTTTAATTTTATCACTATTTAATGATTTCTGATTGCTGCTAATTTCACCTTTGTCAATTTATTGATTCTGATTTATTGATTTGTTTGATATTAGGATTATTAGAAAATTAGATATGTTTAAATTTCTTTTTTTTTTTTTTTTTTAAAGAAAGAAAAAGCTCAATTGATAATGAAAAAATTTTGAAACTTTAAAAATAGATAATTGTATGAATTTGACGAGTTTTTAAGATATGTTTCTTTCTTTTTTAAATTAAAAAAAAGGTATGAATAAAATTTGAAAATTTATTCCCAGCAAGTAAACTTATCAGTAAATTTTATCAGCATTAATAGTAATATATATGATTTAGTAATTAAGAATTTATTCAAATTTTTATTGCATTGATCAAATTTTATTAATCTTTACTTTCATTCTGATATGATATGATATGATATGATATGGTGCTATTTTAAAAAAGTTAGTATTTTAATTGAATTCTTATTTTAAAATAATAATTCATAAATTAATTTGTAGTGTTTAAGAATATATTATTATTTAAATTTTTATTTGCAAAGTTTTAGTTTCAAATAGAATTGAAAATTTTTAAATTGATTGAAATTTGAAGGATAAATTTAAAAAAAAGAAAGAAGAGACGAGTGAGAGGGGAGAGAGAGAGAGGAGAGAGAGAAAGAAAGAAGAAAGAATGAAATTGTTATTGGTGATAATCACTCACTTATATTGCTCTTTTTCAACCTTGTATACCTTAATTAAACCGTTTTTCTTTTCGTAAGTTCAATTCAATTCATTTTTGATTTTCTGATAGAATTATAAGTAATACTCTTTCATTTTTTCTCTTACCCTTTCTTTCGTTTTTGTCTATCTCTTTTCTTTCTGCTTCCTTTTTCCTCTCCCTTTGTCATTTTCTTTTTCCCTCTCGTTTTTTCTTACCTTCCATTATATCTTTCCTGTCGTTTTCGTTTTTTTTTTTGCAATGACCTTTCAATCCGTATCAATTCCATGCTTTAACGCTAACACTTTTTTTTCATTGTTTCGTTTCGAAATTATGATTATGTCTTATATCATTTCATCCTTCCTTGTCCTTTATCTCTCTCTCTCCTCTCACTCTCTTTTCCTCTTCCTTTACCTGTCACCTGTCGTCTGTCACCGTTTTCTTTCGTTTTCCGTCATATAATCATACGTATATCTCGCAATATACATTTTTCGAGATTTCAAGAAATTTGAAATGGATTTTCCTAAAATGAAATGGATTTCTCTAAAATGTTTGAAATGGTTTTCCTAAAATGTTTGAAATGGATTTCCTAAAATGTTTTATTAAATTTTTTTTTTTGAATTTTATGCAAAAAGTTATTAAACTTTTTTTTTTCGTTCCAACTTAATTTCCTTCCTAATATCTTTTTAACTTTTTCATTAATGAGCATTAAAAATTTATAATTTTCATATCATTAAGGAAAATTTTCGCAAAATATAAAATAGAATAATTATAATTGTAAAATAGCATAATTATAAATTAGTATATAATTATAATTTCAAACATCGATAATTATACCTCTCTCTTTGCCTCCCTTTCTCTCTCTCCCTCTCCCTTTCTCTCTCTCTCCCTCTCTTGTCATTCTTCCTTTTTGCTAGAAACTTTTAGAAGCTAAAATGTAATTTATCGGTCGTTTTTAATTAAAATAAATCAATTAGAAAAGTAAGTAAAGTGATGTGTGATGTGTTTGATAGAACGATAATCGTTTCATTTCTAGTTGCTCGAATAATGTGATATTAAAATATGTACGAGAAATTTTTAAATGAGTCAGCTTAGTAAGGAATTTAAAATAAAATTCAAAATTGAAAATATTATATAGAAAATGAGAAATACGAATTAAATATACCATAAGAATTAAATATGAATTAAATATACGATACAGTAATCAAATTTGTACGAACAGAATTTAAATGATTCACATATAAAGTATCTAAAATAAAATTCAAAATTGAAAATATTATATAGGAAATTAAATACAAGATAGAATAATCGTATTTTTAATATATGTAATTCTATTGCATATCTTCTTTTTTTTTTTTTTTTCTTTCCTTCCTGATCATTTATCTCTATTTTACTGATAATATCTATCTAGTTCATTTCATTCATTAAATACATATAACATACATGCATGCATATATATTTAACATACTTTTCTCTTTTCTCTTTTTTTTTTTTGTTATTGTTAAAAATTATCTTTAAAAATGAGGCCAATAAAAAAAGAAAAAAAAAAAGAAAGAAATTGTTAGTTTATCCTAAAAATATTTTGTTTCAAAATTGTTTCATTTAAAAAAAAAAAAAAAAAAGAAAAATGGGCCGCCAAAAAAAAAAAACGCGGTAATTACTTTAAAAAAGTTTTTAGGTTCAAAAAAAAAAAAAAATTAAAAATTTCTCTCCTTTTTTTTTTTTTTCCTTGCTTTGCTTTGCTTTCATAATTTATATGCACAAAATTAATATAATCAAATTGGATAGGAATTATAGAAGGGGAGAAGAGGAGAAAGAGAAAAGAGAAAAAAAGAAAAAGGGAAAAGTAGTGATTTGATCAGTAGTATAAACATTTTTCCTTTTTTTTTTTCCCTGATGGACATTGGCTACTTCAATATCTCATTTGCATAATACTTTTCATTGATTTCTCCTCTTCTTTTTTTTTTTTGATATAAATGCCATTTGTAATAGTAGAAGGAAGTATTTTAATTTAATTTAATATATCATTAAAATAACAATGATGATAAAATGATAACTTAATTGATTTCTTTTTATCATAATCAATTATGTAGACTTAATAATAAGCATTTTAGTTAGTATGCTATCAATAAAATAATACACATACTCTCTCTCTCTCCTCTCTAAATACACTAATATGATGTAATTGTTATTTATTTTGATATGATAATTTTGAATAACTGTTAGCCATATATATGTATATATTGAATTATTATAATTGTTAACTTTTCTCTCATTTATTCATCAATGAAAACTTTAATTTACAATTTTTTCTTTTTTTTTTTAATCAATTTATCTTTCATTTCTTTCTTTCTTTCGTTTTTTCTTTTTTTTTTAATTAATAAATTTTCTTCTCAAAAAGTTTTTTTCCCCGCAATGATTAATTAAACTTTAGGAATAATTTTGTATTCATAAAGTTTAATTTGATATTAAAATATCAATGATTCATTAAGCTCAAATATTTGTATTCGTAAATTTTAAATTGATATTAAACGATTTGCATTCTATTCATTAATTAAATTATTTGATTAGATAATTGTTTCTTTTTTTTATTATTTTTAATTGATAAATTTTCTTTTCAAAAAGTTTTTTTCCTACGCAATGATTAATTAAGCTCAAAGATTTGTATTCGTAAAGTTTAATTTGATATTAAATTATCAATGATTAATTAAGCTTTAATTTGGTATTAAATTATTTCTTAGTACTAAATTATTATTAAATTAGTATTAAATTATTTGGTACTAAACTATTCTATTTATTAATTAAATCATTTGATTAAGCTCAAATTATTTGTATTCGTAAAGTTTAAATTGATATTTAAATTATTTCCATTCTATTTATTAATTAAATTATTTGATTAAATAATTTAACTTATTGTTTTTCCTTTTTTTTTTTTAATTTTTTTATCATTTAAAAATACAAATTATTCAGTGGAAAAGTTTGATAATTTTCAAAATCATTTTTTTTTATTATTTATTAAATTCAAAATATTTGCCTTAAATTATTATTTCATTGATTAATTTAAGTAATTTTTTTTTTTTTTTTATCTTTGCATCAAACTAAGAATGAAAGTTATTGTGATGGAAAAAAATGTTTATAATTTTTAAAAACTATTAGAAATTCGTTACATCGAAAGTTTATTAATTAAAACTTCACAATTATTATTAATTAGTCTGTAAAAGTTTAATTAATAAACAAATGATGCATATATGTTTATTTATAAATATATAAATACAAATCATTCAATATCATCGTTAATACTTATCAAATTATATAATTTTAAAATTAACAATTTAATTGATACTAAATTATTATAGTAAAATATAAAGCTCATTTTTAAATAAAACTCAAATGTCCAATTATATGTCCTTGGGAAAAAAAAACGAAAAATGAAAAACGAAAACGAAAAACGAAAAACGAATCGAACCTTACCAACCAACAACCAACTCATTTATCGGACATGCTGAAAAGCAAAGCAAATCAATGGGAAAAAAAAAAAGAAAAAAAGATGAAAATAAAAATGAGAAAAGTTTAAATCATTTACACTTCATGAATTTTCACTTCTTCACTATCGGCTGTTTTTTTTTTTTCTTTTCTTTTTCCTATTTTTTGTTTCAAATTATTTTTCACTTTTAAATAATCATTTATCATAATATATGTTATGATAATTTTTCAGTTTTAAATAATCATTTATCATAATATATGTTATGATAATTTTTATTTTTCAGTTTTAAATAATCACTTATCATAATATATGCTGTGATAATTTTTCACTTTTAAATAATCATTTATCATAATATATGTTATGATAATTCTTTTTATTTTTCACTTTTAAATAATCATTTACCATAATATATGTTATGATAATTTTTCAGTTTTAAATAATCATTTATCATAATATATGTTATGATAATTTATTTTCAGTTTTAAATAATCACTTATCATAATATATGCTGTGATAATTTTTCACTTTTAAATAATCATTTATCATAATATATGTTATGATAATTCTTTTTATTTTTCACTTCTAAATAATCATTTATCATAATATATGTTATGATAATTTTTCAGTTTTAAATAATCATTTATCATAATATATGTTATGATAATTTTTCAGTTTTAAATAATCATTTATCATAATATATGTTATGATAATTTTTTATTTTCAGTTTTTTTTTTTTCAGTTTTAAATAATCACTTATCATAATATATGCTGTGATAATTTTTCACTTTTAAATAATCATTTATCATAATATATGTTATGATAATTTTTCAGTTTAAATAATCATTTATCATAATATATGTTATGATAATTTTTCAGTTTTAAATAATCATTTATCATAATATATGTTATGATAATTTTTCAGTTTTAAATAATCATTTATCATAATATATGCTATGATAATTTTCATTTTAAATAATCATTTATCATAATATATGTTATGATAATTTTTTTTCAGTTTTAAATAATCACTTATCATAATATATGCTGTGATAATTTTTCACTTTTAAATAATCATTTATCATAATATATGTTATGATAATTTTTTATTTTCAGTTTTAAATAATCACTTATCATAATATATGCTGCGATAATTTTTCACTTTTAAATAATCATTTATCATAATATATGTTATGATAATTTTTTATTTTCAGTTTTAAATAATCACTTATCATAATATATGCTGTGATAATTTTTCACTTTTAAATAATCATTTATCATAATATATGTTATGATAATTTTTCAGTTTTAAATAATCATTTATCATAATGTATGTTATGATAATTTTTTATTTTCAGTTTTTTTTTTCAGTTTTAAATAATCACTTATCATAATATATGCTGTGATAATTTTTCACTTTTAAATAATCATTTATCATAATATATGTTATGATAATTTTTTATTTTCAGTTTTAAATAATCACTTATCATAATATATGCTGTGATAATTCTTTTTTGAAATAAATATCATTAATAATTTAGTCATTTAGTCATTTATTATTCGTAATTAAAATTTTATTTAATTAGTTAATTAAGAGTTATTAATGATTAATTTAATTGAATTAGCGTTTGTTTATCAATATTTCATAGTGAAACGGATAAATGTGTGATTAATTTAATAATCGAGCAGTTAATGAATAATGAACCAACAAATAATAATGATAAAGATGATAATGATGATGAGAGATGATAAATGAATAATGATGATAATTGTGGTATAAGAGAAATGAAATATGACATTATCATTTGTTTATGCTTATTTTAAATTCTATCATACGTTTATCTGATAATACATACTTTTTCAATTTCTATACATTTCATTTAATCGATCAATACCAAAATGATCAAATAATTCGACATGATGATTTAATATTTCATTTTATTAAAATGACATTTTCTCTCTCTCTTTATCTCTCTTTCTCTCCCTCTCTCTCTCTCTTTCTCTGTCTCTTGTAAATAGTTATGTATAGAAATAGCATAGCGTTTAATTAATTCTAAGTTTGTAACAAATATGATAATATTTTCATGGGAATAGAAAATCGACCGGTTAAATGTATAAAAAAATTTATTGGTATTTTTTTCTTTTTTTTATAAAATAACATTTCTCATTGGTACCCTAAATCGAAAAAAATGATATTTTATAGCCTTTTGAAGTTTATTTGAATAGAATGAAGAGAGAGAGAGAGAGAGAGAGAGAGAGAGAGAGAGAGAGAAGCGGTTAACTAAAAATGACCTTCAAAAATTTGAATTGACAACATTACGTTAAACTTTTTTTTTTTTTTCTCTCTCTTTCTCTCTCGATCTTTCTTACTTTTGCATATCAAATAATTGCCAAAAATTTTTCCTTTTTCCTTCTTCTTTCTTTCTTTTTTTTTTTTCATACCTTTTTTCTTACCTATAAAATATAAATATGCATTTCTCATTTTTACAATATTCTTTCTTTTCCTTTTCCTTTTTAAAATAGACAAAAAAGATAGAGGGCAAAGGTCAAAGTATAATTATTTGTGAAATATTTAGATTTTTTTGTTACATTTTGTAAATATCACATCATTTATTGATCAAAAAAATTCTTGATATATTATCATCATTTGATAGGTCAATAATTTCTCGTTATATTTTATGATATTTTATAATATTTTTAATCATTTATTAATTAAAATTTTGCTAAAATATATATAAGAATAGGTGGCATTAATTTGTTATTTAAATTTTTATTAAAATTACAATATTTTATTATCAGTGATAAAAAAAATTTTTTTTTTGTAAAAGTTATCATTTTGTTTTATTAAAATTCCAAATATTTTGTATAAAATATTGTAAAAATCATTATTGATAAAAAAAAAACCTGAAAAGTATATATATATATCATAATATATCACTAAATTTCTTACTAAAATTACAATATCTTATCATTAGTTGATAAAAACTTTTCTACTATAATATATAAAATGGTGTATTATTTTATGATTAAAATTCTAATACTTTATCATTAGTGATAAAAATTTTTTGTTTAAATGATATTTTTATTTAATAATAAATTATTTTGCATATGATAAATGCTCTTTTTTTATAAAAATTCTTAACTATTTTGTTAATATTCATGGAAAAAAAATATCGCAGAAGATGATTGATTGATTGATTGATATGATAAAAGTTGATGCAACTTTATCAATGTGCTTCATTTCCTTAATGGAATGTAACGAAACTTTATTATTAGTCAATTTAATCATTCCTTGCAAATCTTTTAAATTTTTGCCTTTCGTTGTATTGCAAAATTGTCTCATCATCGAGAAAGGTTCTTTATCTCGGGAACTTTTCTCGTAATATTTTTAATTTAATTTATTTTCGAAAAAAAAATTTTAATTATAATATTTTTAAAGAATATCTTCAACATAATTATACTGAAAAAATTAATGAAAAATTACGATAATTTTGAATATTTAAAAATTCGATGTAACATTTAAATTTTAAAATTTCGTTAAATCTAAAAAATTGAAGCAATCAGAGAAAATGATGAAAATGCTTATGTTATATAACAAAATTTGTAATACTATCCGATTCATCGCTATCTTAGGTTCATTTTTTTATCTCTGGTCATCATGATTGTTATCAGTAAACGGGGTCATGTCATCCGATAATACCCACTTCACACATTTGATTGATATCTTTTGCATTGTAGCATATTGGCGCTTTTGATAAATCATTTCTAAACATTTCAAATTTCTAATTAATCGATTCCTTGCCTTTTTTTTTATAAAATTTTACACCTCGACTACCGTAATCAGGCAAAAAAACAAACAAACCTACCTATTACATTTTTTTAAACAATTTCAATATATTCCTATTTTAGCATATCCTATTTCTCGAATTTGCTTATTTCTTTTCTTTTTTCCACCAGTAAACATATTGTAAGGAATTAATTTCAAGAAAAATAAAAAATTCCATTTCAATACAAATATTTTGGATTTCCGGAAAGCAAACAAAAACAATTTTCATTTCCGGAAAATCTAAATAAAATTTGTAATTAAATTATCAAAATGAATGTATTATTTCATACATTATTGACCTATATTGTTTCCGTTTCTTCTTCTTCTTCTTCTTCTTCGTCTTCTTCTTCTTCTTCTTCGTCTTCTTCTTCTTCTTCGTCTTCCTTCTACCTTTCCTTTTTTTTTCTCTCATTGCAAAAAATAATTTTTGCTAGGATAAACTTGAAATTAAAATCAATGACCAGAAATTAATAATTAGAATTTAAAATTGGAATTTTCTCAAATAATATATTGCTTTGTTAAATCATGCAAGAAAATATTAAAATGTAAATATTTTTCTTTTCATTTCCTCTTTTTTTTTTCTGTGTGTTTTTTTTCTTTTTTTAAAGAGAGAAACTTTTTAAAGTTTTTTGTTAAATAATCTCGATCATATTTCACATATTGATCATGCAAATTCTCGACGATTTCATTCTTTGATCTTCAATTTATTAACATTCTTTAATTATTTTTCTTGATCATAATATGAATGAAGAATATTTGAAATAATAATCATTCCATGGATCAATTATTCATTGAACCGTATCACGAAAGGTAATAACAAAAAAAAAAAAAAAAAAACAGATGGCAATCTGATTTTAGATTTCATGATATGCCGACGAATTGTCCCAGTATAATAATAATAATAGTATATTTGTGAGAGAATGATGTATTGATGGTTGACTTTTATAGTGCTCAATTTTGCACTATGACCTATGAACTCTATCTAACTCTTTTTCAATATGGCAATATTTTTATGCGTTTCTTTTTATCTATCGAAATTTTCAATATTATTTATGAATATTTTTATTGCTGATAATGATTATAATCATATTCTAATTTACGAAAATATACTTTTTATATGCTTCATTTTTACAAATCAATACTATTAGTTTAGCATGACCTTATGAACCTTATCTAATCTTTAATAGTGTTTTCGTGTTTTTTTTTTTAATTATCAAATTGTTCAGTATTATTTGCTAATGTTGGTTATTATTGATAATAAATATAATCATTATTCTAATTTATAGCAAATAAATAAATATATGTATAAATAACCTTCAACTAAACCAAATCGGTTATATGCTATATATCATATTATAATAATAATAATAATAATAATTATCATAATAATTTACAATTTTTGAAGGTTAATACTCATTATTAAGGGAAAATGAAATGATTGGTAAAATGATTAAGTTTGACAGTTTTGAAAATATTCGAGAATCTATAAAATATATATATATATATATGTATATGTATAATTTATAATTTTTAATAGGTTAATAATATACATAACCGTAACCTATTTATTATAAAATTGGAATAAATTTTATTTAATTGAATAAAATTTTATCATTTATCAATTTCTTTTTTTTTTTTTGAACGATAAAATATTGAAATGGATTAAAATTATACATAATATTATAATTAATAATAGCATATCAAATATTGTTAATTGCTAAGATTTATATTTTAACATTGCAATTAATATGCATGTCGAGAATATCAGAAAAATCTTTATCTAAAAAATGATAACAAATGATAAGAGATTTCTGATAAAGAAATTTTTATTAAATTTAAAAGTTTTTTTTTCTAAACTTATGATAAAATATTTGACTTAACGATCGATACTGTTATCATTTTATCGTTATCATCTTCTTTTTTGAGCTTACGATAATTTTATGATAAAATATTTGACTTAACGATCGATACTGTTATCATTTTCTCTTTAAACTTATGACAAAACATTTGATTTAACAATTGATACTATTTTTACTTTCTTTTCTAAACTTATGATAAAATATTTGATCTAACAATCGATATTGTCATCATTTTCTTTTTAAACTTATTCTAAGAAACTTATGATAACTTTATGACAAAAATATTTGATTTAACAATTGATACTATTATCATCTCTTTTTTCTAAATTTGATAAGCCTATTATAATCTTTTTTTTCTAAATTGATAGGCCTAAAACTTTGAGAATATTTGTAAATTTTTCATCTCTTCCTTTCATTTATTATCACTTCTTGTAAAAAAAAAAGAAAAGATCAATCATCATTGTCTGTTATTTGAAATTACATCAGATCAAAACGAATTTGCCGCTTCCTATTGTCTTTTATGTTGATACATATAAATTTTTCAAATTGTAATGACCTATATTTTGTACAACAATGTTGCTATTCTCATTTTGATCATATCAATTTCAGTGTTTCCAATTTTTCATCGATTAATTTAGTTTGATCATTTTTATCATCATCACTATCATTATTATCAGTGTTTCGAATTTTTTATCGATTAATTTCATTTGATCATTTTTATCGTCATTATCATTATCATTATCATCATATTAGTCGAACTTACCACATATACTATGACTACTCAATTCTTGTCTAGTTTTCTCCATCGTCATTATCACCATCATCATAATGATCATTGACATCGTTATGATCATGATTATTATCATTATCATTATCATCATCATATTAATCAAACTTATTAGATGCAATTGCTCAATTCGTATTTTATAAATGACAATATTACAAATGACATTGATGTCATCGAAAAGAGATTGATATGAAATCCATATATCCGTGATTAAAAACTTTTCCGTTTCCTTTCTCTTTCCTCTCTTTTCTTTTCTTTTCTTTCTTCTAAATGATGTTAATATATTGTTACATTGAAATTTTATTCTTACATAATAAATTATGTCATTTCAAATTTCAAATAATCAATGATGATCTTATCAGATATAATTTATTGCTTATCCTCGAGCGAGCGGGAGAAAATATAGATTGAGGGAAGAGATATTTAAAATATATCTTATAGAAAAACAATATTGTAAATATGAATTGAAGAAGAGAGAGAGAGAGAGAGGGAAAGAGGGAGAGAGAGAGAGAGGGAGAGAGGGAGAGAGCAAAAAAATCAAATATCCAAATATAGATTATGAAAAAAGATATTTAAATATTAAATTAAATTTTTGTAATGATATTTCAAATATTAACGAATTATGGATATAATTTCAACATTTGTAAATTTCAAAATTTCATGTTTTTTTAAATTTTAATTTATTTTATATTTCTTTAAAATTTTTAAATAACTTCAAATTATTGTTATTATTATTATTATTATTATTATTATTATTATTATTATTATTATTATTATTATTATTATTATTATTATTATTATTATTATCATGATTATCATTTATCACCTATTTTTGATGCATATATATCATTGCATATCATCATTTATAAGAATGCATTCCATAATCTGTCTGATATGATTGTTATATATACATGGACCGTATTTTTTTTTCCAAGTTTATTTTGTTTTCATCCTTTATTCCTTCTCTCCCTTCTTTCTTTCTCTTTCTCTCTCTCTTTCTTTCTCTCTCTGTTAATATTAACGAATATATGATCAAAAATAAACGATCAAAATATGATATTAAGTAATGTAATATTTGTAATTGAAATTTAATTTTAACTTTTAAAATTTGTATAATACGAATTTCTCAATGATAAATATAATTTATCATATTAAATTGATCGATGATTCCATAATGATTTCGATATCAATTTTATCAAAAATATTTTATATCAGTTATCAAAAAAAAAAACTTTGATGTTGTAATATTTATAATTAAAATTTAAATTTTAAATTTAAAAATTAAAATTTTTACTCTTAATCATAGTTGTGTTTATCAGCAATAAATTGATCGATATTTTTTTCACAGTGATTTATTATCAAATTTTATCAAACATATTGATTAAATGATTGTTGTTATAAATGTGGTAATTAAAATTAAACTTTAAATTTAAAAACTTATATAAACATAAATATTTACTTGTCAAATGACCAGTAGTTATCGTTTACCACAATAAAAACTGACCGATATATATATATATTTTTTTTTTTGCAAATGATTAATATCATGCGATTAATTAACAACTGTTATTGCTTAAGCTTAAGGAGGAAAAAAAAATTTCCTAATTATTTAAGCGTGAATTAGCAATTAATTCGAGAACGAGAAAGAGGGAGGTAGAGAGAGGTGGAGAGAGCAGAGAGAGAGAGAGAGAGAGAGGAGAGAGAGAGGGAATTCAAAATGGACAAAATTTACGATTAGTTAAGAATGATTTCTTATTTGTCAAATATAAATGAGCGGAACAAACGAAAAAGCGGTACAATTAAATGGAACAGCTGGCCGTGATACGGTTCAAATCACAATTTTTAAAGAAAAAAAAATAAAGGAAAAAGCATTAAAAATTTAACGAATTAACTAAAAACTAATTTATACAACAAATGTTCAAATATTGACTTTTTTTTTTTTTGGGTAAAATTTTTGAGTGAAACAAAAACGAACGAACGGAAGGAATGATAATTATGATAAAAGATAAAAAAAAAGTGAAATGAATAAAAGATTGAAAAATTGAAAGAGAGAGAGGAGAGAGAAAGGCAGAGAAAAGGAGAAAGAGAGAGAGAAAAAAACAGAAAAGTTTTTTATGGAAAAAAAAGTTTTAATAAAATAGAAATTTAAATTAATTCGAAATTTTTAATCAATCATTTTACTTTCCCATTCAACTAATCGTTCATTCAATTTTTATTTTCATTATTAATTAATTTCAAATTTGATTTTTTTTTTTTTTGAGCTCTAAGATTTAAAATTAAAATTGTTGAAGCAAATTTTTTTCTTTCAATCGCACCTTTTTTTTTTTATAAATTATCATCATTATCATCATCATTATCATCACTATCACTTGCTTCTAACATTTTTATTTCTGCGTACTATTAACCATTTCAAATTGATGTTTTTTTTTTTAAAGTATATTTGAATTGTTTTTCGTTTTTTGGAAGGGCTAAAATTTAAAATTAAAGTTTTGTTGCAGTGTTTTTTTTTGTCAGTACCACTTTTTACTATTATCATATCACCATGATCGTTATCATTGTTTATCATTTAGTTGGAATATTTCATATTGCTTTTCTAAATAAGAAAAGAAAATTCAAGAATTTTTGAAGGAAAAGGAAAAAAACGAGCAAATATTTTGCTTAGTTTAAAATGATTTTGAGCATACGTTTCACTTTTTGTTTGTTATTTTTTTTTTTGTATTTCTTATCTTTCATCCGTATTATTACGATTATTGTTATCATTATCATTACTACTATCACTATTATCATTACTATTATTAATAATATTAGCATTTAGCTCATATTTCATTTCTTCATTTCTATTCCTCACTTTTTAAATTGAATTATTATTATCATTATTATGTAAATTGGAAATGAAAATATTACATTACAATCGTAAATGATATTTATTGCAAATATGAATAATCTATTATTACTATCATTATTATATAAATTGGAAATGAATTAATTAAATTAATTTGAAATGAAAATTTTAAATTATTTGTTTCCATTTCCAATGCAAACATAACAATTAATTTCTTATGCAAATAAATTGGATAGAAAAAAATTATTTTTTTTGATTTCATTTATGGTCATTTTATATCACGCGATCGTCATCGTCATCGTTGTCATCGTCATCGTTGTTCGTCGTCGTCGTCGTCGTCGTCGTCGTCGTCGTCGTATCTATCCATTTAAATGCTATGAAAAAAGATTGCTTAAGCCAAATTGATTAGACCATTGGTCATTTAGTATTTAGTTAAATTCTATGCTTCTTTAATTTCATTCTATCACAAATAAATTATTGAATAAATAGAAAGGAATTTAGTTTTTCCTTTTTTTTTTTCTTTTTATGTCTTAAATTTTTAGCCTCATACATTTTACTCTTGAGAATTTACTCTCGAGAAAAACTTCTTTTATTGAAATGAATATAAAGTTCTAGTCAAATTTTCATCATTTGTAGCCTTTTATGATCCTTTTTTTTCTCTCGATCTTTCTTCATGTATTAACATGTGATATTTCCGCTTCTTTTTTTTTTTGTTTGGTAGTTTTCTCGAACTATATCAGCTTAAGTTAGATGTCTTGTCTTGACATGAAAATTTCATGATAAGAGTGAATAAATTTGTGTTAAGAAAAAAAATGACGCAACAATTGAATTCGCAACTTTGATCGTAATGTAAATTTTTAAAACGTTCGTCTATTCTTTTAAATAAAATTAGAAATGTGTTTAATAGTAATTCGACTTGTTGATATGATTAATTATCGCAATGCTTGCAAAAATTTTTTTATATATTATTTTGAAGTGTTTATAAAATGATCGTAATTTTGCGATCTGCTTTTAGAAGTTGATGCGAATATATGTATAATCAGTTGCGTCACATAAATCATTATTATTATTATTATTAATTGATAAAATATATATACATACGTAATAAAATATATATACATACACTTACGTCACGTGAATCATTATTATTGTTATTCTCGTTAATTTTAAATTATTAAATGATATTATTGCAGATAAAATGAAGATGATATAAAATAGCGGCCTTTTTAAATATTGAATTTCTTTTTCTTTTTTTTAATCTAATTAAATTTACACAGAGGAAAATAAAAATTCAAAAATTTAAAATATTGCATAAAATTTGGGATCATCAAATAAAAGTAAATGAATCGTATTATTATTATTATTTAACGGCCAGATACTAAAAATTCATCAAGAATATTCGATATTACATTATCAGCAGGTAAGATACTTAAGAGCATTCAAATTCGACAGGTATAATATGATTTTTGAAGGACCCTTATTGATGACATATACTTGCAGCAATTTTTCTTTTTCTTTTCTTTTTTTTTTCCTTTTTCAATTATAACATTTCTCAGATTTCATCCTAAAAGTACTATTTATTATTCCCCGCAGATGTTTAGGAGGAAAATTTAAAAGATAATTTTAGAAATGAACCAAGAAAAAAGAAAATTATTTAATTTATAAATTAAATTTAGGAAAAGTTTGAAGTAATATTTCGAGAAAGTTTCGAATGAAATTAACCAATATAGGTAATTTTGAAGTAATTAGTCAAAATCGAATTATCTCATTTTATCGATCAAATTTTAAACAAAAATCGTGAAATAATTTAATCAAAAAATAGGTAGTCACGTAATAATTAATCAAATGAGGTAATTATTAATCGACGAATAAATATCAAAGCGAAAATATTGAATTATTTTATTTAAAAAAAAAATTTAAGTATTTTAATTAATTATTTAACAATGAGGTAATTATTAAATTGCAGTATTTTTCAATTATTTCATTTCCAATTATGATATTTTGTCAGTTTATCATAATCAAAAGAAAATGTTAAATTTTTAAAATTTAAATTATTTTTTTAAAAATATTTATATTTAAAAAGAAAGTAATTTCTTTTTTTCGTTAACAAAATTTTAACTTAAATATCAGAAAAAGCGATCGATAAATTCTCGAAATGGCAAATTCTTTCAAAATATCAAAAAAAAAAATTATGTTTAATAAAAAGAAAAACGAATTTTAATTTTAATAAAATCGTTAGATCAATCTTTTTTGACATTTATTATTTATTTGAGTTAAAAATATAAATTTAATTAAATTACAAATTATTTCATTTCTTTTTGGCTGCCCATTTAAGCAATTTTTAAGCGACAATTTAAATTTAATTTTTTAGTTAAAATTTATATTTTAAATATTTTATATAATTAATATAATTTTAAATATTTGTATAATTAACCTAATATAGTTAATATAATTTTTGTACTTATTTTATCGATTAAATTTAAAATATAACAATTAGAATATATATTAAGTTATGATGTAAATATATATTTCAAAAATAAAATTTTAAAATTAAATTTTCAATTAATTTTATAAAAAGTTTATTTAATTATTGGAACAAAAAAATTGATATCTGAAATTATTCATTGGAAATTAATTATTTCGATCAATTGTCGTGACATATATATATTTTCATTTATATATTTTATGGTATAAATATTTTAATAGAAATATTATTTACAACGAAATTTCATGCATAGCTAAAATTTATAATTTTATTTTATATAATCAATTTCAAAAAGCATAAATTGAAAATTAATTGGAATTTAAAAACTTTTTCAGCAATTTATTTTAATTCCTATTAAGTAGATTTTATCTTCTAGAAGAAAGGTATTAATTGATAAACGAATAATTAATTATGATATTTTTGATTAATTTGTTATCAATTGCTCTAACCACCTCTATTCGTTTGTTTCAAATTTTAGTTTTCTTTTTTTTCTTTAGATTTCAAAAAAAAATCATCATACATATCAGTTTAATCGATTTGCTTGATTAATTTTATCAGACACGTTCATTCAATCAATCAAAAAAAAATAGTTTATCAAATCATTAATAATGTATTGTTTCTATTAAAAAATTTTTGAATTTTAAATTAAAAATCACAAATCATCATCTAATCATAATTCAACAATTCTTGCTGATTAAAATGTTTATATCATTAATTAATCCATGCATATTCTATCATAGATGATAAAAACTTATCGAATGAATTTCGAAACCTAATTTAATTCAAATTAATTTTGCAATAAAAAAAAGTTAATTAATGAAAGAATATAATTTGATTGCAATGATATAATCACTTCCCTTTTTTCATTTCCTTTCTTATAACAATTAAATTAGTATAATAAAAAAAAGTGATTTCCAATTATTTCATTTCAAATTTGATATTTCATTTCAATTGAAAAAAATTTAATCACTAATTCGAGAACTTTATCATTAATTCGAGAATTTTACGCACTACTTAACTAATTTACTTACCTGATTTTTTTCTTTTCTTATTCTTGATATTTGACTAAAGATATTTAAAAACAGAGAGAGAGAGAGAGAGAAATGATCAAAGAGGGAAAAATATTGATATGGAAGAGCATTTTGGATTATGGAATTGATCTCTTTATAGATATTTTCATAAATGTTTGATTTGTTTGATCATTGTATGGATATGAGTAACAATGATTGATAATAATTTATTTAATTTCAATTCCATTTCTTTTAATATTTGAAATGAATATTTAAATTATTATTTTTAAATTTCGAATTTTTCCATTTCTTTAATTCTATTAAAATTTTGATAGATTTGATAATTTCACGAGTATAATTGTAATTGATTACTAATAATTTCAATACCATTTCTTTTAATATCTGAAATAGGTATTTAAATTATTAATTTTAAATTTCGAATATCATTCCCTAATTCTATCAGCATTGTGATATAATTGATAAATTTTGATATACTTTGAATAATTGAAATAAATATTTGTATCATTGATTGTAAAATTTGAAATTTTTTTGTTTTTAATTCTATTAAAATTTGATAAATGGATAAATGATAATTTTGCATATTTTTATTTCGTTGAAATAATTAATAATTTTTAGGATTTGAATTTTCTAGAAAATTTCTATCCGAAAAAAGATTATTTTCTGTTCGAATTTATTTATTGATTGATAAGCAAAAAAAAAGCTACTCGTTTATTTTAATTATCTCTAAAGCTTAAATTTTAAAATATTGATAATCATATATTGATAAATTGATAAATTGAAATGATAATTTTCTCATAAATATTTTGTTCTTGTTTTTGTTTTTTTCTTTGTTCATATTTGTTTATTTGTTTATTTATCGTTAATTGTTTTGTTTGTTTAATTTATTTAAAAGTTTTTAATTAATCAATTTAAATGTTTTTTGTAAAATTGTTATGCAATTATTTCATAAAGTTTTTTCTTGTATTTGATAAGATTAATTAGCTGATATTTTAATAATAAATTAATTAGTCCATATATTTAATATTGTAATACTTTTTATCTATCAAAAATTCTAAATTTTTGCATATATGTTTTTAGTATTGACGTTTATGACGTTACCAATGCTCAAATAAGCGTATTTAACGTAAATGACGGAAATAATTTCTTTTCTTTTTTTTTTCAGGCCGTGATGACATTAACAACAAAATTATTACGTTATAGGTTATCGATCTTCGTACTAGTTTGCTGTGGTAAGTTTGACTTTTTTTTTTTTTTTTTGGATTCGAATCTTCTCGAAATGTTTTAAATATTTCAGGTAGAGCAAATTATTAAATACCTATTAAAGATAGTGTGAAAAAAAGAGAAAAAAGAAAAGAAAGGAAAAATTAGTTTTCAATAAATATTGCAATAATTTTTGTTTATTTGTTTGTTTGTTTACTTTGTTTATTTTTCAGTAAAATGTAACATTATTGATTGGTCAACAATACCAACACCACCACATTTCATTCACGAGCCAAACGATCCTACTATTTATTTTACGTTAGAATCAACTCAGGCTTCAAATGGCCATAATTTAGATTATTTAAAAGAACGAACATTAAGATGTATTGCTGATGGTAATCCATCTCCTGGGTATTATTTTAAATATTTAAATTTTTGAAATATTTCTAACTTAAATGCTGTAAGATTAAAAATTTTCACGTTTTTGACGTGAAAAATTTAACCATATTTACAGTTAAAATTAATAAATATATCAGCATAATCATACAATTAACGTGTACTAAAATGTTGACGTATATATAGGATATAGCATACATACGACTGATTAACTGATAAATATATCAGCACACTCATACATTTAAAATACGCTAAAATTCTAATGTATATATGTTTAATGATAAATAAATATATCACGTAGTTCACACTTTTGACGTATATATAATTAATGATAGGCAAATATCATATCACGTTGTCGTATCTATTACTAACGCATACTAAAATACTTAAATTAAATATCAATATTCATCGAGATTTGTAAAAGGTCAATTTTTAGCGCATAACGGAGAAGAGTTTGAGAAAATATTTATAAAAGGTCAATTTTTAGCGCATAACGAATAGAGTTTGAGAAAATATTTATAAAGGTCAATTTTAGCGCATAACGAATAGAGTTTGAGAAAATATTTATAAAGGTCAATTTTTAGCGCATAACGGAGAAGAGTTTGAGAAAATATTTGTAAAAGGTCATAGAAGATAAGTTAAAAATTTGAATTTACTAAAATTCAAAAAAAATTTTTTTAATTTCTAGATATAAATGGAAAAAGAACGGTAAACCGTTCAATTTAGCATTGTATTCGGATCGAATCGCTCAACGTCCAAGTGAAGGATCATTTGTTTTTTCAAAATTAACTGCTGCTGATGAAGGTGTTTATCAGTGTGAAGCAACAAATGATAATGGTACTGCTGTCTCTGAAAAGATTACACTTAAGCAAACATGTTAGTATTATTTTTTTTTAAAAAATCATTTATTATCATATTAATGGTTAAAAATTTTGCAGATAAATTTCATTGCTTGCTTAATTTTTCCTTTATTTTTTTGTTTTTGAAACTTTACTTATTTCAGTAGTTACTGATAATTTGATAAATGATTGATAAATGTTTATTATTATAATTTAATCGATAGGAAAAAAAAAGTTTATTAGTTATAAAATCTGAACATTTTCAATTTAGTAAAATGATATGATAGCTGATCATTTATTAATCGTCAAAGCGGAGATTGTCTGTGTTAGAAATTTTTTGACTCTTTTCAGATTTATCAAATTATCCTAAATTTATAAATTATTACTGATAATTTTAAAGAAATTGTTATAAAATTAATTTTCAACAATTTTTGTTTATTTGTTTGTTTATTTATTTATTTATTTGTTTATTTTTAAAGGATTATCAAATGAAGAAAATTAAGAATTAAAAGATTTATTAATTTGTTTATTCATATTTGATTTTATCTATAATGTTTTTTTTTTATACAATTAAATAATTAAAAAATATCAGGGATACGGTATTTTCCAAAAGCTGAACCAGAAATTATACGTGTTGATTTGGGTGATCCATATCAACGAAATTGTACACCACCTGAATCAAATCCACCGGCTCGAGTTTATTGGATTTTTAAGGTATGTCGTTTATTTTAATTTCCTATTTTTTTTTTTGTTTAATTTTAAATTATTCAATTTTTGGAAATTTTCAATCAAATAAATTTATGAAAGAAATTGATCGAGAAATGAATAAAATTGATCGATTTAAAGAGTTTGAAATTGTTCATTTTATGATCAATTAATACTGAATAAAAATTAGCAATGATTTTTTTATATCATTTCTTTCATTTCATTCATTTATTAATTGAATTTTTTAATTTCTTTTTTTTCTTTTCAAATATATCAATAAACTTTATTTCTCTCTCTCTCTCTCTCTCTCTCTCTGTATATATATATATATTTGTATGGATGGAAAAAGAAAAAAAAGTTGATGAAATTATAATTAATAATTAAATTAATTATTAATTTGTTTATTTTGTAATTGAAAATATTTTTAATAAATTCAAATAATTAGCATTTCTATTAATTTATTAAATAATATTATAATTAATTATTATTTAAATAAATAATTACAACTAATTTGTTTGTATTGTATTTACTGAAAATTACTTTTTAAATAATTCGATTAATAATATTTTAATTATTTATTCAAAAATGAATAAATAAATAAATAAATAAATAAAGGGTGGAATGATTTCTTGAACTTTAAATTCATTTATTTTTCAGATTTTAGCAATAATAAATAAATAAATAATTATAAATTTTAAGGGTGATGAAGAAGGATCATTTGATTCAATCAATAGTTCACATATTTCAACAAATGAAATGGCTAGTTGTTTTTTGTTTTTTTTCTTTAATTTGATAATAGTAATTAATTATTAATTGAGTATAATGTGTACAGTTGAAAGGATAATAGTGGAAGCAAATTGGATAACATTTGTGGATTTCTTACGGTAAGATGGTTGATAAATTTCTACCGTAATTTAATTAATTCCCACTTTTTAATTTAAATCTTTAATTCATTTAATTTCAACCTTTAACTTATTTTACCTGATCATTTGTTTATTATGCATATCTTTTACGTTAATTACTTCATCAAGATATATTTATATTCAACTATATGATAGGATGAATAATTTTTCAAACTTAAAATAATATATTTATTTTGATTAATGCTTGATTAAAATGATTAATTCTTGATTAAGAGATGATTAAAATGATCATCGTTATTGTAAATTATTAAAATTTCTTAAATTCTTGCTAAATTTTTTACAAATTTGTTATTAAAATATAATTAAATACATCGTGATTTATCGATTTCTCGAGAAAATAAAACTTGCCATCAGTGATTTTTTTTTTCTTTAAATTATAACTGATAATAAGAATTAATCTAATAATTAAAAAATTGAAAAAAAAGTGATTAAAAATATATGATCAGAATATGTGTCTTCATTTGTATAATTTTTAAATTCAAAAAATTCTTCATTCATTTTTTGAAATTTAAATTTGCTGAATTGATTTCAATTTCAAGAATGATGCAAAAGTTTTTCCTTTTATTATTCATAAATAAAAATTATGCTTAAATTATTGCTTATATGTGATAATCAAAGATTAAAAAGAAAACTATTAATTTTAATCAATTTACTCTTCGATCTGATTAACTACCTAAATATTTAGCATTAATATTACCTCTTTCTGTTTATCCTCATCGTACAAATGATAATGATATCGTATCTAATCATATTCATTCTTCTTATCAATTTTTTTTTTTTTGTTGTTGTTTATCAATTATTTTTTACTAACTTTTTCTAATTTATTATCCATTTTGCTATAATTATCATCATCATAAATTAGCATAATCAATGGTTGAAATCAATCAATTCTCGATGAAAACGATATCTTGAAAAAGAAAATTAGCATAATTAATCAATTAATCAATTTCTATTCAATCGATATTGATTAAAATAGATATGAATTATCGTTGTTTTTTCTTTTAAATTAAAGTTTAATTTTTGAATTTAAATGATATATCGTGCAGGTAGCAAAGAATGCATGCTGCATGATGCAAGATAAAAAAAAACCTTTGCAATATTTATTCATCGTAACAGATCAATTTCCATCTATTAAAAATTCTCGAATTAATAAATCAAGATTATTTGCCAAAATTTCATTCTTTTTTTTTTTTTTTGTTTTCTATTTTATGCAAAATATATTTGTTATTTATCATTTAAAAATTCATTTGTAAAAATAATCAAAAATTATCTCATAAATTCATTAATTAAACAAATAATTGTTTAATTATTTAATTTGAAGAAAATTAATTGATTTGTAATAATTTGATTTAATTTATTATAATTTAGCTTATTTTTATAAATATAAGCTAAATTAAATATGTTATCATTTTAGGATTAATTTATGAATTATGTTTAAAAACAAGCTTAACAAGTTTTTAAAGAATTTATTAAATTCTCTCATCGCCTCAAAAACTAATATTTAAACTCGATGATTATACATGAAACAATCTTCAAATTTTGTTTTTCTTTTCAAAATAATTCTTTAATTATTTTGATAATTATCGAGAATGACCTGTTTTTTTTCGTTTTCCTTCCTCTTCCTCTTCTCTTATCATTTATCTTTGCAAAGAATTTTTCGTCTAATTTGTCCCCGATTATCCGATACGTACATTTGGTCGCAAAGATGATCTGACATTGACACTTTATCACGGGTGAAGAAAATGGGAACGGATCATAATTCTCTCTTGAGGATAATCTTTCGATACATATCTATATATATGTGTGTATATCTTGGAAGACAAATTCTATCCTCTTTCCAACTATCTTGGCTTATAATATAATATCAAAAGTACTTTTCTAGCCTAGGCTAATAAAAGTTTGATATATATACCTTAGTCATAATAGCGTACACATATATATATATATTTGAAATCGTAAATAGAAAAACTTTATAATCTAGTCTTCTCTATTTATTTTTATTAGTTCATTTAGATAAAATTTATTATCATAATAATAATATTAATGCTTAAAATTTGTTATCAATGATAATATTAAGTTTTGGAATAGTTGTTTAAATTACAAATAAATTAACATCTATCATCAATATTTTTTTAAAATACTATATTAAATTTAACAAATACTTTTTGTTTATAAAATGAACAGAAGTAGAAAATAAGAAATTGAGAGGGAGAGGGAGAGAGAGAGAGAGAGAGAGAGAGAAAGAAAGAAAGAAAGAAAACTAGGCATATTTATTTTTAGTACAATAATTTTAGCCAATATATTTGAACATATGTATGTAAATATTATCAAAGTTAAGCTATTGCTTGCCAAATAAATAAATAATAAACGAAGAAAAAGCCCGAAATAAGGCTTAAATTTTTTTTTTTTACTATCGATATCACTGAATTAGGAATGTCATTTTTTTTTCTTTTCTTTATTTGATATTACTACGAGCAATAAAAGCCTAGTTATAAAAGGATGGAAGAAAAGTGAGAAAGAGAGAGACAGAGAGAGAGAGAGAAGAGAAAGAGAAGAGAAGAGAAAGAGAAGGAAGAAATAAATTCTTTTAACAAAAATTTCGATTCTCATTTCTTGGTGATTCTAAATTAGTAGCCATTACACACATTTTTTTTTCCCCATTGGGAAAATAGATTTTTTTATTTTTATTTTTCTCCTTTAAAGCAGCTATAGAAAAGCATCACTTTCTTTTTTTTTTTATCCAGTTTTCAATTTCCTATTTTCAATTTTCAATTTCCAATTTTTGGCTTACATATGAACATATAGCATAGCATATATGTTTTCCAAGCTTTACTAGGCATATATATAGCAGCTATAGAAAAGCTTCACTTTCTTTTTTATCCAATTTTCAATTTCCTATTTTCAATTTTCAGTTTCCAATTTTTAGGCTTACATATGAACATATAGCACATATAACATATATATATATATATGCTATATTTTTTTCCAGGCTTTACTAGGCTTATATATATATTTACTTTACTAGGCTTATATATATATATATATGTCTTCTAAGTTTTATTAATATCAATATTTTGAAATATTTTAACTAATTCTATTTAAAATATTTTGATTATCGCTAATATCTTTTTTTTTTTTTTAATTTTTGTTCTTTCAAAAAAAAATTTTCTTTTACCTTGAAAATTTAATATTAATTTTAGAAATATATCTGAACAATAACTTATTTATAAAAATAAGCAAGCTTATTTTAGTAATATCTAAGCAATGTTTACAATTTTATTTTAGACAAATTCTTTTTCATTTTTTTTCAAACTTTTTTCTTTTTTTTTTTTTTAAAGAAGAATTCATTTATTAAAATAAACAAGATTATTTTTGAAAATGTCAACAGCATGTAAACAAATATATATATTGCCTCGTATCATATTAGTGCATGAGGAAATTTCAACAAAATAACATCAATAAAGTTTGTTAAAGTATTATCAAAGTTTGATAAAATATTGATTTATTTATATTATTATTATTTTTTTTAAGTATGAATGAAATTTTACTAATTTCATATAAAATAGAATTCAATTAATCATATTTTTAAAAAGTTTCCAAAATATTTTCATACAATTTATGCATATTTATCTTTTCCATCCTTATTTAATTGATACTATTTATAGATAGATAGATCGATTATATTGGTGATATAATTTGTATACAATGTCAATCATATAAATATACATATATTTGCATATATGCATATATCTATTTACTTATTTACTAATGACGAAGAGATTTATCTGTAATAATTTTGAAATGAATATTATTGATAAATTGATAATTTAATTTTCATTCATTTTATCATTTATTTGGTAATGTTTGGGAAAAAAACAAACAAACAAAAAAACAAACAAACAAACAAACCTGTTCATTATATTTTCTCTATTCTTTTAATTTAAACCATTTAAAAAAAAAAAAGTTTTGCGAAGAAAAAAAAGTTGCAAAATTTCTTTGTTTAAATTATTTTAAAAAAAAGTTTCAGACTAAATGTTTTAAGTATGTCTAATTTTTCAATATCACTAATATCGAATATAGGGCAAAAAAAAAAAAAAGAAAAAGAAAAAGAATGATAAAAGTTTGGGAGAAAAATAAAAAATTGAACAAATTATTGATTTAATTTAGAATGATTTTAAAAACGAAAAAAAAAGAAACATTAATTAATTTGTTTACAATAACATATCAATAAATGTTATCAAATTAAAATTAATAATTTAATTGAATCAAATTCAAATATATCATAATAAAATAGGTATATGATATGATCATTGATATATGTGTATGCATATACTATCGTTCGTGTTATCAAATAAATTTGATGAATTAAATTTCATTTATTAATTGTAATTGTATTTGTTTAATCGAGCGAGAAGAGATGTGAATTTGATAGAGAAATGATAATGCGAGGAAAATCGTAAATTTTATCATTTTGACCGATTAACGAAATATATTATGATAAGAAGATCTTATCGGTAAAATTATTTTACAATATATTATCATATTAGAAAATACTATCAAATATTATTATATATTTCTGCTAAATGATATTTATTTAAATTTATTTATTTATTTTTTCGAAATATTCCTCTTTTATTGAAAATATTAAATTTACTATTTGCTAATTAAAAAATATTTATTTTAATAATAAAAATATTTTTAAAATTTTACAAATTCTTTTTTTTCTTTTTTATTTTCAAAATATTTCATTTCATATTTATTTATTTATTTATACTTTCCATTTTTATTTTTATTTCGACCAATTAATGAAGTAATAAAAATTTTTTTTTTTTATTTTTTAATCTTACGACCAAATGGGTTGTGGTAAACTGATTGTAAATTCGCTTTTCTTTTTTTTTTTTATTTTATTTTTTTAAAAATTCTAATTTAATGTAGTAAACAATAAACAACAATACGATAATATCGTTTTGTTGGTGCCATTTTTACGGTAAAATTATTGGTTTTTCCTTTTTTTTTTTTTTTTTTTTTTTTTTTGAAAAAATTATATTACATTTAAGAAAACTTTTCTCTTTTTTTTTTCCTTGCGCGCTTTCAAAGATTTTTTTTTCCTTTTAGTTGATTCTCATTTAACAAAACTTCCTTTTGTCATTTTTCCATTTTTCGTTTTCTTTTTTTTTTTTTGCAAAGTTTTATTTAAATTTTTTTTTTGTTTTTAAAAATAGGAAATTTAATTTTAATAATTTTTAAATTTTATTATTATTTAATTGGTAAAACAGTTTATTATGGATGATAATTTAGCGGTTATTTTTGATAAAGATAATTTATCACATTCTATTATTTCAATAAACTGAAAGGTGATTATTTCAAATGATAAGATATAATCGTATAGTTTAGTTTAAAAAATTAAAAACTTTTTATTTCCTCAAATTTTTTTTTTTTTTAATAACTAAACGAATATAAAGAATTAAGAATTTTGTATTTCGAAATTTCTCAATTAAATAATTGTACAATTTCGAGAATCATGATTGAGGATATCGGGAGTGATTGGAAGGATTAATTTCAAATATCGATGAAAATGATTAGCTGGAAAAGAGGGAGAAAAAAGGCGAATAAAAGGAGAATTCAAGTTGATTTATTCTAGAAAAACTAAACCTTTTTTTTGAAAAAAAATGATCGTTCGATTTGATAAAATATTATGAAAAAAATGATCATTCGATTTGATAAAATATTATGAAAAAAAAGTTTTTTTTTGAAATAAATCAACTTGAATGCTTTTTTCTCTTCCATTCTCGAACTGATCATTTTTGCGATAATTTTGTTATGCAAATAAAAATGACATTTCTGAAATGAATTGATTTGTTGCTTCTTTATAAGTTAGATAACTAAATGTCAAATAGTAGGATAAATTTTAATATTTCGAATTATTTTGTAAAATATCGCTTAAAAGGATCAAATAGTCATGCTAATCCCGAGATTAATCATTTAATTATTTTTCTTTTTGTATTTTGAATATTTCTAAATATAATATTTCAAAAGTTTGTAATTATCGAGCATTTTGTTACTTTATTTTTTGATTGAAAATCAAAATGCTGATAACATCGCATGCATGCTAAAATTTTATCATAAATTAAATTATCATAAATTAATATTAAAATATTATACATGTAGTGATTAAATCTATGATTAGTGATAAAATATATGTTGTAATATTGTTGTTTATCAATTTATTGATTAATATACGAAATGCTTTCTTTGCAAAAATATTTCTGAAAATTTTCAAAATGCTGATAACATCGCATGCATGCTAAAATTTTATCATAAATTAAATTATCATAAATTAATATTAAAATATTATACATGTAGTAATTAAATCTATGATTAGTGATAAAATATATGTTGTAATATTGTTGTTTATCAATTTATTGATTGCTATGCAAAATTCTTTTTCGCAATTACTATTTTAAATATATGTAATTGATTGATTAAATTCATTCAACAATAATTTATTTTATTTCTAATTTTTTTTTGTTTTAAAAGTTTTTTTTTCGTTTCGCCAAGAAAAAAAAATTAACTTAACAAAATGGAAAATGAAAAGAAATTGTTCACAAATCAACAAATGACAATAATACAAATGCAATTTTTTCCTTTTTCATTTTCCATTTTGTAACTTAAAAAAAAAAAAAAAAAGGAATTCTTTTCATTTCAATTCAATTCAAATATGAATAAGAATTGATAACCCATTTTACCTTTTATACCTTTCCTTTTCTCTCGTTCCTTTTTTTTTTCTCCCCGTTTTTCAATATCAAAAATTCTATCAAAGGTATATATGAATGAATAGACAGGTATTTGCACCTTTTCAAATTTTTCCATTTTTTTTCTCCTTCTCTCTCCACTTCTCTTCCATTATTCCATTAAAATGTCGGGAGAGAAAAAAAACGGAAGAGAGAGGGAGAAAGAGAGAGAAGGAAAGAGAGAGAACAAGAAGTCAACATTATCTGTAATAATCAGTAATCATTTTATAATTGATAATTATTTTCCATTTTCATTCTATCATTATTATATCAATTTTATATAAATCAAATTTTTTTTCTGTTTTTTAAATTTTATTTTTATTTTTAAATTCTTTTCAATTATTTTCGAATACGCTCTTTTGCTCTTTTTTTTTTAAAAAAATTTTTAAAATTTTTTCATTTTCTTTTCAAAAAAAAAAATTAAATTAATTAAAATTTTTCATTTTTTATTATTTTATTTTATCGTTTTTTTTTTTTTTTAAGAAATAAAAGTTATCTTTCTTCTTTTCTCTCTGTCTCTCTCTCTCTCCCTCCTTTTGTTTCCCTTCCTCTTTCTTTCGTTTACTAAGAGAATATTCAGAATTTTGTTTAAAAATTTGTAAAAGTATATATGTATCAATATACATATCATCTCATCATTCATCATATTTCCATTGATTTCAATCTTAACTCTAGCAAAACTTATCATATGATAATCAATTCAATTTTAATATTCCTCCAATCGATATATCAAATTTGAAATTTTAACCATTTGCGAAAATTTTTCATAAATTTTATTTTCGCAAAAATTCCACTCTTCCATTTTTAGCTTATATTAAAATCGAAAGGAATAAGAGGGAGGGTAGGAGAGGGGGAGGAAGCGAAAAAGTTAATAAAATGAAAATTCAAATATTTAATTTAGTAAAAATTTGATTATAAATTACTGAAAAGTTAGGAATAAAATTTAAATTTAAATTTTTATTTTTATTATTTTTAAAATAAAATTTGTAACAATTCGTTGCTTTATTTTATTTTTATCACATTTTCGATGATATTTTATCCTATTGTTAAAAATAATTTTAATCAAACAAAATGAAAAATGTAAAGTATATATGTTTAAAGTTTTGTGTCTTAATTTTAAATAAGTTAATTATTCTTATCTCTCTCTCTCTCTCTCTCTCTCTCTGTCCCTTTCTCTCTTTTCTCTTCTTGTCTCTTTTCCTTTCTCTTTAGCTTTGTGTTTCCTTGTTTTTTCTTTTTTCTCTATCTCTCTCTCTCTTTTTTTTCTCATTTAATTCATTCGTCTTTTTATTATTTTCGATTAAAGATTTTGTGTAGATTTTAATTTATTGAAACAACTTTCATCTTATCCCTCCTCCTCCTCCTCCTCCTTCTTTCTCTTTTCTACATTTTGTATTTTTAACTCACCTGCTCTCCGCCTTTTCTCTTTCATCCTTCATTATCATCTCCTCTCCTCATTACTGCTTATCTTATCATCTCTCCGTTCATCCTCCCCGGTTACATCATAATCCTTTCCGAACTTTTGTTGAATTTTAATAATAATAATAATATATTTTGAGTAATTGTTCAATTTTATATCGAAATTCGAATTGTTATTTATTGGAAATGGATAAATTTAATTCCATTTAAATTCTATAAAATTTTAATTAAATAAGAAGGATTGAATAAGAAATAGAAAAATTCGAATTGTTATTTATTGGAAATGGATAAATTTAATTCCATTTAAATTCTATAATATTTAATCAAATAAGAAGGATTAAATAAGAAATAGAAAAATTCGAATTGTTATTTATTGGAAATGGATAAATTTAATTCCATTTAAATTCTATAATATTTAATCAAATAAGAAGGATTGAATAAGAAATAGAAAAATTCGAATTGTTATTTATTGAAAATGGATAAATTTAATTCCATTTAAATTCTATAAAATTTTAATTAAATAAGAAGGATTGAATAAGAAATAGAAAAATTCGAATTGTTATTTATTGGAAATGGATAAATTTAATTCCATTTAAATTCTATAATATTTAATCAAATAAGAAGGATTAAATAAGAAATAGAAAAATTCGAATTGTTATTTATTGGAAATGGATAAATTTAATTCCATTTAAATTCTATAATATTTAATCAAATAAGAAGGATTGAATAAGAAATAGAAAAATTCGAATTGTTATTTATTGAAAATGGATAAATTTAATTCCATTTAAATTCTATAAAATTTTAATTAAATAAGAAGGATTGAATAAGAAATAGAAAAATTCGAATTGTTATTTATTGGAAATGGATAAATTTAATTCCATTTAAATTCTATAATATTTAATTAAATAAGAAGGATTGAATAAGAAATAGGAAAATTCGAATTGTTTATTGGAAATGGATAAATTTAGTTTAATTCAACGAATCTAATATTTAATCAAATAAGATAGAAATGAATATGAAAGAAGTGATTAAAACAAAAATAAAACTTTAAGCTTATTTATTTGCTTTATATAAAATAGCAAAACAAAACATTTATTTCCTCAAAAAAAAAAAAATCTCTTCAAATAAACGATTTACTTATGTTTCTATTCTAACAATTATAAATTTTCACTGCAAAAAAAAAATTTTTTATTAAATTTTAAATTTTCAATTTTTACGTTTAAAATTATAAGTTTTACGTGTTTCACGTATGTCAATACTAACAATTTCCACGCTTAAATTTATCAATCTTTTAAATCAATCAATACTTTCATTTCGTTCTCGAGTTTTTCTTTTTTTTCTTTTTTTTTTATAATTTTTTGAATCATTTATTAAATTGTCTTTTATTTTATTTTCTCTTTTATCTCTTTCATGCTATCTGAAAATGTTGTACTTTATTCTCGAGAATTTTTTTATTTTCCACTCTTCCACTTTATCATTTATAAAATGTTAAGCTTAATTTTTAAGATTTGTTTATTTTGTTTTAAAGCCTATTTTTAGATTTAATCTTATTTGTTTTTTATCTTTTTTTTTCTAAAATTGATTATTAATTAATATAAATCTCATTTAATTAATATTACTACGTGAATACGTAATAATATTACTCGTAATTAATTAACATTATCACGTGAATTTTATTTATCTCTATGTCTTCGTTATATTAGATGTAGCAAATATAACAGAAACGTATTATTTACATTTACGCTTATAAATGTATCAATTCCAGCAGATATTTTATTACCTGTTACGTTTAATGTTACGTTTATAAACTTATCAATTCTAGTAGATGTTTTATTACCTGTTACGCAATGTTACGTTTATAAACGTATCAATTCCAGTAGATGTTTTATTACCTGTTACGTTTAATGTTACGTTTATAAACTTATCAATTCCAGTAGATGTTTTATTACCTGTTACGTTTAATGTTATGTTTATAAACTTATCAATTCCAGTAGATGTTTTATTACCTGTTACGTTTAATGTTATGTTTATAAACTTATCAATTCCAGTAGATGTTTTATTACCTGTTACGTTTAATGTTATGTTTATAAACTTATCAATTCCAGTAGATGTTTTATTACCTGTTACGTTTATAAACGTATCAATTCCAGTAGATGTTTTATTACCTGTTACGTTTAATGTTACGTTTATAAACTTATCAATTCCAGTAGATGTTTTATTACCTGTTACGTTTAATGTTATGTTTATAAACTTATCAATTCCAGTAGATGTTTTATTACCTGTTACGTTTAATGTTATGTTTATAAACTTAGCAATTCCAGTAGATATTTGATTACCTGTTACGTTTAATGTTATGTTTATAAACTTATCAATTCCAGTAGATATTTTATTAGCTGTTACGTTTAATGTTACATTTAATGTTACGTTCGTAAACGTATCAATAGCATTACTGTTATCAGTGAAAGAAATGGAAATTTCAGAAGAAAATTTTGATATATTAATTTTATTGTGTGAGAAAATAAGAAATTTATAGTATAATTAAAATTTTTCTGATTAATTAATTAATTAATTAATTAATCATTTCTCAGTTTCCTATCTCTCATATTTTATTTATGCTTTGCTTTTTTACCTATCAAATATTCAATAAATTATATTATTTATCTTCAATATCTCTCATTTAAGTTTTATAATTCTTTCTCTCTGCTCTCTTTCTCCTTCTCTTTCTCTCTCTCACTCTCTCTTTCTCTCTCTCTTTCTGAATATTAAATTCAATTGTCCATTTACTTCTTTTATCTTCACATCTTCTCGTACGACTCATATTAGCTTGTTTACAAGTTTTCACCGGTCATTAATTAAAAGTTAATCTCGTCTGTCTTTCATACCATTTCCATTTCTCGAAAATCTCGCAAGTGATAAAAGTAATAATAAAACGTATATTTTTAGTATTTACGTTAAAATAAGACGTTATGTTTTTTTTCTTTTTTTTTTACCTTGTCTTTTTAATTTACGTAATTTTTCTCGTCTTTTTTTTTTTTTTCGTTTTCTTCTTAATCGATTAATTTTTTGAAGTTAAAATTTTTAGTCAAAAAAAGAGGAAAGAAAAAAAAAAAACGAATCAATATATGTTCATTTAATTTTCAAATATGCTATATTTTTAATTTAAACTATATCCTAATCCTTTTTATTTTCCCCTCTCTCTTTCCTCTCTCTCCCTCTCTTTGCCTTTCTCTTTCCTCTCTCTCTCTCTCTCTCTCTCTCTCTCTCTCTCTCTCTTTAAGCTCAATCATCTTTGTCCTATCAATTTTAGATTATTGCACTTTTACATTTTTCATTTCCTATTTTTTTTTCTTCGAGAAGAAGAAAATTTATGTAAATGTTAGCCTCTTTTACCAAAATTAGTTTCAAATGGTTTGTTTCTTTTTTTGGGACTTAAAATTTTTTTTTTTTTAAAGTTTAATTTTAGTTTTAATGAAAAAATTTGATAGATATAATTATAGAGGGAAAAATTGACATTATACGAGATAGAGAGAGAGAGAGAGAGAGAGAGAAAGAGAGAGGGAGAGAGGTCATTTTGAAATTTCATCAAAATCAATGAAGCATTCATAATGAATGAATGCCTGATAATAATGATGATGATGATGATGATGATGAGGATAATGAGAATGATGATAATGATAATGATGATGATAATGATGATGATGATGATGAGGATAATGATGATGAGGATAATGATAATGATGATGATGGGGTGTATAGCAGTAAAATTAATATTAAAAGCTGTTCAATATTCAATCAATTCAATACATACTATCTGATGGATGTTTTATAAATGAGTGAAAACTTCTGTTTTCGTAATATTTCATAATGGTCACTTATGGAATGGTCAATGGTCATTTTTCAAATTGTTTTAGACTAATTTAGTGATTTGAAGACGATTTTTACAACAACCTTCTTTCCTTTTCTTTTCTTTCTTTCTTTCTTTCTTTCTTTTTTTTTTGTTTCATTTATTTTATCATTTCATCTATTATCAATACAATCTTATCATATGATTAAGCATAAAATTGATAAAAATCATTATCACTATTTCCTATACCCTTATAAATTATCAAAATTAATCCGTTTCATTTTATATCTATTCATAAAATTTCAAACTTATCAATAATTTTAAACTATTGATAAGTTTGAAAAAAAAAAGATGGGAGTTTCTAAATTATTTCGAGAAAAAAAAACGAAAGTTTCGAATTATTATTATTTTTTTTTGAAGTTTATAATTAATTATTAATTAAAATTTGAATAAATTTCAACTATCTGTTAGATGATGCATATTAATTTAGATTTTATCATATGATAAGTGATTTTTCATCTTTTTTGACCTTTATGAAAAGGAAAAAAAAAAAATTATTGAATAAATTGAAGTCTTATCTGATAAAGAATGAAATATGAGAATTTCAATAAATTTCATCAATTTATTAAATTGTTAAAAGTTAAGAAATTCTTGCATACTTATCACTAAAATTCTGATAATATGCAAAATTTTTTTGGAAATATTCCAAAAAAAAAAAGAAAGAAAAAGCGCCAAAATATATAGAAATAGTTTAATCATCTATATTCCCTATCTTATTTTTGTTTGTTTGTATCTCTTTCTCCGTCTCTTTCTTTCTCTCCCTTTTTGTATATTTGTTTATTTATGCACGTATACGTATATATGATTGAATATTTCACATATATATATATATATATATATATGTGTGTTATAATGCCAGATGTACTAATTAGTAATGAAGGTTTAATTTGTGCATTCAATCATTGTAATCAATATAATTTGACCTTATCATGAACTCTTATTGTCCTTTTTCTTTTATTCTCTTTTCCTCTCATTATTTCACTCTCTTTTTTTCCTTACAATTTATCCAAATCTTTTCGAATATAGCAATTATATTATTGTATCGAAATTATTTATCAGTACAAATAATTTTTATCTGATTTATTGATAAAACATCAATAATCAATTATTATCATCAATTATAATCGAATTATTTATTATTACAAATATTATTATCTGATTTTTTTATTGATAATAAAAGATATCAGATATAATATGGGAGAGGGAGGGAAAAAAAAACTGAATTACTACTACTATTATTACTACTGCTACTACTATTTTATTTACCAAAATATTTATGATGATTATATGAATGAGTAACGAATAAATCATTCATTAATATACTTGTAATGGTAGGTTTTTTTTTTTTTTGTTAAGGTAAAGTTAAGGCTAATATTGATTGATTAAACAACTTTTCTTTCTTTTTTTTCTTCTTTTTTTGCAATTTTTTTATGACAAATTTATTTTTTTTCTTTCAATTTTATTGTAAAATACAAAATATTTGCAAACTTTTTTCTTTTTTTTTTTTTTTTAATTTAAAAAGAATTTGGAAGAAAATAAGACAAATAGATGAGTGGAACCAATTTGTATATAAGATATATGATAGATTACTGCAATATTATTTTACCTGTGTTACTACTTCTACTACTACTGCTAGTACTGCTGCTACTACTGCAGCTACAGCTACAGCTACTTCTATTACTATTGCTACTGCTACTACTACTATTACTACGACTGCTGATGTTGCTGCAGCTGCAGCTGCTGCTGCTGCTTTTGTTGTTGTTGTCGCATAATTGACAAATAGATGGATGGCAATGTGGCAAAGTGGCAGAATGAAGAGTTAGTAAAAGGATGATGATGCGATGGCTGCGACGGCACAATCATAGTACATGCGACGGCAGACGACGTCACAGTCATAATAGTACATGACCGGAACGTAGACCGCAGTCATTTTCTATTCGTGTTGTGTGTGTATAAGTGTGTGTGTCTGTGTGTGTGTGTGTGTGTGTATGTTGTGTATGTTGTGTATGTGTGTGTTTTTTTATATGTCTATATATAAATATATATGCATCTGTCTATGTATGATTTCCTTCTCTTTCATGCTAATATATTTATTCAAAAGTTTAAGGCTAATTTTTCAATTCCGCAAATACTCTTTCTTGTTTCATCTTTCAATTCATTTACATTTTTCTGTCTTTCGTCTTTGCTTTTTTTCTTTTTATATGTTACGAAATGCGTAAAATAAAAAGGCGAATTTTTCTTATTTTTATAATCTAAAATATAATTTTAAATTTAAAATATAATTTATTCCTTTATAACTTAAGATATAATTTATTACTTTATAACTTAAAATATAATTTATTCCTTTATAACTTAAAATATAATTTATTATTTTATAACTTAAAATATAATTTATTCCTTTATAACATAAAATTTAATTTATTATTTTATAACTTAGAGTATAATTTATTATATGTACCTAAAAATTTGTGGTGTTTTTTATCGTTTTTTGCTATAAAGCATAATTTATGTTTTTTTTCTTTTTAAATCAAAATGTTAAATGCAAAAAAAAACTTTGCAGACACTTTTTTTTTTTATTTTCTATCAATTTTCCTATTCTTTCCTATTTTTTGTTTTTTTTCTTGTCTCTTTTAAAAATTTTTATTTTGTCATCGAGAATTTCTTTCACTTTCATTTCTTTTCCTCTCTCTCTCTCTCTTTCTCTTTCTCTTTCTCTTCCGTTACTTTACCTTTTCCTCTTTTTTCTTCTCCTCATCATACTCCTCCTTTTTCCTCAGCATATTTCGTACTTTTGCCTCATTCCTCTTTTTTTTTTTCATATAAGCAGCATTTTTCAAGTTTTTTTTTTTTTTTTTTTGTATCATTTTCTGGTACTATTAATGCTCTATCAATCTATTTGTTCTTTTCCTCATTCTTTATTGTTTACTCCTCATTTAACATTCTTTTCTTCTTAGTCGATAGTATCATTATTGGTTTATTTGTTTGTTTGTTTATCTTTTAGTTCTATCTATCATTACTGATGATGCTGTTATGGCGGCAATATGTAATAGTGATAACAATGGGAAATTAGAATATGTTTGTTTGAGAATGATTGTTTACTTTATAACTGGATTTCATTTCAAACTGTTAATCGGACAATTAAATCAGGCGGAATATTTATTTGCATAACGCTTATGTGGGAAGCATGATAATTGTTTTGTTTTTGTTTTAACATAACAAAATACTTATAAGAAGTTGTTTATCTTTCATTTATTTACTCATCATATACTAAATAAGTATATAATGTATACTAAATTAGTCTGTCTGTTTTATATCGTTCTCTAATTAATTGAAAAATTTGATTTACTAATTTTTATTTTTTTGCAACAGATCACAACGATTACCCTATCAACTATAATAGCATCAACAAAAAAATAAAGCGATTTGCTGCTGATAATATAGCAAATAGGAAACAAATATTAAAACTTTCAAATCAAAACAAATAAAATTGGATAAATGATTTGGGTGAAAAAGAAGAACGAATCGACGACAACAATAACAACAACGATAGCAGCAACACATTGCTTTACGACACTTATCCTTCAACTGTACATATTATTGACCATATCTGTGGTAAGCTTATATTTGATTATTTTTCATATTTATTCCCTTATTCATCATTTTCAGGGTACCATTTATTTTCATCACATTAAAGAATCTGATTTCAAGCCAAATCGTTACTACACGTGTACCGCTGAAAATACCAAGCTTAGAGATTACAAATTTGGTAATCAATTTCGTCTCGATGTTACAAAAATCGTCGACGTGCATGTAAGATTTCTCTTGTTTTGTTTTTATCTTTGTTTTTTCTTTTTTTTTCCAATTTTTGTTGTAATTTTTAAAATTCCTATAAAAATCTTATTTAACCTAATCATATCATGAAATGTAGAATGATAAATGATTAGATAGAGTCACTAACTAACTAAGACTAAGTAGTTTTTTTTTTCTTTGCGAATCAATTAAATATAAACAATTTTGATGATTGTAGTTGTGAAAATTCTCTTTAAAAAATTACATTGAAAAATATTCATAGAAATTAAAACATTCAGCTGCACTTACACTAAATTACTTTGGATAATTTTACTAATTATCATAGTGAGGACACGCAGAATTAAAAGTGGAACAATTTGTTTTGAGAAGTCAAAAGATAGTTTAAAATGATGAATTTTTTATAGCTTCTAAAAAGTATATGAAAATTTTTCATTTGATGCCTAAAACATGAAAAATAAGAACTAAACAAATAATCGCAAAATACAAATACCATTTTGATTCATTGCTTTTATTTCAGCCTGTTAATAAACTTAATGTTTTGTTTCTTTTTCCTCTTGTTTATTGCTTTTCCCATCGGTAATTATAGAATAGAAAGAACCTAGTTTCAGAATCGTTATACTTTTAATCATTTTCAACATTAAATAATATTTCGAATATTTGAAATTGAATATTTTAAATACTTAAATACAATAACTTTCGCATATTTTACCATTTAGTGAATTTCGCTTTTTCTAATAATTGGGTGCCCTATATTTTTACATATCGTTATATATTTTTCATGCGACGAGAATTTTTAATTCTATAGCTTTTAAATCAATTTTTAAGTCTAATCCTAAACATCGAAATTTTATTCATTTCAACTATAAATGTTTTGAACCGTTTTTGTTTATTGCAACTGGTTTTTCTAAAGTAATGGTGGCTTGATGGAGGATATTTGAGGAGAGAAAGACCGAAACATGTTTTTTTTTTTAGAGAAAAGAATGTTATTTGATGTATGTTACGTTGAAGAGCCATTTGTTTCTTACCAGTTTTGAAAAGGATGAAAAAATGACATCTGTCATTTGAAATCGGTTAATTCGTTATTGATTTGCGGTTGATTTCGCAATACATCAATTAAAAATTTTTGTTGATATGTTGAAATTTAAGTTTCAATCTTTAGTGACTTAATTTTCTATAATTTCTTCTTCACATAATTCCTTTTTTATGAAGAATGAGTAATGAGATGGAAGAGGAAGTTATAGAAATTATAATTATAGATGTAAATGGTGATTTGTATTGTATTGAAGGAGAGTAGAGTTCATTAGCTATAGTTTAGATTCGAAGAGAAAAGAATTTGATCAGATAAAAATGTCATACTAAAAAAGGTGATGATGGATAACAATTATTTTACTTTGCATGAATCCTTGAATGGCACGAACGGGTACAGACTACTATTTTTCTTTTTTCTTTTTTTTCATCTTCGTCGAGACTTGTTATTTTAGCATTGCTCCATAGCCTTTGAAATTTAGAAAATTAAGTGTGAAATGGATGTGAAAACAAGAGAAAAATAGCAAATATGAAAAATCCTAAGCATGCTGTAATAATGATGATGAAATTTCCATTAATTATTCATAACTTGTCAGTCAATAGATGTTTCAGTGACTTCACCGATACCACCCAGCGAACAATACGTTAATCAGAGTTCTCCAATTGCACTGGAAGGTAGTGCTCATAAGCTGCATTGCTTTTTCAGTGGATAGTAAGTTTTTGCATGTTTTGAATTGCCGTAAAAAGTTATAATCATCATAAATAATTATTCCTAAGGGAGATAATACCAATTGCAATAGCAAAATAGCATAAATTATACTAAAAATTTCATAGATAAATGATTAATTTTATATTGATATAAGTTTGTTTACTAATTTCGACAGTTTTTTTGGTTGATTTAGGACTAACTTTGATATTTAAGATTATAAACTTCAAAACGTTTATATCAATTTTTCTCTATAATTCTATTTATATTTCATATCTTATGATTTGTTGCTAAATTACTGCCAGTAAACAATTCCTGCTTTGGTTATTTGCTTTTGCTTTCCGATATTGTTATTTATTACGATCGTAAACGTTAAATCTTCGAAAATAGTCACAGGAAATTGGACAAATTAAATTATATTAAGAACTTTTGCAATAATTTGGTAGTTTTATCGTTAGAATTTTTGATTTTCTAAAATGCATACATTCATCGAATGAGAGAGAGCAGACAAATGATATATGGAATAGTTTGGGCAAAAAAGTTTGTGAACCAGAAGAAGTATAGGCATTTCGAGATTATCACAATAATAAATTTATGAATTTGCATCACGATATCCATTAGTACAGTTTTATTTGTCTATTTAATCACAGCTGAAATTTTTTGCAGATTATCCTAGAATTTTATTGCGATGGTATATTGATTTTTTCGAAATTTGAGAAAGAAAATTATGCTTCTATCAAATTTCTAAAATTGAAATGTCCTGTAATTGCGTTTATAAAAACAGCTGTAAAGACATATGCCATTATTCAATTGAATCTTGAATCGGGAATTTATTGATTTTTAAACTACAGTATGAAAAAAAAGTGGGAGAGGAGGTGAAGCAAACATTTTGACTTAATTGAAATTTATTGTTCTACTACATTCCAAATTACTCCTTTCTGTTATTTCTTGAGAATAATTTTGCAAATATCATTAGAATTATGTTTATAATTTTTAGCACTTTTGAATTAATTTGCTGTTTCAAAAGCTTTTACATTTTTTCCTAATTCTTTCCCCCTCCCCTTTGCCAAACAATTGCAAGCGATTACTGTAATTTTATTCCTCTCTCTTCTCTCTCAAAAAAGTTTCAAGAGATTCTACATATGAATTTTTTTTAATTTTTAACAATTTAAATTTCTCATTGAAATGACACTCAGACATTGATCATGTAATTCCGGAATGAGAATGCGGTAATTCAGCTTTAACGTCGTTGAATCATTTCTGCTCTGTTTAATTTGTTTCTTTTTTTTGTCCTTGTTTTTTCTTTTGGATTTATTTCCCATATATTGAATTGCTAAATAAATGGCACTCGATGATGGCTTTAGTAAAGGCTGCGTAAATTAGGCTTTTTAATTGGAATGTAGCAAGCATTCGTTTTTCATTCTTCTTTGCTTCGTTTTTTTTCCCTTTTTTTTCTTGGAAAGAATGTTACGAACGATGAAGGATGGAAATTAAATTTTAAAACGAACTAAAGCTTAGTTAAAACGCAGCTATCTTTTTTTTGTCCTTCTGTTCCTCTATAAATGACAGAAATGTTCGAGTAGTTGATTTTAAACCGTAAATTATTCCTGTTCTTTCTTCGTCAGAAAAAAAAGAAAAAAGAAAATTTAAATTCCATTGCAAGACAACAAACTATATGTAATTTTTATTGAAACTAATTGTCAGAAAATTCAAAAATTAAAAATTCACATCAAAAAAAGTTTTGCCCTTTTTTCTTCCATTTCCAGTTTAATTTTCATTTAAAAATTCATTCGTCATTTGAAGAAAAAAATGTCAGAAATTAATTTGATATATTAGAAAGACATAAGCGAAAAAAATATTTCACTATCGGATATTATTTTATCGACATGTCTTACTCCAAAAAAAAGAAAAAGAAGAATTGTACTGCAATTTAATTGATTTTTATTTATTAAATTAAACTGTTAATTCAGAATTTTCTTCTTTGTTTTTTTTCCTGTTTATTCACATTTCTGAAAAACATATTATGTTTCATATGCATAACTATGTTCTCGAGATAACGATGATTCTTATTTTTCCAACGGATTTCTTTTTGCATATAATTTAATTGGTTATTTATTGGAAGTAATTCAGAGTTCTCAGAAAAGAAGAAGGGAAAAGAGATTCTCCCACCTTACTGTAGCAAAATTTGTTAATTTTTAATATAATTTTAGTCCGGAACCGAAACCTATATGGCGATTCAATGGTGTTGATATTTCGGAGGATGATTCACGTTACACCTATGAAGCATACGGAAAGACATTGGTTTTCAATGTTACTGCGGAATCAGAAGGCTTGTACGAATGCATTTTTAAAGCTCATCCCAATTTGGATCGCAAATTCAACGTTATCGTTGAAGGTTTGTTCAAATTTATGAAGTAATTTTGAAATTTATTAGCTGAATAAGTTAACATTACACAGTATATTTCTAGCTAGGATTTGGTCTGAATAGAAAATTATAAGGAAACGTTGATTTGTGTTAGATCTGATCGTCATTTCCTTCCATGCACTATGTTGCTGCCAATTACTAATTCAAAATATTAGTGAAGACGAAATTGAAAATGGAAGAAATTTTTTCATAAACTTATTCGTGTATTCTTATCAATGTTTACTTTTTGCAGCTACACCTCATTGGACAACAGGTCCACCGCCAAACAAGCGGACAAGCGAAGGAGAGGACGTAACCTTTGATTGTGGTGCTTATGGGAAGCCAACACCTGTGATTTCATTTTTTAAAAATGGCGTTGGTTAGTCTTTAAATTTTTAGGAAGATCGTTAAATTCAAGAGCTCTTTGTTTTTCTTTCCGATTTTGCAGTATTATATAATATAATTTGTCATCAGTAAGATTATCGCTTTCTAAATATCGTATTTTGCTATGAATCATATTTCAATTTTGCTATCTATTTATTGTCAGACCTTTTACAGCTCTTCTTTCCGTATTTGATTACCAGCAATATAATAAGAGTATTTTAGGACCTTAATGAAATATTTGTCTGAATAATCTTTATTCTTAGAGATGAAATCACGGGAAAATGACGTCAATAGAAATTGGGAAATAAAAGGAAGTTTGCTAATATTGAAGAATGTTAGAAAAGGTGTTGCTGGTAGCGGTGATAATGCTGTTTACCAATGCAAAGCGGAAAACAAACATGGTTACTTATGGGCCAATTTCTACCTCAATCTTCTTGGTAAGGAATGTTGAAAAAAATATACTTATTTTTTCAAAAAGAAAAAGAAACGAGAATAGTCAGTATTTTTATAAAGTCATTAAGTGAAAATTTCTATACTCTCATTAATCTAAATTTTCGTACCTTGAAAGTTTGAAAGATCGGTTAGTTAGTAAGAAATCCAGAATTCTAAGCAGCAATATTCATTTTCATATATTAATTCATGATTTTTCGATGATATCTAATTTCTTTAACTTTTTAGCTTTCAAACCAGAACTTCTTTCTGACCCGGGTGAGATTGAAGCTGTAATTGGTCAAAATGTAACATTAGCATGCAAATTTTTTGCTTCACCAAACGTTAACATTACGTGGGATAGCACTGTGCTGCACGGTTTGCGACATCATGTCGTACCAGCGGATGCTGATGGAGAAGGAAAACTCATTATTGATGGTTTGTTAATTTTTTGTAATAACGCGTTTTTTTATTTACCTTGCTTTTTTCAAAAAGAAAATTAGAATAAGTAAACCCAGATTGTGTTTGCGATATTTTGGCGAATGGAAGGATAATGAAATTATATTGCAATGATACTTTATTATTTGATGAGTACTGTAATGAAACTTTTTGTATGCAGCGGTTGGTCAGGATGCAGAAGGTGAATACACATGTATTGGGACGAATAAACATGGTACAGAAAAAGGAACAGCACGATTAATTATACGCGGTCAGATATGCTTTTTGAGAGATATACTAATGTTTTGCAGGAAACAGGGAATGAGAGGAGGGTGTCGCTATTTTAAGATGGGTAACTTAATAATCCTCCCTGGATTGCTAATTTAATATGTTTTGATGAGCTTAATTGACTACTAATAATAGAATATTGCTATCGTGAGAAGATAAAAATTGTGTTTTAATATCAGTGAAATGTAAAAAATTTTTAGTTTTTAACTAGTGCCTATTATGCTAAGACTAAGACTAAGTTTACTAAGGATGATAAAAACTGATAATATCTTCGTGGCGATTGAAATAAGTAGACTCAACGATATGCACAAATTCTAGGAAAAATAACGACGATTCTTAACAGAAAATAAAATTTTTCTTTTAGAAGCGACACGACTAGCACCATTTGAACGACCTTTAGAAAAGGTTCTGGCTGGTCAACGACTTGAATTGCCATGCGAAGCTGAACATGACGAAAATCTCGAAGTCACTTATGAATGGCTTGTTAATGGAAAGGTAATAAAACATAATCAATGCTTGTATTATTGGTTTGAATTGTACGGTTTCCATACTATTGATAGTTCTACCGTTGATGAGAATCCTATGAATTAATTTTAAACTTCCTCGAGTATTCGATGAACAACCAATGGCAGTGAAACGAAATAAAGTATACCTAACATTGAATTCGTGTAATCAAGGGTTATTAAATATTTTAAGATGATCACAATACAGTAATCCTATTATTATTTAAAAAATTAACGGTTTAAATTAGTAAGCGTAGTAAGAAAAAAAGGATAGTAATGAATTTTGCATAGTACTTTACTAATTTTTCGAGTTCGTTTCACCAGCTGTTCCTTATAACTTGCATATCCTATAAAGTTTTGTTGCAGCCGTTACTGGAACAATATATTCAGTCTGGTCATTATCTAATTACCGACAAAAATTCACTGATTATTACAAATCCTGCACGATATGATGCTGCGACGTATACCTGCATTGCGAAAACCGCATTAGATTCAGTGGAGAAGTCAGTTCAAGTTGGAGTTGATGGTGCGTATAAATGAATTACTATAAAAATTCTACCGAAAAGCATAATAATCTCTCAGAAATGATATCTTTGAGAGAGCGAATGCATAGTTATATTTATTCTGAAAGTTCCAAACAGATCATGAGAGCATCACTATATATTAGGATCACTGTATATATTAGGCTATGAAAAGATTTATTCTGTTCCTTCACTACTGTCTGTAAGTTCGTTAGGCAACCTTATTTAGCATATAAAAAGTCAGACCACCGATGCAACGAATAAACAAATGAAAAAAATGTGTCATCATGTTTAGCTATGACTACTTTAAAACTTTTGCGCTTGAAAACGATTGGATTATGCAAGTTTGCTTCGTGATTTAAATAGCTTTATTATAAAACTTCCGATGAAGAATTTAAAATATCTGAGTTATTTTCTTTGCATATGCTAACCATCTAATTTTTTAAAAAAGTGATTTTTAATTTTAGATGTTCCAAATCCAGTTCATATGGCATTTCTGACGAAATGTGACGATACTGCCCAAATCGCATCCATAAATTTTGAATACATTGAGGATATTGATTTCAGTGCTCCAATAAAAGAAATTTGGTACATTGTTTTAATAAGAATTCCAGAAATTTTAATCTGCAATTAAATAGAACTTTTTCCGCATATTCTGTTTTCATTGTTTTTCATGTTAATCTCCTGCAGGTTTAACAAAAATTAGAAGAATGCACTGCGTAATCATGATTTTTGTGTAAAATTTAAAGTAAATTTTAGGGCACAGTATCAAATTGATGAAGAAAGTGATGGTGTAGTTTGGCTAACACATCCTCATCCTGCTTTGGCCGATTCCTGCAAACGATAGATGATAACCAGCGTACGGTAAAAGGTACCATCGATGTATCACTGCGACCATTCGGCAAGGTATTTTCTACTTTGTTTTACATAGAGTTACTCTTGAAACTAATTTTAAAATGAGTTAGTGATTTATTTATGTCGAACAAGATTTCAGTACCGTTTTCGCGTCTTTGGTCGCAATGATTTCGGTGATGGAGCACCAACAAATGTAAATGGTGGTTGTATAACGCCAGCTCGAGTACCTGACAGAAATCCAGAACGCGTTTCTGCAGCTGGTACACGACCAGAAAATTTAATTGTTTTCTGGAAGCCAATGTCAAGAGAAGATTGGAATGGACGCAATTTTCATTATATTATTCGATATCGACCGGTAAATTTTCTTCTGAAAAATCGTACACTTAGAAGTGAGAAGCCAAAATTTGTTAATTTCATAAATAATCAAATACATTCCATTAAAGCTTGCAGTACTAGCAAACTACGCTTATTGTAAGACTTGAATTTATTCAGGCTGGATCGGATGCTGAATGGAAGGAAGAGGTGGTGGATGATCCATATAGTGATCGCCATACCATTGAACTACCGGTCGAAGAGCCATTCCGACCATATGAAGTCCAGGTAAAAATTCAAAAGTTTTCAGCTGAAAAGAGGTTTAAATTTGTTAACAATGTTTAAAAATTGTTGTGCTTTATAGGTTCGTGCTGCAAATGAGAATGGAACATCTAATGTTTCACCACAGTCTGTAGAAGGAAGAACAGGTGAAGGTGATCCCGGTTTTACTCCAACTGGCTTCAGATTCATCACATCGGATTCAACATCGGCAACTTTCGAATGGGATCCAATTGATCCACAACTAGTGCAAGGAAATTTCACTGGAGTGAAGGTTGCTTATTTCATCTTTTAAATTTTAACTTTTTTCATTGGAAGTATCGTTTTGAAATTTTGAAATACAAGGAGTATTGCAGATTAGCTTTTGGCCCGAAGAAGATGAGAGTCAAAATGAGGAAGCTGAGTTGGAAGAAGAGGATGTTGCGCGATTAAGAAGATATTCGGAGGTATAGAGTTCATTTTCCTCTCTTTTCCCTTATTTTTTTAATCCTTTAATTTCTAGATTTCATGTAAAAATTATAAATATCGCACTAACTAGTGATAACTTTTGTATTATTGTATTACAAAAATCAGTTTCAAACGCAAGCTTATTTTTTTTTTTGTTATAGTTGAGGCAATGGAAGCGTGAAGTTTCGACTTCAGAGATGAATGTGTATGGTGACAAGCGCACTGTTATTATAGCACCAGATAAAACAAGTGCCACAATATTTGGTTTACAACCAAACAGTGTTAATTATGCACAAATTGCGGTAATGAATGGGCAAAATGATGGCACACCGTCCGATCCGATTTCATTCCGGACAAAAGAAGGAGGTAGATTTGTAATTATGCCGAAAGAGCTTAATTTATTTCTAGTATGAGCATTGTCATTGCATTTTGTTTTTTATGCTTTGTCCAGGTTTGAACTGGTAAGTTGAGGAGTCGCTTGGTGACTTACATTATATTGAGAGAGAGAATTCTTTACATGAATTCATAAATTACCACTTATATATAGTTGGTAATTTCGCTTTGTATTGTATCTTTCAGTTTCGAAACATAAAATTTCATTCACACATTGCACCTACTGATTTCAGGAAAACAAATTTTGAATTTTATTTATAAATTATTTATAGTCCCAACTCCGGTACGAAATTTGGAAGCATACCCTATGAATGGACGTGATGAACAAGAAAGTGGCGTCGTTGCTGTGCGATGGGATAAGCCACGATATTACAATGGTCTTTTAACAGGATATTCGGTTGAGATATGTACAGTAAATCCAGATGGTACTATGGAGCAGAGAGAAAACTGTCCAATCAAGTTAATATTGGAATTTTTCCACCCAGTTTCTAATTGACATAAGAAGGTTCTCAATAGTGAAGTGTTAAAGATATTTGTTTTAAAAAATTTTCAGAAAAACGAGACCGAAAGAACGATTCCTAAGGGTATCGAATTTGGAAAACGATAGTAAATATCGGTTTATTGTTTATGGAAATACAAATGCTGGTAGGGGCGATCCAAATTCGAAAGATATTGTAACCTTACCTGAGGATGTAAAACTGTATCGTAAGTTTTTATTCAAAATCATGAATAAGTTGTTGCAAAAAGAATTGCATATTATTTCGATGACAAAGAATGGCGAGTGGTGATGTAACATGTCAGTTTCGTATCTCTTCGTCAAGGGTTATGCAATCTCATCATTTCTCATGTAACTGTAAAGATTAGCGAATTGTTAAGACTTGTTTTGAGAGATGGGCAACATGATAAGGAAGAGAGGAACTAAGATAAAGTGTGTAATCATTTTTTTAGCAGCAGTTTCTTTCGAAATTTTATGTTTTTGTATTCATCAAAAAAATCTGCTTTTAGATTTGTTTCATTTTTCACTTATTAGGTACTTTTTATTCTATTAAGATATAAAATTGAAAATAAAAGAAAAACCAATGTAAGTGAAGAATATTGAGAAAAACAAAAATAAAAATGAATTTCAATGTATATTTTTATGAAATGGAGGAAATCATTTTCAAAATGCATAAGCAAAGAACGAGGAAATAGGTCCATCATTTTTAATTTTTTCCCCTGATTAAATTCCAATATCTTTAAATAATAATCCTTCCTCGAGATTGTCGAGAAGCTTTTCCTGAGCAATTTCAAAGACCAATAGTGTCATTCACGTTGGCCGTCGTAATAGTCAGATTGTTTTAAATATCATGATTGAGACTGAGTAAAGCGGATATTATAAAATCTTTCTAAAGATACAGGTTCATGACCTCAAAATAAAAAAGCGGTATCATGTTGTCACATCAAAAGTAAATCACTTGATTACATTTCTTTTTAATAATTCTGAACGAAATTGAATTTCCGTAAATTATAGCAATTTTTAGTGCGAATCGGTTATTTCGGTGGATATGTTGGATCAAATTTTCATATAGAATTTCTTGGTCGATAGATTATTTCGTCTTTACATTTTTAATTGTAACTATAACTTATCTATTTGATAATAATGATTAATGAGTTAAGCTACATCTGTCTGTCAAATTATGAATAGCTGATGTCAGAAATGAGCGCTTAATTACAGCAATTAAACATTAATATTGATTTCGGAAGTCTTTCGAAGAATTTATTTGAATTCTTCAATTTATGCAAATAGACTGTCTGATGGAGAATATTGTAGTTAATTAACGGAAAATGTGAATGTGAATTACTTGTGCATTAAAGCAAGAAGTAGAAATGGATAAGGAAGAGAAGGAATGAACGAAGGTGAAAGTTGAGAGTGAGGTGAGTAGAGACGGAAGATGATTGTCGCTGTGGTTATTAATATAATGAGAGGATGTATTTAATCACATCTGGACGCTTACCGAGAGGAGTAAATAAAGAAGGAAGTAATATGGAAATAGTAGATAAGAGTCAACAGGAGAAAGATGTAATTTCCAATTTAGATGTAGTTATAAAGAGAGAGAGTAGATGAAGTTGGAGTATTAGAAGGTATTATAATTTAGATTACATGTAGGAAAAAAAGGAAAAGATAGGCTTAAGTTGAAATTCATAGAAATATATTTGAAGAATATAAGAGGTAAGAAGAGAGGAAAATTGTAGGAAAGAATAGGAAAAGTTGATGATTTTAGAAATTCAAAATGAAATCATAAAAGAAAATTTGTTGTTGTTTGTTGTTATTGTTATTGTTTCGACTAGTTGTAGTTGTAGTAGTAGTAATAGTAATAGTAATAGTAATAGTAATAGTAAGTAATGGTAGGCAATGTGAATCGCCGTATTATTAAAAATTCTTTTTAGTGATATACGGAATAGGATCGATAGTGGGCAGGCCAATCTCACTGCATAGATATCTAAATATAAATATATATATATTTATGTATATTATATATGTACATATATGTATATATATATATATTATATATGTATACCGTTTGCCAGTAGTCTACCATCGTTGTCTTTGCTCTGATTTTCGATAACCCTTTGAAAGTGATGAAAACCACAAATTTCGACCTTGTTGGTTTGGTTAAGTGTGTTGTCATAACGGGCGTTAAAATGAGAAGAAAGGCGTAAATGATTACATCCTTCCTTTTACTTCGAAGTGAACGCAGCTGTGGACAAGATAGCCTCTTCTTCTTTATTGTTTCTATTCAGATATAATTTGTATTTATTTATATAAAAATATAAATATTTAGTGGTCAAGTAATGCGGCAATAATAATTCAATCTATCATATATACCATATAGTGATAAATTTGAGAATATACATCTAAAGTCGAACAATTCAGTCCACTCTATTTATTGATTTTCTGTTTCTCGACATAAACAAATTTCTAAAAGCTTCAGTTATTAATGGCAATATTATTTATTACTGTTATAATTGTATTCATTCAACCATGGTACATTTGGACGGAAATTTCTAATGGTATTCACATTTTGTTCTGTTTTTTTGAAACAGTTACCATTTTATTGCTATGCATCATTGTATTAGTAGTTTCTTGTTTTTTGTGGACTAATTGCTCATAATTATAAGCATTGTAAATTGCAAATTTTTTCCTTTAAATTAAATTTCAATCAACATTCACTTTAAAGTAATAGTACGATATGTTGCTAGTTGAGAAGTTAAATTCTCGATATCATTACTTTAAAAAAAAAAAGTTGTGCTTTTTTATGAGAATTAATCTCTAACTAGGAATAGGATTATATCATATGCAATTAAAAACTTCTTTTGAACTTCGAAAATTATAAATTTTGCATTTTTTGTCTTTTATTGCAGTGGAACCGGAACGGCCACATTTGGAGGAGAGCGGTGTTGGTGATGATTTTATCAATATAACATTAACACCTGGTGAATTTGACAAAAATGAAGGACGGCCAGTTGGTAGTGATTTGTACGTTAAATATCGAAAAGCTGGCGAAGATGAATGGGAAATTGCAGAACCAAAAGGTATGTTTCTCATTATTCTTTCTTTTTTTTTTGATTATTAAACAACTTAGCATTTCGGCTTAATTTAGAACAAACTGAGCAGAAGTAGAAGGTGACATAAGTATAATTGCTTTTTTTTTTCATTTTGTCACAATTCTATTTTCTTGTCTTGAACTTGTAAATACAATACTTTAATAAGTGATCTATTAGCGAGCGGAATGGATTAAATGGAATAGTTTAATATTTGATATCGTCTTTTTCATATGAAATACCCTTATATAGAGATATAGACCGTATCTGTTTGATATTCACAGTTATATAAATTATTTTTGGGAAATGTTTGAAATATTTCTTCAGCCATCAATTAATTTTTTCGTAACATTGAATTCTTCAAGGAAGGTTTCGTCTGTCTGAGATTTTCATAGTTCGATTTGTTGCGTTTGTCTACGTCGCCTTAGTAACTGAAGGAAATTAATTAATAGTTTGCTCATATTTGTGTTGGTTATCTTAATTAATGTTGCTTTCTATTTATTCATGTGAGAAAATTATTTGATTGAGTAATGGTGCTTTCGTAAACGGAACAAGCTTATTAGAAATTATGCAGCATTATTACCAGAAGTGGTTGCATATATCTTCTTGCTAATGCTTGTGTTAGAAATTAATCAAGTAATGTTTTCATGCATTTAAACATTCCACTATTTAGTTAAGTTTTTAATAGTAATTTCACGGATTTACCAATAATTTAAGTTTCAAGCATAAAAATGCCCTACGCAATTCTGAATTTTAAAACTAATTGAACCAGGCAATCATAAATTGATTATTTGAAGTAAATGAACTTATCTACTTAAGCAATTTACTCTTGGCAGTGGTTCATGTTTTACCCGGAAAGGTAATCTTTGACCGAAATCAGTGAGAATTAATTTACTTTATTACACTTATTTTATATAATACTAAAGGCTTTTAGGTGATGATCTCAATGTTCACATTGATGATTTGGAACCAGGAACGAAATACGATGTGGTCGTTATCTCAAAACAACGAGATGAGTCCGGGAATATCCGGGAAACGGAGTCAGCTGTCTCACATATTAGTACCACTGGAAGTGGTTGGTTTTTTAATTGTTCATCTTCCATGAAATTTATTAACTGTTTTTAGATTGTAATATTTTAAAGATTGTGATGTGCTTTTCTAAAATTTGCAGATTTTTCGTTTCCAGTTCTACTTTTTCTCTTGAGAGTTCTTAGAATATTTGAGAGATCATTTCAGTGGTAACTTGGATTCACTTGATCTAAATACGTTTTTCTTTTAAATTTTTATACAAAAAATAATCGAAATTTTTATTTTCTTACAGCACCACAAAGTGCACGAATTTGGTGGTTAATTATCATTTTACTGGTAATTCTCCTATTGCTCATTATTCTCTGTATCGTATGCGTGGCAGCTCGACAACGTGGCGCAAAATATCCTGTATCGGAAAAGGAAAGACAACAAGGCAGGCAGCCAATATTACCTGGCATCAAAGAGAGGGGATTTGGTGAATATATTAAACCGTAAGTTTTTATATTTTGTAATATTCTTAAATTGAAATTTAGCAACTGAATGTGAAGTTTTGCAACACTTTAATCGGGTGAAAGCAATAGCATAATTAACGATTCACATTATGTTTGTGTTTTGGGAACATGACATCGTATTCTTATTTACTGAATAATTTTGATGATTTTTTTTCTTTATGATAAACTGTTTCTGTTTCATCACCCTTTTTTTGAGAATAGAACATAAGAAGTAGGGGAAAATTAAATGTAATGTTTAAAATTTTTTAGAGAGGATGACGAGAAGCGATCATTAACGGGCAGTAAAGCAGAGTCAGAAACCGATTCAATGGCAGAATATGCTGACACAGATCCTGGACGATTTACAGAAGATGGTTCTTTCATAGGTAAAATTAATGCTTAAAAATTATCATGTAAATCTTCGGAAGAAGGATAACTGTAGTTGGATTTCCATATTAGTATTAAAATGCAAAAATTTTTTTGCAGGACAATATGTGCCGAACAAAACATTAGTGAGTACTCTAAACGACAAACCTGGCAGGGATTGTGCTTCGACGTTTGTTTAATTAGTCGTTTTTTCTTTTTTTGAGTTAATAAAAGAAGCCTAATTATTAAAATTAGCCGGTGATTGTGGGAAAGCTTTGTGGATGTGGCTTCTTAATGTTTTGTTTTGAAGTCGTTTTCTTTTCTGGATGTTTTGTTGTTGTAATTTAGTTTATCGTTATAATAAATTTAGCGAAATGGCAGTAAGAAGAGAAATAGTAATTCTATAATAGGTATAATTTCTGTGATAAGATGATATGAAAAAAAAATCCGACGCTCTTCCTGCTACTTTTAATTCATTTGTAGTCGCTTTAAGTGTTCTTCCTGATTTCATTCCTGAAACAGCACATCCTGAGGCTTTCCTACTGTATCTGATATATGCGTGTGTATGTGTGTGTGTGTGTGTGTATGTGTGTGTGTGTGTGTACGTGTGTGTGTACGTGTATCTGTGCATATATATGTGTGTGTGTGTGTGTGTGTGTGTGTGTGTGTGTGTGTGTGTGTGTGTGTCGCGGGTTTCTTTACGTGACGAAAATTGTTTTTCTTATTTTTTTATGTTACGTTTACGGGAACTGCTAATGTGTGCTCCCAGTTTTTGTGCAACACTTGATCTCTTGTTGTACCAATTTCAAAGTTCACAATTAATTTATTTTTTTGAAAATGAAATCAGGCAGAATTCTCGGATTTCTCTATTAATTATGCAATCAAAAATGCGGGATTATTTTCTTTCCTGTTTGGACGTAATTTTCGAATTTTTTAATCAGATTTTTTCGAGAATTTACAAAACATCCGAAATGATTTCCATTCTTTTTTTGTTTACTCTCTGTTTTGTTTCAAGTTGAGAGATCTAGGAGGGTGTAATACATTTGTAAAAGACGTAATCGTTTAAATCACCCGAACATTCCATCGTTTTCTCCCGGCTTCATCGATACAACATAGTTCCTTTTTCCAATTTTGCTTTAGGTAACAGTACTGTCAAAGGATGAAAGTTACTCAAATTTGTCTTGAACTTTTCTTTCTTTTTCATCATCTCTTTCACTCTGCTCTGTGAAATGCCATCTGCCCCTGAAACGGTGAACTGTACAGTGGTACCTTTATTATAATTATTATTGCTATGAACTTATATTTTTCTTTTGCTTTAAATGATGGCAGTTAATGCTAATAATCTTTCATCCTAATTCATTGCCCTGCTTCATTTCCCCTTTGAACTTTCTTTAAGCATTTCTACTATTTCAAAGGTATATGGGATTAACGGCCGTTTTATAATGCGAATTTACTTTTTGTTTGATTGCAAACCGATTGCTTTTCTTGTTATTTTGTGCATCAAAATAAAGAAGTATTGTGAATTTTTTGCAAATTTTATAAAAACTGCATCAGATTTTTAAATTTAAGAAAAAGGCCTCCCATTTTCCTCTCCTGTAATTTGCTTTAGAAGATTCAAGAAATGCTCAAGAAATTGATTTTGTTTTCTTGTTTACTACTACTCGTTGTTTATTTGTTTACAAGTTCTATCACGAGAATATTATACCGTCCATTTTCTTCCCTTTTTCTAATGAGCAAGCGATATTGTTTGGCATTTGTTGTTGCTACATTTTCTTTGCACTTCAATAACAAATACTGACTGCTAGGATGAGGAAATTTTCACTTTTTTTTTTGATAGGAAAAAATGATAAATTATGTTATCATTTTTAGTTGCTTGTTTGTTTTCTTTCTTTTTTTCCTTCCATATATACAGTTTGGTTGTTAAATGCTTATCAGCATTTTTTTTAGAAGTTAACAGATTTTGGCCTCAATCTATAGTCTATCGTATTACATTATTCTTAAGTGTTGAATAAGATGATTGTTTCCTGGATATTACTGCTGTTGCTGCTATTGTTGATGAAAAAAATTGAAAAAAAAAAGTTTTGTTTGGTTTTTGTGTTTTTATGTTTATAATCGGATACCATTTATATATATATATATATATATATATACATATATATCATAGCAGTGGTAAAGAAAAAAAAGAAGAATGCCTGAATGCGTATCATACTTTAGAATAATAATGTGATCCAAGAAAAGCAACGAAAAAATGAAATGAAATTACGATATAAATTTTGTTCTTTGAAATACTATACCCTTATACGAAATTACTATTATATAAATGAATATATTTTCAAAACATTTTTTCTTTTCATCCAGAAATTTTAGTTTAAATAAAAAAAAAAAAAGAAAAATGAATTCTCCAATTTTGCTTTTCTGGAAAAATTCCGGTTAATTTATACTGTAAGATTCAGAAAGATTTTGTATCATTATTATTATCATCATCATCGTTATTATCATCCTGATTATCATCATCTCACTGATAACAACTTATTTTCGAAATTTTTATATATATGATTTTTAAATATTAAATCTGGTTTCGATTGAATATTTTAGTGTGCTACGACAAGGAAATGCTGCAACTACTGTAGCTTGCATTACTTGTTGCTCAAGCGATTGCTATAATCATTGATCATTACAAGTCTAAAGTTGAATTTTATTTTTTAATCTTGTTTCCCTTTTTTTTTCGAAACGAAGAGAATTAAAATCGTTTGCTCTAATATCCGATTGTTATCATCTTCATATTCATGCACACTATTGTTAGATGTGTGCATATATAATTGATTAATGTAATTATTAATCTAAATTATTATATTAATAAATTTTGATCAAATTCCGAATTAAAATAAAAAGTAAAATTGGCCATATTTATTTCAAATATTCAATCGAAGCCAGCCTTATCATTAAATGTTGTTATCAGAAAAAATTGAAAACAAATTAGGCTATTTAAATGAATGAGATGCATACATCCATCCTATATTACACTCTCTCTACAATATAATACGCTGCCAAGTTGTTGAATTTTTTTCTTTTTTTTTTAAATCGTGATTTATGAACTCTCGCCTTTTATTTGTTTACAATTTTTCGTTTTTTTTTATATGATATTATACCGCTTGATGTTTTTTTTTCTTTTTCTTTTTCATGTCCAAAAAAAAGAAATGTTCATGTCAGTGCTTTGTTTATTTTTCTTTTTAATTTGTTCCACATTCACTCATTCATTTTATTGTTCAAATAATGAAAATTATCGTTTAGTTCGGGCTTTGTTCGATAAAACACTGAAGTGTTTTTCTTCCATTTTTCAACAATTTGCATATTTTACATATAAGATATTTGGATAAAATTAGAAAACGAACAATTTCTGAACACTTACGCTTCATGTGTTTTTTTTGTTTTATTTTATTTTTTTTCTTTTTGCCATTTCCATATTTCGATGAGAAAAATAAAAAGAATTACATGTAAATTGGTGTTTTTTTTTTTATTTTTGCTTAAAATTTTACTATATATAATTTCACGATTGAATATATGATATAGGTATATCATATGTTCATTTACTAACTATTGACCTCAATGAAAACACTATATGATCGGAACAGAATAACTTCTCATTCATTTTGTAGCCAAAATTTTTCCTGATACTCTTAAATAAATGAGAAACGGTTACGTAATGCAAGCGAGAAAATGTAGTTGATGTACATCATCATTTGATTACATCAGATATGTACATTTTTGCTAAGTAAAAAAGTATGAAATATTGATGGAAGACATAGGTAGATATTTGGATATTTGATTTGTAATTCTAATTTATAATTACTTGTTAACTTCCAATATTATCAACTAAAAATGGAATGATATAAATATATGCAGTGTGTTGATAATGTACGAGATAGGTATGAGCTAATAGTTTTATACCTCTGTTTTCATTCATTTCAATAAATTTTGATTAAATTTAATCCGAGAAATTCCATAATTTATTCATTTATTTTGAAGAAAAAAAAAGACTGCAAAGAATATATTTATTTCATTTAATTGGGGAAAAAAAAAAGGTATTCAATAATAGTGGGAACAACTGATAACGATGATAAAAATATGGCAATAGTTCTTCTTCCTACCAAATGAAAATGTTTAAGAAAGCAAAGAAAGTACTTATCGATTATTGAAAGCATATAAAAGCAATACATATACATAAGAAAACAGGTATGCATTAATAGAATTAACATCAATCTAATTTATTGTGTTCATTTGTTATTGATAAGATTTTCAAATATTGAAACGATAGGATGAAGATGATTAGCAATGGGTGGTATGGGCAGATGTTTTTTGAACGATTATTTCAAATGATTTAAAAAAAAAAGGGAAAAACAGGTCAATTTAAATAAGACTTGTTTATGGGGTAGGAATGATTTGAGATAATCATTATATATATACTTATCGGAACTTTATTTTGGATAATTTAATTTTAGACTTTATAAATTATTGATTATCAAATCAATAAATGAATGAGTAGATTTTAGTGCAAAATTGGAATGGATTTCGTATCATGCGATGATTAATTAGCAACGGTAAAATATCATTATCATAGGTATAAGATTAAATGACCTTTGAAATAGCATTCATTCAATGAAATATAATAATACACAGGGAAATATAGGAATATGTTCTAGTTTATTTCTGCAATTATAGCAAGATCAAAAAGATTGCCGAAATACATAATAATAATACTATACATATCATATTTAACAATTCGATAAGATCTACATATCATATTTAACAATTCGATAAGATCAAAACAAATATCAAATAATTATTGAAGGGATTAAAGATCACCGGATAGATATTCTTTTTGCTATCCTGAACTTTGTTGATTAATCAAATATACTAGTATTTGACTTATTAATCAAATATAATTATATACATGGTAAGTTACGTTGTCTAAGTTCTTCGATAAGTTGCGTAAAATTACGTTCACTGTAAATATGTTTTTGATCATTTGCGACTGTTTCAATCGTATAAAGATTTAATCCAGCACTATTCGCATCAATTCGTCCATCACCCTTTAAAAATTAAAAAAAAGAGCTTAGTTTTTTTTTTTTTTTTTCTCGAGACTTATTGAAATTTAATCATCACATCACCATCTAGTTATTTAGCTTACTCTGATTAAATGTTTTCTGATAATTAATTACATGTTTGGATATATGAAGGATATAATTGATTAAAAATTGTATACGATTTTGTCATTATGATTGATTGAAATTTGATCATTGCATTTTAATTATCAGATCATTTCATTCAAAATCTTGCTATTTTTTTGCCGAATCATTAATGAAAATTAGGAAATAAGCATTTTAAGCTTGAATGAATTAGTCGATTTTTAAGCCTAAAAAAGGCAATTGATTTTATTCGTTATACAAATTCTTTTTGCTCAACTAATAAAGCATCTCGAGAAATGCTTTAAATGTAATAGGTCAAAGGCTATTATACAATGCTATAGAATGTATAGGGTCAAAAGTTACTTTACCGTACTATTTTATCATATTTTTGGATGAATTTCGCAAAATAAATTGAAAAGAGAGAAACCTCATAAACTACGGTATAGAGAGTAAATCCGGCTCCTTTTGCATGACGACTCATTTCTTCAACATCCGGTCCTTTATTACTCCATCCATCCGTAAATACAAGCATAGCTTTTTAGCGATATCTAACGGTCGACCGCCATGTTGCTTATCTTGTTGTTCAGTTCCAAGTCGTATTCCTTCACCTAATAAAAAATCCGAAAATCATACTGATAATAATTAAATTCATGACATTATTATGAATGAATTATATATTAATTTCAATTATATCAATTTCAAATTATTTATTATTATTCATTCTACAATAATTGATACAAATATTTCGATACTGTAATAATTCAAAAATATCAATAATTCAAAAATTAATTCGAGAAAGTTTTTAAATTTTCAACAAAAATAAAATCAAACCGACAGCAGTTGTACCACCGGTTGATTCTAATCTTCGTATTGCAGTTACAATATCTTTTCCATCGAAATACCTAAATTTATTAAAAAAAAAAATTAAGCGTACTTTATATTTTTTGAAAAAAAAAACGAAGAACTATAAAAGTGTGTTTCACAAGAAAATGTAAAATATTTTTTTTTAGGTCAAAAATTTATTTAGTAAATAATTTCCTGATACGACTAATTATAATATATCGAAATATAATTATCAGTGATAATAATTTTGATTAGTATAATTGATATATTTTGTCCATGTCTATAAAGTTTGTTTTTTTTTACTTATTGATTAAATTTCAATTATTTTTATACTCGAAATTTCTTTTGCAAAATTTAATTTTTGTTTCTTTCATCTTAGTATTAACATTTAAATTATATTTAAATTGTCGAAAATTTATTTAATTTACAAATTAAAGTAATTAAATAGGAAATTGAATTAAAATTAGAAATTAAAAAATAATTTAATGAGGAAATTAAATGATATAATTTAGTAAAATTATCATCAATTGCGCATTGTTTTTTTTTTTCATTCATTTTTAACAATTATTCAATTTCATATAAAATTGGCCAATCGATCAATCGATTAAACTGCATCGCTTTTTCCTTTTTTTTTTTTTTCAGACTTTGGCATTTATTCAATTAACATAGCTAATTTAGTAAATTAATTGTTAAGATAATTAGAATGAAATTCATGAGGCAAAAAATAAAAAAAAAAGAAAATAAAAATAAATTTTTTCAAAATTTATAATTCATTCATAAGCTTGCAATTCGTACTGAAAAAACTTTGCGATTAAAAATTGAAATTTGTAATTTGCGATGAAAACTTTTTGCATTTTGCAAACGAAAATTTTGCGATTAAAAATTGAAAATTGTCGTTTGTAATTAAAACTTCGCATTTAAAAGTTGATTATGCAGCTGAAACTTTTTGTAAGTTTGTAATGAAAATGTTGCGATTAAAACTTGAAATATGTCACTTGTAATTAAAACTTTGCAAATAAAAGTTGAAATTTGTAATTCACAATGAAAACTGTGCAACTGAAACTTTTGTAATTTCTAATGAAAACTTTACAATTTAAAACTTGAAATTTATAAGTTATAATTAAAACTTTGACCTGTCTAAATTAAATTGTGCTCGTGTTTTACCAACTGAGCTAAATGTTATTAGCGCTACACGACTAAATCGTCGACCAATTAGTAACCTATTGATTAATTCTTCAGCCATTTCAATATATTTCCGGTAAACCGGATTTGTTGTTGTTGATAAATCCATAACAAGTACAACATCTTGCTCACAACCTATATAATTTTCTTTATTTTAAAAATTATCATAAAATTTCAACAAATAATTAATTTCAAATATCATTTCAAATATCGATTAAGCTATTCAAATATTGTAATTTAAAAGGAAAAATTTTGAACTATGTATGAATTTAATTAAAAATATGATCAAATTATATTGCAGCTTATATTTTCGTTTATTTTAAATTTTCAATTAATTATTTCAATTTCCAACTTTTAGCCGTAAATTAGTTTATCTTTTTGTTATCATTTTTGTAATCATAATCCTTTATTATTCTAAATAGCCGAATGAATGATTTCACTGATCGATTAAATCATAACATTTTGATTAGCTTCACTAATATCATTAATTTATCAAAACTAATTATCAAATGTAATAATGCAATACCTGAAATTGGATTTGTTGTAGTTGTGGTAGGTGTTGTCGTTGTTGTCGTTGTTGTTGTTGTTGTTGTTGTTGTGCGACATTTTTCTTGCGCTTTTGAAGTAATTTACGCGTAATATCAGCTGCTAATTCTCGACCACTTTGTAAAATAACATGATTGATGTTACCAGTTATTTGAAGTAATTCACTTCTAAAAAAAATATCCATCCTTCTGGAAGGAAATAAAGCATTTTATAACTTAAATGAATTTTTGCCTAATTTGATAGTATCAGTGTGATAAGACTAAATTGATCATCATATTGATCGGAAAAGATTTAGATGATTGAAATGTGAAGTTTTCAAGTTTTTAAGTAGCAAAATGATAATCGGTGGAAAAATTTTCAAATAAAACAAATAAAGAGTTAATGAGAGAGAGAGAGAGAGAGAGAGAAAGAAAGAGAAAGAAAAAAAACTTATCAGATATTGATTTTTATAAATTACCATAAAATTCACTTTTTAAATCATACTATTTATTCATTGTTATGTATAAAATGAAAATTCCGAAATTAACGATTTCCACTTTCTGCAAACTAAGTTTTAATAAACAAAAAAAAAAAATTAGAAAATTGGAAAATCAAATTTTTCTACTTATCGACAGCATTTGGATCACCGGTTGCGGCCGCAAAAACCCATGTATTCGAAATTTTCTGCAACTGTTGGGCCGGAATTTTCGGATCATCCGCACTTCGACCATCCGTAACAACCATTACAAGCGTTGGTATTGATTTGTTACGCGTTTCCATCAATTCAAGTCCAATTTCCAATGCTTTCCTGAGCAAAAAAAAAAAAAAAAAATTAAACTTTTTTCTTCAATTATCTTTTATCATTTCATTAAATTCCAATTTAATTATCTTTTATCAAAAAGGTAGGAAAGGATTTATATCGATTGATTATTGATTACTTTTGTTCCTTCTTTATTTTTATTATTTTAATGTAGTAAATAAATTTTGCAATAAAAATAAAATATTTTCAAGAAATAGATAATCATTTAAACAGGAAAACTTAATCAGTTGATTTTAATCATTTAAAAGGAAAATTTTATTTTTCTCGTTATCTTTTTTTTAACGATAAATTATTTTAAAGAAATAATTTAAGAAAATGAAAAGAAAAAAAAACGGAACGATCAAAAACGATTTTTCAATGAAAAACAATATGATAAGATCTAAAATATACATTTAAAATTAAAAATTTAAAATTCCTAAATAATTAAAAATTTTAATTTAAAGTTTTCTCAAACTTTGTATTTGTTGTACCACCAATTGCTCTTAATCCAAGTACGATTTTTTAAATTCTTCATTATTTCTAGCAAAATTCCATTGAAATACCTCACGACGATAACTAAGCCCAGAATATACGATCATTGCTACCTGAACGGTAAAAAAAAAAATTGTTAAATTTTCAAAAATATTTATAACAATTTAAGCTAACATTCATCAATTTCATATTATCATTTTTGTGAAAAAAAATTTCGAATCAAATTATTTCAAGCAGTAATCAATCAATATAATTAATTTCTAATTAATTATTGTAAAAATTTTAAATCATAAAATTTTTAAAATATATAATTCAAATTGATTAATTTCTTCACTCAATTTATTACTATTCAATCAGAGTTTCAACGAACGAAACGTTTAAATTAATTAAATTATATCAAAATAAATTTTATCACTTATCAAATCTGATTATTTTTTCTGCCTACGATAATCACAATTTATTATTCATCTAAAAAAAAAAAAAAAAATTAAAATTACTGCGTAAACTCTAGCAAAATCATGATCACCTAAAATCGTGCCAAATATAGTGATGAAAGAAAAGTTTAAGCTAATTGCGTTAATTAAATTATATCAAAATAATCGCTTATCAAATTTTGATTATCACTTATCAAATTTTGATTATTTTTTTCAGCTGAAGCAATAAATTACTAACTCGATGTGTATGTGGTCCAATATCAAGTTCATCTGATACATTAACAACAAAATTTCGACTACGATTAAATCCACCTTTCACCGAATCCGATCGATCCAATATAATGAGAACATTAAGATAACAACTAACTGGAAAAATTGACGTTTGTGTTTTCACGTAGATAAATGATACTACGATTGTTAAGCCCTGAAAATTTTTAAATTATTAACAAATTTTAATACAAAATAAGATTAATAATTAATTGATTAATATGATTAATAATTAAATGATTAATAAGATTAATAATTAATTGAGTAATAAGATTAATGATTAATTGATTAATAAGATTAATAATTAATTGATTAATAAGATTAATAATTAATTGATTAACAAGATTAATAATTAATTGATCAATATGATTAATAATTAATTGATTAATAAGATTAATAATTAATTGAGAACACAAAAAAATACTTTTATTTCTATTAATTAAAAAAATTTCATCAAATTTATAAACTTATTTAAACTAAAAATAATCCTAAAATATCAATGAAATCGAAAAAATTTTTTAATCAAAATTTTTAACAATTTTTTAATTATTATATTAAAATTCAAAAAAAAATTTTTTGATCAAACAAACTTTTATTTTGGATTCTCTTAAATATAAATATGTAATCTTTTATTTTATTAATACTAAATTAATCAATCAAATATAATAATAATAAGTTTGTATCGTAATAAAAATTAAAATATTTATTGTTTATGAAAAATCGAACATCATAATTTTAGTTACATCAATTTTATTTCATATTAGACCAATATTGATAATTCGATTTCATGCGAATGATAAATTCAGTGCTAAATTTTAATTCATCAAATAATATATCATAAATTAAAATAATTTAAAATTTAAAAATGGAAAAAATCTAACTAAATGATAATGATAATGGTCATGACGATGATGATAATGATGGTGATGATGGTGATAATGTTGATAAAAGAGAGAATAAATTTTAATAAAATTTCTAAGTAATGAAAAAAAAATTTTAAATCAAAATGCGCAAAAATGCTCGTTTGCCCCCTCCCCTCCTCCTCCATAACATTTCATATTATAAATTAGCCTATTTTAAAATCGAAAAGTTATAATTTTTTTTTTTAAAATTAACCGTAAAATTTTTTCGTTTTTTTGTTTATTTCAAAAAAAAAAAATTTGAATAAATTTTTTTAGCATCTATTTATCAGTATAATCATAGTATCATTTGTATAATCATAGAATCATTTAATTATTATTTTTCATTTCTTCCAATCAAACTTTTTTTTACTTCATTCTTTCATTTTTTATCCTTCGCATACTTAAATTTATTAATTTTTTTTTGTTACTAATTATTTCAAAAAAAAAAAAAAGATCCCAAAATATCAATGAGATTTTAGAAATTTGATTAATTTTATTGAATAATTTTTTTGGAATTAATTACAAAAAAGTTTGCTTCAGCTCAAATTTTTTTTTTTTAATTTCAAATTTGCCTCCATCTCATCTCAGTTCAAAACTGCAAAATAAATATTTGAATTTGGAATTGTTAAAAATCAGAAATTAAACAGAAACAAGCATAAATCATTATCTTTAACCGATCTTTAGAAGACTTAATAAATTCAATTTCAACAAATTCAATTCCAATTTGAATTGAAAAAATTTTTGTAAATTTTTAAATGAGATACTTTTAAATGATAATTAATAAATAATTGCATGGATTTTATTTTTAGTCAAATTTTCATTTATTTTCAAAAAATTTTAAATCGTTTTTTTATTTAAATTTCAATCCAATATTTCTTATTTTATGACATAAACAAAAATTTAACTTGCAGTTTGATAAATTTGCTTCAAATGATAAATGATAAGCACTACAAAACTGGGTTATAAATGCATTTAAAATTTCCTTTAATGATTTTTTTCTTCCCCTCTACTCTTTCTTGAACTAAGATTAACTTGATTAATTCAAATGAACTGTATAAATAACAAGAAATAAAACGTTTTTAGTTTTCCTTTTTGTTTTTGCCGTTTGAAAAATTGAATGAAATTACGAAGTGATAAGTGATAAGCATTTGGAAATTAAATTAAATGCTTAAACTGGTTATTTGCCTTTTTTCTCTCTCTCTCCCTCTCTCTCTCTCCCTCTCTCTCTCTCCCTCTCTTTCTCTTCCTCTCTCTCTCTCCCTCTCTCTATTTTCAATCAGTTCATTTATAAAAAAGTAAAAGGTAATTTTTTATCGTTTTATTTTCATCAAATCAAGCAAGCAACTATGAAAAGTTTAATTTATAGAAAAAAAAAAAATAAAAATAAAAGAAACCAAAGAAAAAAGAAAAAAATAGTAAACCATTTCAAACAAATCATTATTTAATAGGTAAATTTTAAAATTTAATAAAATTCGAACATTCCGTAAGATAATTTTAAGACTTATTGCTATTTTTCCATTCAAATAATTGGAATAAAAAACATTTTTAAAATTGAAATTATTCAAAATAAATTTTAATAAACAATTCTTTTTTTCCCAATTTAAAAGCTAAATTTTAATTTTTAATTATAAAATTTATAATACAAATTAAAAATGTTTGGTCAAATGTTTAAATAGTTATAATCAAAAGATATTTAAATAATCATTAATTTATTAATTGATTATTTGAAAAACAAAATAAACAATATTTATTGGAAATGAAAAATTATTATAATAAATTTTGATATGAAATTGAAATTTAATTATAAGTACAAATATCGTTATCGATTGTAAATGAATTAATTGAATTGGAAATAATAAAATTTATAAGTTATTATAATAAATTGCTATCTATTTCAATTTTTGGCAACAAGGAAAGGAGAGGGAAATAAAAAATAAAAAACGACAAATGCAAGAAGAGAGACAGAAAAATTTTAATTAATTAATAATTTTAATCAATTTCTAATTCCAATTTCGATTTCCTAATTTCGATTTTAATCTCTTGCCAAATTTTTTCAATTAATTTAATTAGTAAATTTGATTAGTTTTTTAACAATTTTTTTTTTTGTTGTAATGAAATATTCCTTTTGAATATTTCAATTTAAAAATCTTTCCGCTGATTTCCTCTATCATTCCTATTCTTAATTTTATTTCATCTGATAGGAAATGAAAATTCAATGAATAAAGTAAGAAAAAGAGCAAAGTTTCTAAATTGAACAAATTAAAAAAAAATGGGGCCGAATTGGAAATTAAATTTAAATTGCAAAAGAATCGTATTTTAATTTATGATAGTATAATAAAATTAAATTAAATATAATAGAGAAAATTAGAAAAGTAATGATAAGTTGATTATTCGAATTTGTGATAAACGAATTTGTGATATTTTTTTGTTAACAAACGAGTGCACATTGATAAGATCTAATCAAAGCATTACTATTTTATCACTCTTTCAATGTAATTAAAGTTGTTAATGATAATATTCGATGAAATATAATCAATGCATGATTAGATTTAACCTATCATATTTTGCAACTGCAATCTTTGCACAAATAAGTTTGATAAGTTCAAAGTTCAATCAACAATTCTTATCACTTTTTTGATAAAACTGCTAGTACACATTGATGTCATATTTGACGGAAGGTTAAAGTACGAAAAACTTTTAAATCACTAATAATAAAGTTAATCGTAATTGATAAGTTGATAATTGAAAAAATTTTTAAAGCTTATCATTTCATGATAATTTTTTTAGAATTGCTGTTGATTTTGCCACTCTATTGAAACTAATATTTATCTTCTACTTATCAAAAATCCTTATCATTTGGATGAATAATTTTTCATTGCTTTATTTTGATATTTTATTACTTATAAAAGTACGCAAACCAATTTTTGATTTCAAAAAATATTTTGAAGATAATTTAATTGGATATGAATTATCATCCAATTCTCGATGTCAAGAATGCAACCTATATATCTTAATAGAAAATAATTTCAAATATTTACAATCTAGAATCAACTTATTAATTTATTATTTCAAATTTATTTAATTGTTTTTTTCACTTATTTAATTGTTTACATATTTGTTTACAAATTAGTTTATTAATTTATTATTTCAAATTTTATTTTGATTGATTCTTTTTGTTTATTTAATTACATTCTCATTTTTTTATTCACATTGCATATTTTGCATTATTCGTTTACTTCCTTATTTAATTATTTATTTATTTATTCACTTAATTACTTTATCTGACATTAATTAATATTTTTTTCATGAACATAAATTTGACCAATAAAATAACTTGTCAGTTATTGATAAGATGATAAGATGAAATTTGTATCGAATTTAATCATTGAATCGAATTAACTTCTTTTTTTCCACATAACAATAATTTATGTTTCTTCGTAAAATTTTAGATTATTTTTGATAATTACATATTATACGGGACATTGAAAATTTTTTTTTTCACTCTAAGAAAATAATCTTAATACTTTCGCCATAATTTTATCATAAATAAACTTGCAAAACTTAATTCAAATTATTGCTATTTATTTATTTTTTTTTCGGAATAATACGGTGATAAATTATTGTAATTAAATATCGAATAATAATACGGTAATAAATTATTGTAATTAAATACCGAAATTCATCTCGTTTATCTTAAACTTTAAAAACTTTTTTTTATAATTTTAATTTAATTTATTAAAAAAAAATGATAATTTGAAAAATGAAAAAAATAATTTTGAAAAATTTCTTTAAAAAAATCAACTGATAAAATAAAAAAAGAGCTAATCAATTTATACAACAAAGTTGATTATTTTTCCTTGTAAACAATATCTATAAAATATTTGTAAAATGAAAAATAAAAACTAAAAAATAAAAAAAAAAAAAATAAAGAAAAAAAAGAAATCGAAATAACTATGCCAAATTGATTTGACAGATGAATATCCTTCGGCAAATTTTCATAACTTTAAAAGTTTTGTATCAAAGATACTTTTTTGGCAAAAGATGATCAAAAAGAAAAAAACAGCTGAAAAAAAAAAAAAAAAAAAAGGATGTAAGAAATAATTTAATGAATGAATGAAATATAAGAATTATAAGAAAATTATTCAAAAAAAAAAACTTTTATTTCAAAGAAATTATGAAATTTCAAGCAAAATGGAGGGAAAAAAATAAATATATTTAAATAAAAATTAATTAGTTAAAATTAATTTTTAATTAATTAATTAAAATTAATTAAGTTTTTAATTGACTAAAAAGATTCAAAATATTTTGGATAATTTGAATTATAACAAAATAAAACATTAACAATTTTCATCAAACATAATAAAATAAAAAAAAAAATTTTTCAAAAATTTTTAATTAATTAAAATAGATCTGGGTGAAATAAAAAAAAAGGTAATTAAATTTACAATATGTTTATAATTAAAATCAAATACCAATAGCTGGAATAATGGTAAAAGTAAAAGTATTAAATTACTTATATTATAATAATTGAAATTAAATAATAGAATTAAAAATAAAACGAAATTGAATTATTATAATTAAATTATTATTTCTTAATATAATTTAAATTAAATACTAGTATAATAATAATTAATAAAAGAAAAGGTAAATTTTACCAGTATAATGAGATGTTGCCTAGCCATGTGTGTTGTATACGAATGACACTATGATCATATAGGATATTTTGCGCTTCGTTAAAAGTTTATTGCCGTAAAATAATGAAAAACAAATTTTGCTCAAATACAAGATGGTAGATAAATTTGGATGGGAGAGGAAGAGGAGGAGGAGGAGGGGGAAGAGGAGGAGGAGGAGGAGGAAGAGGAGGAGGAGGAATGGAAGAGGAAGAGAAGGATAAGAGAGGGGGTGAAATGAGAGGAGGGGTAGGGGATGGTGTAGTGGTGGTTGGTTAATGGGAGAGCTTGAAGAACGGGTTTCAATTCCTCTCCTATGAAATTCTAAAAAATTTAACACACCCCACATCTATACCTCTTTTTTTTTTATCCTGTTTTTTTCTTCAAAAAATTCCTTTGCATTAATTAAATTTTATGCTAATAGTTAGTTTGCATAATTAGGGGCTAAGGCTACAAAAAAAAGAGCCAATTTTTTTTTTTTTTTGTAACTTAAATTTGAATATAAATTAATTAATATAAAATAATTACATGAAAATATCTATTCGAATAAAATACAAAAATGCAATATATTGAAAATGCTAATTTTATATTCGAATAATTACATACTAATTTAAATATTTTATGATAATAAAATAAACAGCTATTCGAATAATTTGATCATCAAATAATGATAAGAATGATAAGGATTGAAAATTTTGTAATTTAAATTTAAATATATATTAGTTAAAATGGAATATCATTGCAATATACTGAAAATGCTAATTTTATACTGAAATAATAATTACGTACTAATTCAAATATTTTATGGTATTAAAAAAATTATTCTACTAAGTTAACGATAAAATAGTGATAAGAATGATAAGAATTGGAAATTTAAATATAAATCATTTAAAATAAAGTGTTGCATGAAAATTTCTGGTACATATCATTTACCGTTCGGAACATTTTTTCCTGTCTAAAATTTTAATGATATAATGATGAAACTGATTTTGGAAAATTCTACGAAATGATAAGAAAAGCAAAATATAATTCTAAAACTATTAAGCTTCAAGGTATACATGGGTTAGAATATAGTTATGATATGTTGATTTGATGATATGATGATATAATAAAAATTAAAAGTGATATTACCAATGGAAATGTTGCGTTTGCCGTAAAAAGTAAAATTTCTTATCCTTATCACCTTCATTATCAATTTTCTGATAACAATCCACAGATTGACGTAATTCAGTAAACCAAAAAAGGATATAAAAAGATTTATTTTTTTATTACTCAAATAATTAAAAATGGATTTTATTATTTTTATTAATTTGCTACTTGATAAAATTAATTTGATCAAATTTTGATAAAATCAATTTGACAAAATTCGGATATCTCCATTAATATTCACCAAAACTTTTTAAAAATATTAATTAATAAATTAAATGAATATTGCAATTGCTATCAATGATCATACTAATGATAATATTGTTATCGTTATCATTAAACTTTCAAATATTTTAATTTCTTAGGAAAGACGAAAATATTTTTTTATTTTAATTATAATAAAACTTTAGTTGCTATATCAGAATTTGAATTAGTTCAAGAAAAATTAATATATATATACATGTATAGCGATATCAAATAAAAAGCAAAAAGGAAGCAAAATTTAAGTCTTTTGAAAAATTAAACAATGCTTCTAAAATTATTATCATTATCATAAAAATATTGAATGCTTAAATTTTGCATAATTTTTCATTCTCGAAATGAGCTAATTATAGGAAAATATTGGAATAAGTAAAAATAAATAAATAAAATAATTTCCACCAAGTCATTTTATTTATTTATTTATTATTTATCTTTTCAAATATTTAATAATTACTTAATAAATTACATTTTTCCATATCCATGCAATAGTAATATTTGAATATTACTGTAAAATTCTATCTAATATTTTAAAATTCTAGATCAGTTTTCTAATAATTTTGAAATATTTAAATGAAATATTCTTTTAAATAACAAATTTAATAGAACAGAATAATTATAATATTAGTATTATTTCTTATTAATAATCATTTTATCAAGTTTTTTTTTTTTTTTATTAAAAATTGCAGCAATATCTTTTTTTTGTTTTTTTTTCTTTTAATTAATTCATAATTTAAATTACTTTGTTCTCTACAAATGGTACGTTTGAATTTCTAAAGAAGAAAATTTATGATCAATTTAAAATTCTTTCGAAAAATTTAACGTAAAATTAATTATCACATAACGATCTATATAATATCACTATTATCCTGCACATAAATCTTAAATAAATGACCCAGTAATTAATTGGTTGGTTAATTATACTTCATGATAAGAGACTGTCAAATCATTGTTATCAATTCAGTAACATAAATTATCCTATCATCATTATCATCGTCCTTGTTTTCAGTATTATCAATTGTTAATGCTGATCCCTTATTATTATCACTTAATAAGAAACGGTGACGATAAAATTGATTATCTATATCAGCATGAAAAGTAATATATAATCACTAATGCAACTTAGAAAATATTACAATTGTTAGCGTTATTTTTTCAAATTATAATATGATTCTATTATTTTCATCAATATTTCATATTAGCACGATTACTATAATTTAAAGTTTTTGCTATCATTATCATTCATCACTACCATCATCGCTATCACTACTATCATTATCAACATCATTTGCATCATACTTTCTTGCACTCTTCCGAGCAATATGTACAGTTGTTCAGAGTGTATTAAATTAATGAGTACCATTTTCGTAGATTAGAATTAATGAACATAAAGTTGATTAATGTGAAAATAAAGTCAGAATTCATTTTTTTTTTTTTTTGAAAAAGAATTCTCGATTAATTAGTTGCTAGAAGAGAATGAAATATGATTATAGTCAATGAACTTGGAATATCATTTTTTATCTGATTTAATTATACTTATAATAATATTTTACAAAATTACATTTTCTATTGATTAATTTTGTTTCGAAAAAAAAAGTTTGCCTTATTTATGATTCATTTAAAATTAAAAATTACCTTTTCACTTCTCACATCCCAATTCAATTTACCCTTCCTAAATAAAAATAGAAAAAAAAACAAAACAAAACAAAACAAATAAATAAAATAAAATAAATAGAAATCATTAATCACATTTTGTGCAAAAAGCAAATTCCAAAAAAAAAAAAAAAAAAAAACCAATTAAAAAAATGAGAGAACGATTAAAAAAAATAGAGGGTAAAATTTCAAATAAAAATGAAAAAAAAAAAAGAAAAATTGCAGTTTTAAAAAACAACAACAATCATTATTGAATTCTTTAAAATTTTCATTTTCGTTTTAACCAATTTTACAATTTGAGCAAGTTTATTTCATCATTACCCAAAATACGAAAACAAAAAAAAAAAAAAAAAATTTTCGTTCATTTCGCTCTTTTTTTTTTTTTCGTTTTTATTATTTTTAAATTAATTAAAAGATAAGAATTATTTTAGTAATTTTTAAAAATTCAAATTTGTAAAATTATTTTTAATTCTGAAATTTAAATTTAACAAAGTGATATAAAAGAATGACAGTGAAGAATGTGAAATTTTAAAATTTTTTTTTTTTGTCATCTTTTCCTAACTATTTTTAAAATTAACTATTTCAGGAAAGCAATCTATTCTCGAATTATAAAAATTTAATGCGAAAAGTTTGCTTTTTTCTTCGAGAATAAAATTGCATATTTTACAAAAATACTTATTAATTAAATAAATCATTCAATAATTGAATAAAAAGTATAACGTTATCCGTTACAAAAAAAAAAAAAAAAAAAAACAAAACAAAAAAATTATGTAATTTTATTGATTTTTTTGTTTCTATTATCAAAATCAGATAATCACATTGATAAGATGTACTATTTTGCATTGAAGAATTAAAATCAAAAGAATTTTTTTCTGGTTAATTAAAATACTGCATTTTTTTCCCATTTTTAGTAAATTAAAAAAAAAAAAGTCTATCCAATTTCATCATGTGATAAGAAAAGCAAAAGCACTATCAGAAGAATTAAACTTACCTTTTGAATTTTATTTTAAAAACAAAAATGGATCGAAAAAAAAGATAAAGAAAATAACCAAGAAAAAAAATTCTTTTTTTTTTTTTCAAAGTATTTTCAATAAATAAATGCATAATGTTTATCTGATTTTTTTATTTATAAATTTTTTATAATTTATCTCAAATATTTGGAAATATTTTATAATTTATTTTCATAATATCACTAAAAATTCGTTCATAAAGTATTCATCTATTTCAAAAGATATTTCGTAGATTTTTGAAAAGAATAAATCATGGAAAGTTTTCCGACATTAATGAAATTTGATTGAAATTTAAAAATATTCAAATTTCTTCTTGTGTTGTTAGAAAATAATGCAGGAAAAGTGATGCAGATAATTTTATGTTTCTTACCATCTCGATCGTAAAACTGTTTTAACACAAAATGATAGTTTAATTCGAAGAAAGAGGATCATGACATATAAGTTGGTAACTGGATAATGATAATTGGATGAGATCTGCAACGCGTATTTTTCGATGGTAATTGATCGCGTGCGACTCTTAAGATCAACATTCGCAGTCAGATGTATGTCGCAAATGAATTTTACGAAACAATAGCAGATAAGGCACACAGTAAATCACTTTTTTCAGCATTTCTCAGGATCCGGTTTACTGAGAATTTTTCTATCGCAAGAAATGGAACTCTTAAATCCCAAACATATGATGTAACAATGCGATTTAATAGAAAAGAAAAGAAGTACTGAATCGGAATAAAATTTAAAAATAACAAATAAAGTTAATAAAGTCGAGCTGGTCGATATCTTCTACCTCTTTCGATCTACCAACCGAAGATTCTTAATTGGCTTAGTATTTTCTCTCTCTCCAATAACTAATTTATGGAACTTTTTTTTTTTTTTTTGGGAAGATAGTGCGATACAACTGTTTATTCATCTTTGTAGATGGTCATTGCCCGTTCATGATCGCCAATAATGAAGTCCGCTAGGATCAAAATCAATTCCAAAATTTACAAGAATATTCAATAACCAAACTTCGTTCAAATAGATGAAAATTCTTGCAGACCCAAAATAAAAGGTTTCATAAAGTCCAATTCCAAACTTTTTCTCTAATAAAAAAACTATTTTTAGTTCACCCAAATTGTAATAAATTCTGTGCCTTCAGACAAATCGACTCCAAGGAACTAGCTTCAAGCATAGAAATTGTTTGAAAGCCAGAAAATTCCTTATACAATTTATTTTATATAACAGGAGTAATTTTTATTTAAGCAGAGGATTCATAAAGCAAAAAAATAAAGCGCAAAAACTACGAAATCAAATTTCACGAATATAGTCAAATGAATGAAATTAACAGTTTTACATTTTTAACTGATTACAATTCAGAATACTTTCGTCTCAGCATTTTACGATGGAAATTATATATTGATTTCTGTTTTCTGAATATTAGTATTAGATATAATTTCCAATTTAATAAACATATCTGGATCATAGATTACTCGAACTATTAACGAACAACTGGGACAAGTAGCAACATCTTCACCAGCTTCTAACATTTCCCTTAAAAAAAACACGTGATATTGCGTATATGGAAATATGAGGAAAAAGCAAACTGAAAAAAGGAAGACAAGAAATTCAAAATTCCGGTAAATGTTACTTCCTTTAAAATCCTATTTGCAAATTTTAATTTGCCCGCATTAAAACCCTAAAATGCTGGACCTTCCAGAGAAATTTGAGATTATAAAAATATTTTTAATCATATAACTACAATTAAAGCTCATAAAAAAAAGCATTCAACGACAAGCATATACTTACTTTGAAATTTCAAATCGATCTCCGCATGGACATGGAAAAGTATATAACCCGGTGGACTCATCATACTCAAAATCTTCGATCTCAACTTCATCATGAAATACCGACATTATTCACCCATTAAATACCTGAAATTAATATCATTTATTTTGAAGACAAGAATTAAAAAGACTATAAGAATCACACTTTTATAATGGCTATTGCTCTACTGAATAAAAAAGTCGAATTGATCGCAAGTACTATCGTCGGAGAAAATTCTCTTTCATCGTAATAGATCGAAGTCAGAAAAGCTTTTTAATACGCTGGAATGTCCTAACACATCATGTAATAGGAAGTAATCTAAATTTATGAAAACTTAGAGATCTTATGCTAAAATGAGAAGTACGAATCAAAACCTAGAATTCCTTTTTTGGCATGTCGAAATGAAAAATCACGAAGTCTTGATTACGCAATAGTTTAAAACTTAAGCATTCAAGAAAAAAACTTAAGGCTTCTAAGTTAGTCTGAACTTCTCATTTACTAATAAAAACGTCAGGAATGTAAAAGTCCGTATCCAGTATGCATTTCTCTGTGTGCTATCTAAGCATCAAAAATTGCAGCAGCTAAAAGGTCATAAGGATTCTTATGATCATTCTGAATCCCATTATTTTCTCAAAAATATATCTTTTAAAGATCAATACAAATCTCAAACTCACGTTACTTAAACAAACAAACGTCCCCACCACATCATCTAGACTAACGTCCGTCAAAAAGAACGCAGCAGCTAAGTAAGCGATTTCTCAGTAATGCTGCGCACCGCATTATACTGATTAACGGCGCGGCCACTAAGCTCATATTATTTTCCTGTTGGAAGGTGAAAGTATTAGGAATGTTTTAATTTTTAGTCCATTCATCCACTAAAGTGGCAAAGTTTTTTTTTATGCTATCCGAGAGAATCGAGACTCTAATCAGTAGAGCTGCATGATATCGTAAAACTTCAACCATTTGCCTAACTTTTTTTTTATTTAAATAATTTTTCATTTTTTTCAATCGCTTGTTTTTTTCACGAAATAGTATTTCATGAATAAACATCCCATAAATATTTGCATTTCTAGTTGGTTTTTTTTCAGGGTGTGTAATGATGTATTATTTGGAACAAATTATGTGATTTTAATAAAGCTTCGCTTATCATTTCTGTAATTGAATTACGGTGCTTGTAAAGGAAATCATCAACCGAAGAAAATGACCGAACGACCGAAATCACTTGATATGGGACGTTTCAATCTAAAACTTGACTTTCCACCGTTACCTGATGTGAAAACATCACCACAGCTGTTAGTTATTTGAACTCTTAAAATCAACTGAAATTTGCAAGTTTTGAAAGAATTGAAAATTGTCGATGATCTATATAAAATGCACTGTTTCATTTTGTAAGTTGTTTAGTCTAACGATATAATTCCATCGTATTATTAGAATTACGGCTTTAATATGTCTTATATAGTTAGAATTAATTTAACGTCATATAATTAGAATTACAGAGTTACGGATTTAACATGTCTTATATAATTAGAATTACGAATTTAATATATCTGCTCTTTATCGACAATTTAATTTTTATTCGTCAGAAACTTGATTGAAATTTGAAATCAACTATATGTATCTTATTATGTTTTGAATTGTTAGAATAAAAACTGATTTTCGATTTTATTCGGTTCTTGTACGTAAATGTGTATTTTATAATTTAAATAAGAAAATATTGAGAATTTGATATAGTAAAGGTTTATAAAATATATTCTAATGGTAGCATTTTAGTGCGTATTTGCGAACCCACTCCGCAGGTAAATTACGTTTTCGCCGGATGAAGAATATGATTTTACATGTAATGATCTTATCGATAAAGGCGAGATCGGCCGTGGAAATTTTGGAACGGTTAGCCGGATGCTTCATACGAAATCTGGAACGGTTGTGGCTGTTAAAGTGAGAATTCTTTGAGGATTTTTTAACATTTTGTATGAAAATTTGATCTTAAGAGTGTCATTATTAATTTTGCAAAATTTGGAAATAGTTTTGTCTAGAGTGAATTCATTGTTCAGCGTATCCGATCAAGCACAGTGAACTCAACAGAACAGAAACATTTGCTTATGGAACTAGAAGCAATTATGAGTAGTCAGTGTGAAAACATTGTTCGCTTTTATGGTGCTATCTTTACCGAAGTTAATAAATTTCTTGTTTTTTCATGTCTTTATAATTTAACTGAACTTTTGCTAACTTTTTCAGTTTCTGGTGAGTTTGCATGGTTTAAAGATGAAAAGTTTTATAGGGTGACTGTTGGATATGTATGGAATTAATGGATGTTTCCTTGGAAAGTCTTTATAAAGCTGTTTATGGGAAAGGAAGTTATCTGCCGGAAGATATAATCGGATATATTGCAGTTTCAGTAAGTTTAATTCGAATTGGATCAATATCGAAAGTTTATTGTTCCAAATTTTTGATGAGTAGTATTGTGAGGAATTTTTTTTCATAAATTCTATTGGGAAGTCAATTTGCATAATTATTTTACACAACATTGGTATTTCAGACAGTGAACGCTCTGAGCTATCTTAAGGAAAATTTGAGAATAATTCATCGAGGTTAGTTTTTGGATTAGTTTAATTCTACAGCTTGTCAAAATTGCGAAGTATCGATTTCTGAAATTTTTGGAGACTCTTATTCACATAATTGTAGATGTTAAACCGTCCAACATTTTGCTGGATCGGAAGGGACATATAAAGCTATGTGATTTTGGTATAGCTGGTCATTTGATTGATTCCATTGCTAAAACTCAGGATGCTGGTTGCCGGCCGTACATGGCGGTCTGTTGTTATTTTGTTTCCAAAAAATCTTGGTCATTTCTTAATTTAATTAAATTTCTGGAAATTAATAGAATTGAACTTTAATATAGTTCTTTGAAGTTTCATTCATCGTTCGTACATTATAGCCTGAACGATTGCAATCAAATGAGCCATATGATGTTCGATCTGATGTTTGGTCATTGGGCATAACGCTAGTAAGTGTATTGCACAAGCATGCCTGCATGTATTCCATTTTACCAAATTTTCAGCAAACTTGTAAGAAAGTAAATTAATTAAATTTTTTTTTTGGCTTGATAGCGAATATGTAATAATAAGTAGTTTTTATTTCCAGTTTGAAGTTTCAACAGGACGATTTCCATTCGAAGCTTGGGATTCACCATTCCAACAGTTACAAGAAGTAGTGAACGGTGAGCCTCCGATCATGCCACCTGGAATATATTCCACAAGTTTGGTTACGTTTATCAACCACTGGTGATTTTCATTTTCTTTTGTGAAATCAAAACCCTAGTTTTATCTAAGGAAGAAAAGATCGTTTTAATGGAATAGGAATGATATTTGCGCTTTTTTTTGTCTTTTTATTTGGATTTTCCGTAAAATACTTTTGCTTATAGAAATAGTATTTTTATAAAACAAAATCATTAGTCACTTTTTTTCATGTGAATCTTTTTTAAGATTGATGATATGTCTAATAGAGATTATAATCTTCAGCCTAATCAAAGGCAAGGATGAACGGCCGAAATACAATGTTTTGATGACTATGGATTTCTATAAGACATACAACGTACAAGATGCAAGTGGAATTGCTCAAGCGCAGTCAATTGTTGGAATATTTGTTTCCAATGTTCTAGGAGTTGATAGTACTAATGAAAGTGACAGCAGTACGTACAAAGCACTTAGGTCTGATTGGGTACATTTTTCTTGAATTTTTAAAATTTAGTGCAGGTCATAACAGGATGTGCTCCTTTTCGAAGCATATTTAACACTCGCAGTTCTATCCTCTTTCGACTTAAGTATTATTCTTTCCTAAAACCGCTTATCTTAATGGAAAATATTTCTTTTCCTGATATAATTAACTGTATAAGTTAAATTACATATAATTTACATGGGATTCTTATTTTTTACTAATTGTTTCCTTTTTAAATCAATTTAAGTTTAATTTCAAGCAATAGTTTTCATTGCCTGTAGATTTGTTCATCATAAATTATGATTAGATCTGTTTTTTCCTTTTCAAATTAGCTTTTGATCTCACAGTATATTCACTCTATGCAAATTGTGAGATTTTTTTATTCGGTTCCAAGAACCAGAGTTGCCATATTTTGATGCTGTATAAGCGAGCATGAAAATGCCATACACATCAATATGATTTGAAATAGTAATTAGTTTCATTGTATATGATATTAACTTATATTTATTTGTTTGATAATGTTTAGATTTGAATAAATCGTATTGTACTTTTGCAATAAATGATCCAAAAGTACTCCTGTTGGATTCTAGGCGCTTTTTCTAGTCTTAATCTCAGTGTTTCTTATTGAACTTTTGATTTTGATGAATTTTAGGTATAGTTTAATTTTATATTTAGCCTTTTTACTTTCTCAATGTAATTATTTTCTTCGTCTATAAGATTTATCTAACGAATCAACAGTTTCACATTGTCATGTATTTTATTTATTAATAAGGTACTAGCAACAAATTACCGATTTATATAATAAGTCAAATGGAGCTTAGAGAATAAATTTTTAAAGCATTTAAGGAATATTTTCGACAGTTCAAAGAATTCAATTAAAATTCAAAACAGTGGCGGAAATTTCTGACCACCAATCATGGTATCAATCCATTTCCTCTCATTCCTTTTAATTCTGATCCAGAAATCAAAAGTTTATTCTGAATTTTTGATCACCTGTAGACTCTAGATTATCGAACTACAATTCCCAAATCATACATATAAACATTTGTAGAACTTTTTTTGTAGCTATAAGAAAAATGATAATCTTCTGCTTGTTTTCCTGTTTTTATCCCTGTAGTGTCTAGTTTCTTCCGTCCTGTAAAAGTTTAGAGTTCATTTAATTTTACTGTAAAACTGTAAAGCTTAATCAAATATTTTGTATTGAGAAATGTCACCATGTTACAATAACAAATGATTATGCTTACATCAAAAAATAATTGAGAGGATTTAAATATATTCGAATAATCGACAATATTTTTAAACAAATGAAAATACCTCGTATCATTCAAACATTCTGTAGACATTCGTGCAGCTTTTTCAAGGATTGTTTTTCGTACTTCATATTCACGTCGTCGACGATTTTCGCTCTGTGAATATTTCCTTTTCTGAATCCTACGTCGATGGAAGAAAACCATTGTTATTAGCAGAAGTATAAGCAAGAAACTTGCAAATCCAACAATCCTTAATCGTAGCCGAAACTACAATATTATCCTTATAACAGCGTTAAAAATAAAAATTAATCAACTATTATTTTACGATTAAAATAAACTTTAGGATTAAATGAATAAGTAAACTGATATATGTGATCATTTATATGGCAATAAGTTTTTAACGATATAAAATTGTAATACCTGTGTTTCTGCTTTTTGTCGTTGTAATTTTGCCTTACTCTTCGACATATCAATGTTGCATTCTGGATATGGCCTGATTTTTGGTCCTTTTGCGAACAACGATCACAATGAATTCCGGTAAATCGTACCGGACAGACACATGATTCACTTTTATTATCGGTATCTAAATGTTTTCTTTTTCCTCCTTTCATTTTCATGATTTTTTTTTTTTAAATTAATATAAATTTTGCTAGCATTATCTTGATATGGGCTTTTTTTTTTTTTTTTGAAGATTATAAATATCTAATTTACAAATTTTGAAGTTACGTTTTTAAAATTATAAATTAAGTAGTCTTAATAGAATGTTTAACTTACTTGGATAACCATGTTGACAAATAATATCATGACAATAATCGCCTTTCCAACCTTGATTGCATAAACATCTAAAATAGAAGTTACAATTCATCTATGAATTGTAACTTTTTCTTTTTAAATTTTTGCAAATTTCAATTTCAAATTAAAATATTTTATAAATTTCGATTTAAAAAAAAAAATTTTTTTAAAATGAAAACCTTCCATGTTGCCGTTTGCCATGATCACATCGGCTAACATATTGACATTGTGAGCCAAAAAATGTCCACCACAATAACATTGACCGTTTCTGAATTCACCACGACCGTTACACTGAATGATAACATCCGCTATCTCAAATTTTTCGAAAATATTTGCATAAATTATCAGTTGATTAAAATGATAGTCCAAGTATCATTTGAAAATTTCCAAATGTCTATTCAATTAAACTTATCAGATTGACTTAAATGTTCCATAAATGAAACAAATAAATTGATAAGGTATAATTGAGATTTTAGAAAGGAAAAGAAAAAAAAACAACGAATAGTATGATATATATTAGTACGGGAAAAAGAATGATAAGATTAATAAAATAGTTTGGAAATAGAGATTGAAAAAAAAAAGAGAGAAGTAGTTCGTTATTTGCAATTTTCTAACACAAACAATTAATGCAAAAATGTAAAAAGATAAAAGGATGATTAAAAAAATTGATAAAATTTCTACAACATATAAAATATTGATACCGTAAAATTTGATAGATAAAATATGACTGATAACTGGTAGCATATCTTTGATATATTTTATCATAAAATCAAAAAAACTAGTGAATTTTATTTTAATTTTATTAAATCATAATTGATTAAATGGAATTTTAAAAAATTATGCATATTTCCTAGCTATTATTAAAATTATTAAAAAGCAAAATTTAGAAATTATCCTCATATTTAGCACTAATCAATTGATAATTAATTGATATGATAAAATAGTTTTAATTAAGCTAATTAAAATTGTAAATATGTATATTTTTGTCTTGCAAACTTATTATACAAACGATAATATATGATATAAAAATATTTTAAATAAAATTATTATTCATAATTTTTATAGTTATACAAAATAATTATAAAAATTAATTAATTAATTCTTAATTATACAAAATAATTATAAAAAAAAAAAAAAATTTTTTTTTGCCTGATTTGTTTTCGATATATCGCATAAATCACCGCTCCAATCTTCATCACAAATGCATGGCTTATTAAAAAATAAACTATCTGGATCATAACGTACTCCAACCGATATACCATGTGCTATATTTATATATAATTAATTAATTAATTAATCAATTAATTAAAAAAAGAAATTAATTTTATTGTAAGAAAAAAAAAGTTAATATCATTTTTTTTTAAATTTTTATTAAATTTTCTATAATTTCTTCATAAATATAATTATTTAAATTTTTCATAAAATAACAAAAAAAAAAAAAAGTGCAATACGTATAAAAATAATTAACAATAATAGTATTAATAATGATAATAATAGTGATAATAACCAATGATAGTAATTAATAATGATAATAATTAAAATGATAATAGTAATGATAATAATGATAAGATAATTTTAATAATACCACATGCAAAATCTAAGCATCGTGTTCCAGTATATGGATAAAGACATATACAACTATTACCAATCATAATACCACCATTTCGACAATATGCATTTACATCATCATTTGATGAATGAAGTGGTATTTCTCTAAAAAAAAAAATAAAAATTTTCTTTTTTTTTTTCTTGAAATAATAATTATAAATATTACTAAAAATTATCAATTAAATAATCAATTCTTTTTTCCAACTTACCCAAAAATTTTTTTCAACTTACCCAAAAATTTGATAAACGAAGTAGTAGTAGTAGTAGTAGTGGTAGCAGTAGTAGTAATAATAGTAATATCAGTATTAGCAGTAATAGACGTAGTAACAGTATCAGTGATAGTAGCAGTAGTAGTAGTAGTAGTAGTAGTAGTAGTAGTAGTAGTAGTAGTAGTAGTAATAGTAGCAGTAGTAGTAGTAATAGTACTATTTACAGTATTCCATTGTAGTTTAACTTTATCCTGAAAATTTTCAAAAAATTAGATGACAAAAAATTAGATGACGAAGAAAAAAAAATGAAAATTTAAATCTTATTATTATTTTCGGTTTTTTTGGCTATTAAAAGTTAGAAATTTTAAAATTACATTTTTATTGCTCAATCAAAATGTTAAATGTTGAAATTTTGAATTTTAGAAAAAGCGTTAAAAAAAAAGAAAAAAGTTGATTATTACTGTAGTTTGAGCTTGAATTCTGGCTTCCACATATAATAGAATAAGAAATTGCCATTGATACATAATTAATTTGATTATAAAATTGATATATCTATAAGAAAATTAATTTTATTTAATTCCAAAAATTATAAATTTTAATTTTTAAATTTAATCGAAAACATTTTCAATGTAACAAAAAAAAAAAAAAGTATTCATATACTTAAATTTCACTACTGATAATCGTAAAATTTCACTATCGATAATCGCTGCATTCGTCATCAGTCCATTCGGACTTTTTTTTTTTACCTTTTCCGTTTTTTTTTTCAATCATTGATGAAGTATTAGGCTAAGTTCGAATTTTTATGCGCTATTTATTTCACTAGTATAAAATTCATTCCCTTTTGTAATTTCCGCATATCATTTTGCTTATAAGATGATAATTGATAAGTTTTAAAAGTTGAAATTTTGAAGAACTTTTTTAATTGCTAAAAAAATACAACAATCGTACGCATTCCTAATTTATAATTCTTTTAATTAATTGAATTTTGCAATTGAAAAAAAAAAGAGAGAGAGAGAAATATTGAAATAATAATAGAATATAATAACAAATATTATTAAATTTGTTATTAGTTAAAAGTTAACAAATTCCTTATCAATTAAAAAAAAACACAGGATATCATTAAATTTGTTATCGATAAAAATACAAAAATATCATTGAATTTGTTATCATTAACAAAAATCAACATTTGAATTTGTTATCAGTAAAAACAAAAAATTGTATACAAAAAATATGATAATAACAAATATTTTTTTTTTTTAAAGGGAAATATAAATGAAATCATTGATTACTGTGAAAATGAATGCGCAACCAATTTTTCCCATCAAATTAAGATAATTATAACAAAATACACACACACACACACACACACACACATACACACATACATACACACACACACACACACATACACACATACACATAAACACACATATATACATACATATACATACACACATACACATAAACACACATATATACATACATATACATACACACACACACACACTGACACATACTGACACACACAGACACATACACACACACATACATACACATATATTATTTCTTAAAATTTCACTTACTCTTTGCATTTCAACATATCATCAAAAATATATATAAACACCTCATCAATCACCTTTATACCCGTTTTTAACCATATTTATAGTATTGAATGAACTATCTATCATAAACAATCAAATATGATACACACAAGGATCAAAATGTTTCCATTTTCAATTCCTTTAATTATTTATTATATTAATTGAGCATAAGATAATAATAATAATAATAATAATATTGAATAAATAAAAATTTTCAAAGAATTTAGCAAAAAAAAAGAAGAAAAAAACCTTAAAATATAATTGTTAGAAGAAAGTTTATTAGCAACAAAAGAAAAAAGAAAAACAGAAAACAAGAGGGAAAAATAATTTCATTATTCGTATATTATTATTAATTAATTATCATAGCAACTAATTGATGTCATTTGTGATATTTTTTTGCCCCACTTTTCTTTTTTTTTTTTTTTTTATCACTTCTTCTCATTTATCATTTTTTTCTTTTTTTTACCATCGAATTTACCTTTTTTTTCATATATTTAAAAATTATATAATTATCGAGTTAATAGATTATTGATTTCGATTATCGATTTATTGATCATTATTTGTTATCAATTTTTACCTTCTAACTTTAACAAGTTAATTTTATTCAAAATTTCAAGCTTAAATTTCATCTCATCTTATTATTATTTTTCCTTTTTTTTTTTTTGAAATTAATTTATTTCCAATTCTTAACATATAAAATTTAATTTCAATTATCAAATTTATTATAAGTATAATTTCAATTTCTATATTTATTAAACAAATTCATCAAAAAATAATCGTATAATTCATATTTTATACTATTTTTAGGATTAGAAAATCTTTTTTTTTTTACTGTAAACAAGAATTATATTGATTTTTTGAAATTTAAAGAAGAGAAATATGTAAAAATTTTTTTTCTTTTTTATTGAAATGTCTTTTTTTTCATTTTTATACAAATATCAAATCAAATAAATCAATCAAATTTTTATTCATTCAGCATCATTGGAAAATAAAAACATGTCGAGAAAAAAAAAGTTTCATGAACATTATGAATTATTTAAATTAATGAAAAAAAAAAAAAAAAAAATGGCTATCAACGACGTGTACCATCTTCAAAAAAACACCACCATCTTTCGCACAGTATTTTGGACAGAGACCTTTTTCACCTGGTGGACCAGGTTTACCAGGTGGTCCTCGTTCGCCTGGCTTTCCATCTTTGCCTGGTTTACCATCTGCACCAGGATTTCCTTCCGGTCCTCGTGGTCCGACCGGCCCATTTTTACCTTGTTTTCCGGGTCGTCCTGGTGGTCCTACCGGTCCTTGATCACCTAGAAAAAAATATCGTTACATACTTCGTTACATCGCTTCACAACGAATAATTCAGATATATCAAAGTTCAGCGAAATTTCCTGGTGCCAAGCGACAAATTCAAAATTGAAAAGTAGTGCTACCTGGAGGACCAGGTTCTCCGCGTTTTACTTCATTCGGTGCATCCTCGCCTTTTTCGCCAGGTGGTCCAGGAGGTCCTGCTGGGCCCGGTAGACCATCTTCACCTTGCAAACCCTCATCCCCATCTCCTCCGTCAAATCCAGGATCTCCTGGTTGTCCTGGTGCTCCTATATCTCCTGCTGGTCCAGGTACACCAGGTGGACCTGGGGGTCCAACTGGACATGGCTTGCACGGTGGTGGAGTGATTGGTTCGCATGGTTGTGGTGGTGGTCGTCCTGGATTTCCTGGACGTCCGGGTGCTCCAGGACGTCCTCGTTTGCCTGGTTTTCCTGGTGGTCCTTCTGGACCGGGAGGACCTGGTAAACAGCAATCATTACAATTACCACCATCATGAGGTGGTGGTGCTTGCTTCGGCGGCTCTGTATGTGCATATTGAGGAGGTGAAGGTGCATATTGAGGTGAAGGTGCATATTGAGGTGACCGTGCATGTTGCGGTGCTCGTGCCTGTTGAGGTAGTGACCCATATCGCGGTAGTGATGAAAATTGTTTTTGCGGTGCATACCGCCGTAACGGAAATTGCCTTGGTGGTAGTGCAGATTGTGGAAATATTCCATAAGACGCGTGACGAGATGTTCGATTCAGAAACTCGAATGGATTATTTCGTAATTGGTGAGCTTCCATCCAGGTATCCTTTACACTATTCTGTAATATTTAATTTTCACCTTTAATTTAAGAATTATTTAACAAAAATTTCATGCTAATCTTTATTATTAGAAAAAAAAAGAAAACGAATTCAAAAGTTTTACAAAATAAAACTTTAGATATAAAAATGCGGAAAAAAAAACGATTAAATAAATTGATAAAGTAGTAAAATGAAAAAATCGATTTTTGTATAATTTACAATAGAAAACCGTTTTTTCTAACTTATAAATAATAGTGGGAAATTCATATTTTAACGATGAAAAATCATCGTTAAACAAAATTAGTCAAAACAATTAAAAATTTTGCGTCGTTTAATTAGAAATTAGAATGATTCATATTATCGAGTATTTTAAATAATTTTCTTTTCAAAATATTCTAACAAAAGAAATTTAAAAAATTTTGAAATATGAAATTTTCATTTTGAGTAGGTCGAATATTAACTTAATTAATTAATTAATTTAATATTCAATTTTAATTTGATTTCATTAAAAATAAAAATGGTATTTCAATAAATCTGATATAAATTTTTTAATCAATTAATTTACCGTTTCAACGATGTGTTTAATTTTCTTGTCTATTTTACCATATTCCATCATGCTATTATTTTATTTCAAAAAAAGAAAAAAAGTTTTTGCGCAATAAATGATAATTTAAAGAAAATAAACTTGCCGTTAGCATTGCATGAAAAATTTTAAAAACTTCCTAACTTTGCATTCTTGAAAAACATCTCAAAATTTTAATGAAATTATTTTAATTTAATTTGAATATAAAATAAATTGACTATTTTTAAAAATTAAAACTAAAAATTTTGCTAACCTATTCGTATTTATTCAAAAATAAAATTCATTTAATCTATTTTTTTTTTTCATTTTCTAAACTTTTATCTCAATTTTTTTTTTTCGTCTAAATTCATATTTTACAAAGCATTTGTATAAAAAATTTTACATAATGGATGATAAATGCAAAAGCATTTGAATGATAGAAATTAATTTAAAAAGTTAATAATTATTAATTAAATGAAATAATAAAAATTAAAATATCCTCCCCTTTTTTTTTGCTCTAATTTTTTTTTTTTTTTAATTTATATAAATGAATTAATTCCATAAAAGAATGCATTTATAAACTAATTCAATTGATTTCATCGAATCTACAATAAATAAATCGATATGAGAAATGAATAATAGTAAATGAAATAATTAATAATATGATAAAATTAAACTTACCATACAAAATAAAATATCATCATTCATTTGTTGTCTTATATGACATAAATAATTGTATATCATAAATAATGTTATACATATTGATGAAATGGCCAGAAATGAAAAGAAGAAAGCAAAATAGCCAATTAATTTATAAGTCTTAATACGATTGTTTAATTCGATCATTATCATTAAATGAGTGAGATTTTGCTTTTCACAATTGAAATAAACTTTTTAATTAATCACCGTCTTTATAAACATGCTAATCATTGCTATCAATTAATGCATATAACTGGTTTTAATGAGAAATTATTATGATCAAATGATGCTATATACGAGTTAAACGGTATCTCTCGTCCATTTCATTTATCATTCTTATTTAATAATTACCTTAATTTTCAACTTAAGCAAAGATGAAAAATTGATAAAGCAAAAAAAAAAGAGTATGAAAATAAAAGAGAATTATAGAAGCTTTGCAAAATGTTTACAAATTTATCAACCCATCTGATTTGCGTAACTTATTAGTTTACACATCAAAGAATCGAAGAAATGTGAGAATTTTAAATGACGAAAAAGTTTTCACAAAATTTGCTCAATTATTTATGATAGAAAAGATTTCGCAAATTTAGTTAAAATTTTTATCGCTTCTATTTTATCATTTAATTATCAGTTATATAAAAATTAAAATATAAGAATCTTCTATTTTATAATTTAATTATCAGTTATATAAAAATTAAAATATAAGCAATTCTTGCACATAATTTTGGTCAACCATAGTGGTCAGTTATTTTGTTTACTGTTAAATGATTGATTATTTTATTTCTCCGTTCATTATATTTATTTTTAAACAATAGTATTATTTAATTTATCAATTGATGATTTTCATTTTATTATTAAAATTAAACAATAAAAATAAAAAAAAAATTGTTGCATCATTATTATCATCTCTTTTCATTGTTATCATTACAACTGTTTTAATATTTCATTTCATCGCATATTAAATATTGATAGATTGATACCAAATATTTGTATTGATATTTTAGACATTCATGTTTTGACTTTCAGTGTAACATAACTTTTCAAAAATGATGACGTATTGCGGGTCCTGAGAAAAATTTGATAACAAAAATTTCAAGTTTTCCGACCACACATGAAGGAAGATCATACTAGCGTTTTGATAATATAACATGTTAGTTATGCTGGAGGGCTTCTATATGTCAATATTTTATGCAAAACTTTTCAGAATTAATAATTCTTGAAAAGTTTCAGAAGGTTAGGAAAGGATATTTAGATTATATTTTAACCGGTTATATAATATATTCTTTCAAACTATCGAATTTTCTTTCGTAATTTATTAAAAATACTATCAATTTGACATTTGAGAAAAAAAAAATTTCAAAAAGAAATGATAAAGCATATTGAATGATTTGAAGTGATAAAAAGGAAATACTAATATTTGCATAATTCTTACATTTATTATTAATTTATAAAAGAAGAAAAAAGAAATGAATGAAAATTAAAATTATTAAATACAAAATGGTGCAGCAAGCACATTGATTTTCGTTTTAACTTTTTTAAACTTTTTTTTCTTTGTTGACTTTTTTATAATTTTTTTTATTTCCATAAAATTAATAAAGAAAATGTAATTTTTGTACTTTTTCTTTTTATCGTTTTGTTCCAATAAATTTAAAAATCATTTATTAATTAGCATTGAAATAGTTACAAATTATAAGTTTATAAAAATACCATCCAAAGGATAGGAAAGGAAGACAAAGAAAGGGACATGATATTCAGGTTTATTCAAATGAAATAATTTAATTCTATTTAAACTGTCAGGTATGACCAGGTAGAGAATTGAAGTGAATCAATTAACTAACAAACTGAATATGATTCAATTTTTTAGTTAATTTTTAAAACTAGTAAATTTTACGAGAAAATTTGAAATAAAATTAATTGGTTGCTGTGAATGAACGAGAACAGATAATATATTGATAAAAGGTAAAAATTTTGACCACTTCACAAATGGAAATTTTTGAATTTTGATCAAATTTATCAGATTCAAAGTTAACAATTAAAAGATCAAGCTTGAATTTCTGAATCGTTTTTTCCTTTCTTTTCAACTTCGCTTCATTCAATATTTTATCGAGAAAAATTTGCAAAAAAAAAAAGAATACGAAAACGCATTTGTTTCAAGCATTTCATTAAAATGAGGTCGCACATGATTAACCAACAATTGATAAAATTTCATAAAAATAATACAATATTTTTCGTATTTTTACAACAGTTTAATAATTATAAAAAAAAAAGTGGCTCACAATTTAGAATTGATGAAATTCTGTTACTGATTTCTGATAAAGATCATATGAAATAGTGATATGATTTATCGGATATTTAAAATAAGCCAAATACATCGCTTAATTTGTTTCGACAATATTTATTTTCAATAAAAAAAAATGAATATTAAAAGATGAAAGGATTTTAAAATTAAGGAGGTTATTCTTAAGTATTTCGAATAATTGATAAGCTAGGCAAGCAACATTAGCAAAAACTTTGAGGAATAAAAATTTGAATATGAAAAAGAAAAACAAAAAAAACAAGTTTCATCAAATAATTCAAGAATTTGTTGAAATAGTTTGCTTGAAATTGCTTTGATTTATACAACGAAAACAACAGATGAGTTAAAAGACTGACATAAACAAGTTGGCACCAAAATATGTTGATATTCTACAGATGAAATCATATAGTTCAATGATCATCAGTAGAGTAAATTTTCAAATTTTTTGCAAAATTTGTCCTTTAATTCAGTGTGTATAAATTAACAATTTTTAAAACTGATATTTGTAATTTTTAACTTCGTTAGAAAAGTATAAAATAAAGTTGAAAGAATACAACTTGCGGATGCTATCGAAGATAAATATCACCGAGTATAATAATGAAAAAATAATTCAATTTATCATTAGTATCATGAATATCAATCATGTTGTTATGTTCGACATATTCTACGATTTATCCGAAAAACAAACGGTAGAAAAAGAAGAATAGATGCCTAATAATCCTGATGAACTTCAGTTCTAAAATGGAAAAATTAGCTCGAAAATATTTTGGTATTTGAAAATTTTAAATTGTATCTTTTATTTTACAAAAAAATGCAAAATATGTGATAATTAATTTATGGAAACAAAAGAGAAAAGCAAAAATGAAATAGTTGATTAAAAATTCGAAATTTATATCATTTGCATTCTTCTGATAAAATAACATGTAAGGCTAGCCTTAAACACTGGTATTGAGGCCCAAAAGTTGCGCATGATCATTTCCATCTTGTTGACTGGTAAGCCTGGTATGTGCTGGTACCGGTGGTGTTGGTGATGTCGACTGTGGCATAATATGGGTAGTTGTTCCAATTGGGACAGTCCTGCAAATGTAATTTAAATATGTCTTTAAACATTATCTCTATATGATTATCCTACAAATCTTCGTATTCAATATTTAACGATATCCGTTTCTTAAAATTCGAAAATTAAAGTTGAGTCAAAATCAAATCAATTAAATTTTAATTAAAATTAAAGATGTTAAAGTTTAATTAAAATTAAAATTCGAATTAAATTACTTGCTACTCCGCACGATAGTTGTCTTCACTGGGCTTGATGGTCGCCTGGCTAAATTCGCTACTGATTGACGATACTGTTCACGATACGGTACACTGGTATCAATAGCACGATACATTCCATTAGTTTCACCGCGATATGCATCAATATCATCAGCAAGCACGGCAGCAGCACCACTCATTGGTCCACCACGATATTGCGAATCGTTTTCATTACCATGAAACATACCATTTGTTTCACTTGACATTGAATCTGTTCTTGCCTTCGTAAACGGTTTAGTTTCCGATGACTACAATTTAAGCTTTATATAATACATTTAAAAAATGCTTTTGTTAAATTTCTATTAGAAAGTAACGTATTTTAATCATAATTACAACGTTATATTACAAAGATACTATTCAAATTTTCATCTTAAAAAAGCTAAATTGATATTAAATAATTTACGAAAAAAACCATAGATTTTATCGATTCTAAAATATTTTGTGTTTTTAAATCTGATCTAAATTGATCAATCTGTCTCACTATGATATTTTTCTTAACAAAATCTTTCTTTACAGTTAATTATAATTTAAATTAAATTAGTATGAACTAATCAATGAAAGAAACATTTACCCTCCAATCACGGCTTACCATGGAACCCCGAATTGGTACTTTATATAACGACGAAATTTTCTCCTCCGCTTGTTGTCGTCTTTTTTGTTTCAAAGTCCAACAAAACAAAAATATCAGGACAATTATCTGTAAAATAAATATTTCATTTTTAAAAATATTTGTAATAATTCAGAGATCGGACAAAAATCACGAGACACTACAGAACCATCGAGCTTTACGAAAACAACATTCTCATCCCCACCTCAACCTCTTTTAGGAAGTCCATTTCTTAACCAGAAAAGAGAATTCTGACCCGGGCTTTTCTCAATGTTTCGAAGTCTATTTGTATTACAGCGCTAAATCCCCACGATAAAGTACTCATTTATGCGTCTAGTTACGGAAATATTAACCCACGCTTCCTTTTCTACTTTTTTTTTTCTTGATTTCATAGTTAAAATGAGAACGCAGATTCCAAATGATTGATCAAATTTTTTGATCAAAGTCTTTTCGAAAATTACCATCATTGAATGATTTTTGAAGGAAAACCAAAATTTCGTAAACAATTCAAAAATTTCATTTTTCTTTCAAAGCCTACCATAATTATACCAATAGTTGAGAATATTGCAGTAAGCCATTTGAATAAATTATCTTTTTCGCGTGAACGACACCATGGTTGTGAACCTTTATTCCATTCAAATCGATAACTATGTGGATCATTGTAATCCACAACAATGCCACCTGTTAATGTAATCGAATTTAAATAGATTCAAATAGTAAGATGATAATAAAACTTGGCATTCAGCTTCTCGAGATTCAATTTCATATTAGCTGCTTTAATATTTAAAGCAAATTTACATTTATATTCATAATCGCCTTTGATCCAATGCGTTTGGAAGCAATCAAAACGTGCTACATCACCTTCCAGATAGCCAGATGATAGCACCGGTGTTTTCATCAAATATTCCGGGTATTCGATCATAATGGGTCCGCAACTATTATCTACAATGAAATTAATTAATTAATTTATTTTAAATTTATTAATAAAGAAGTTAGGTTAAAAATTATTTTAATTTGCCATAGAATTATGAAAATATGCAAAAGTAAAAGGTTGTAAATGAAAATTTTGCTTTGTTTGAAATTGAAAATATTTTTACAATGTCTTGATGCATGCATTCGATCATTTGAAAATGAATTCCAATTATTTTGTGCTTCTATACCAAGTACACGAGCATTAAACAACATGTAATCGTTAAGGCATGAAACCGAATCACCACATTCTTGAATTATTTGACTCGGATTATCCGGACAATATTCGATACCATATTGTTGTTCGTATAAATTTTGTAACGGTTGCCAATTTGCTAAAAGAATCGAAAATTTTTATTACATTGAAAGAAAAAATTAATTTTAAATAAATATCATATTTTTGCAAAATTTTTTTTAGAAAGTTCTGGGGAAAAAAGGAATAAAATACGCTTACTTCGATCACTAAGTTGAAGATCACGGCATGTTTGTAATCTTTGGCTGAGCATTTGACCGGTCATCGGCACAAAACGATATCTACCACTGAAATAAAATTATTTCATTTCAGTCATGTAGTAAATTTTTAATTAAAATAATCAAAAAAATATCAGCTTAATTAAAATAATCAAAAATATCAACTTAAATCATTTTTAATTAGCAAATTAACTTCGAGAATTTTCGGATTATATGAGAATAAAAAGAATAAAGCGATTTTTCATGCAAAACTTGCTGGTGAAAAGATTATCCAAACAATTTAATCTGATTAATAAGATCGGATTAGAGCAATCATATTACATTTTTGTATACCATTAATTAATTAACTACGAAGAATCAATTGAACGATATTTGCATGATTTCACGAATTACTTAAAAAATCATCGTGATATCACCACATTTTTAGAAAAGTATAATTATGTATAAATATGGAAAATAAGTTAATTAAAGCAATAAAAGGTATAGATAGATATACATACGTTTCATATTCTGCAGAAGTTTTATAGATAGGTTCACTTTTTATGTATACTTCCGGAAAGACTTCAAATTTTTATCAATATCTTGACTGGTTGTGAACATATTATCGGTTGGAATATTCTGATTTAAAGTTCCAGGCATTGTTTGCCTGGAACTTGATTCACCGGTACCCGGTATAAGATCTGCAATACATTAGCATTTTTGATTCACGAGAATGTTCTGTATCCGATATTTGCCTCAAATACGAATGATAACAATTGGATTAATGCACAAGAATATATGCGACGTATTTTTTCGAATTCTAGAAGATACAACTAATTGTTAACATAAAGCTCCAATAATCATAAAATGAAAAGAACATTCTAACAAAAATTGATATTAGAAGTTTGTTCTAAAAAATGTGCTCGTTTGTATCCTGCATTAAAAGCTGGCATTAACGAAATGAACTACTGAGGAATGAGTTTTATTGAAATACAAGATAAATTGTCAAATGGATAATTCTTGTGATATATTTAGAGACAAATTTTCAAGCAATATTTGATCAGTTTAATTGAAAGCTAGAAAAAAAGTTATCTAAAGATATCTTAACAGTCTTCCTTCTGGGAATAAAAATCTTAGGAATAACGCAACATCTATCTAAATATTTGGCAAAGTTCCTTCAGTAAATTTCAAATTCGGTAATATCCAAATACTTACAATTCGTAATAATTTGTTGACGGATTCCTTCTGCATTAACATCATTCAAGCTTAAACCAGACATGTACGAAGCAGAAGTTTGATCCGGAAATGGTCGCATAAGACCGGATACACGTGGAAGATTGTATCGTGTACGCATATCTTGTTCCCGAGCTTTATCACCATCCGGCCGCTACAAATAGTTAGTAATTATAATTTGTATATATTCAATCATAAATATGATTTTTTCAAGTTCAATATAGATAACTTTTACATTTATAAAAATTATTATGCTTCAACGTAAAGAAACATGAAAACTTACCACACCATATTGTGGAGGTACACTAAGTTCAATATCAAGTAAACCCATACTTTCTTGATACATCGATAAACGATCAATATCAAGATTATATGATTCACGAATACGAATTCCTACTTGTGCTTCCTCCAGAACTACATAAATTTCTGGTTGACCTCGTTCTACATTATTCACATAAACCATTACGCCTTAAAGTACTTTTAGTTTCTGGGCCAGGGATAATTATTTCCAAATCATAATCATCCATAAAATTGCTTTATTCAATTTCAATTTCACTTCATTAGTCTAAAAATATTTGGCAAAATTTAAAGTATAATATGTAAATTTCACGTTTAGTCGGTTTCAAAATTTACCCCTGAATCGTTGAATTCGCATTACGTCAAAATAACGAAGTATATTGCCAACAATAACACTTGTACGATATCGAAAACGGCGTGTATCCTTACGAGCAACCACGTGTACTCGATCAGTTCCCGTTGCTTCGATAGCTATTCCAGTAATAACTGTTGCATTTGTAGGTTGTACCAAATTAGCTTGTCCAATTTGACGTCCAAGCAAACCTATATGAATAATTTTAATCGGATAGTTTTAAGGGAAATAAAACTAAACAAGCTAATAAATAATTATATCAATTTTGATCGATTAATTGATTACAAGTATGATCGATTTGTATTCGAATTCATAATGATAATGATTGAGTAAAAATTATCGTGAAAAAGGTATAAAGTTTTAAATAGAAAAGTAATTTGATAATTTAAAAACATACTGAAATCAACTCTACGATCTGGATAGCGTTCTAATCGTACTTGAATTCGCACTTCTGGAGTCGTTGGAGTTTTCGGAATATACAAAAGCGTAAACACTCCTGGCTCATTGAAGATAAATTTATCATTATCGATAGTACTGAAACTTACCGCTCCAAGTGCTTCGCCTTAAAATGGATAAATATTAAACTTACACTTAATTCGGTAAAAATATCCATTATGAATCATAAATTAATATATGTATATAAAAGTGATCGATTGAAAATTTCGACAACATTTAATGAAATCAAAGAAATCCAAAAGATGGATATGATAAAATGGCGGATATCACTTATCATATCTAATTTCAAGAATATACTTGCAAATATGTTTCAACATGTGGATAATAATGAAGCTAAAATTGCGTAAAATTATGAAATCAAATGAGAAGTATAAAATTAATTTACGTGAAATACAACGTGAGGTATGAAGTTAAATTACGTAAAGTACAAAATTAAAGTTTGCTAGAAAACAAACGAAATCTATACCGACAGCTGGAGGCTGATACTGTTGACATCCGCTACTTGGTCGTCTCCAGTAAAATAATTGACAACGAAATTTTGCATATTTGCAACAAAAGAAATAAGGCATATAATCATGATAGAATACGGATAGACCTGGCACCTGAACCGAACAAAAAAAGAATTTTAAATTAAAGAATATCATATCATATTAAGGTAAGTAAATGCTAGGTACAGGATGCTTATCAGCAAATTATAAGATCAGCGACTTTTTTTCTTAATTTCACCAAAACTGACGTGGAGAAATAATTCAATGATGCAGACACGTGTTGCATCAAATAATTACGTGAAAATTTCACCTCAAATTGTCCAATATATGGATCGGTACCAAATTCATAGGCACGTAATGGAAAACCCGGATTGTACGGTGTATCATCGGTAACTTTTATTACTGGTTGATAAGTTGTTTGCATCAATTTACCTTCTTCATCATAACAACATACCTGTCCATAATGCGTTTGAAAACGCCTATAATGCTACTAATTTTATAAAATAATTAATAATATAAATGGTTAATGAAATTTTTTTTTTTTGCTTGCAAACATTATTTTAGCTAATATTAATTTAAATAATTTTCAAATTAATTTAAATCATTTATTTCCTAATTCCTGAAAATTAATTTAAATAATTATCAAATTTTTCAAAAATTAAACATATCAAAAAAAATTTGTGAAAAATCGTTTATAATAAAACTTACGCTGTTTTTTCACTTCCATAATTTGAACCATCACCAGCATATGAACCATAAATATTTTGAGCACTCATATAACAATTTTTTGCACCAATCATCGTTTGACAGGTGATATCACGAAATACCTTTAGTGAAAGTAAAATTTTTTTTGAAATATATCAAAATTCATTTCGTATATTTGATAATTTTTTTTGTTCATCATAATATTGAAGTAACAATTCAATCAGTTCTCTATTCCTCAATATCAATAATTTTATATTTTGCCAAAAAAAAAAAAAATTATTCCAATTTTTAATTTCCAATTAACAAAATATTCAATTAAACAAACTTGTGAGCAACGTGGATGTGGCATAAAACGACCAATATCTACACGTGCTTGACTTTCGATACACGGACATGATGCATTTGTTTCCGTATCACGAATAAAATTATACTGTGCTCCATCTTCTGCAAACCTAAAAAGAAATTATTATGAAATATTTGATTTTTGATTTTTAATTTGTTTATTTTTTTCAAAGGATGTAATCTTTCCTTTTCAATTAGTATTATTTACTAATGCAAAAAAAAAAAAATGCAGTATAGATCGATGAATTTATCAATAAAGCTAAATATCGGAAATGAAAGAAAGAATAGACGATTATTAATGATGATAATTGATAGCAATTAGATAATAATATCCAGTGATGATGATGATGATGATAATGATGATGATAATGATGATGATGTTGATGAGAAAGATCAGATAATTGATATGAAATGATATAATTTTTTTACCAATCATGACATATTTGAGTTGCTTTAGCTGAAACAAATTGCATTCTACTTTCTGCATCCTGTTGTGAATATGATGTTGTTACAAATTGTGGATTATTAACTGTCCATAACCAATGAATTGAAATTGGTGGCGAAACTAATCTGAAATGGATTAATTTATAATTATTTAAAAATTGGACGAAAAATTGGATATATACATAAATATATATCGATTACCTATTATTTTCATTTCTTACATTTTATTGTACTAAATTCAATTCCTTCCAAAATATTTAAATTTTTAATAAATATATTTTACAAGAATTAAATTTTAAGTAATTAGATATATTATTTTCATTTCTCACATTGTATAATATTGAATTCAATTCCTTCAGAAATATTTAAATTTTTAATAAATATATTTTACAAGAATTAAATTTTAAGTAATTAGATGTATTATTTTCATCTCTTACATTGTATAATATTGAATTCAATTCCTTCAAAATATATTTAAATTTTTAATAAATATATTTTACAAGAATTAAATTTTAAGTAATTAGATATATTATTTTCATTTCTCACATTGTATAATATTGAATTCAATTCCTTCAGAAATATTTAAATTTTTAATAAATATATTTTACAAGAATTAAATTTTAAGTAATTAGATGTATTATTTTCATCTCTTACATTGTATAATATTGAATTCAATTCCTTCAAAATATATTTAAATTTTTAATAAATATATTTTACAAGAATTAAATTTTAAGTAATTAGATATATTATTTTCATCTCTTACATTGTATAATATTGAATTCAATTCCTTCAAAATATATTTAAATTTTTAATAATCAAAAAAAAAGTTAATTAACCTTTTAAAATTTGAAATTTTTATTTAAATTTTTGACAAGCATATTTTATAAGAATTAAATTTATAATTAAGTTGTATTAATTATTTGAATATATTTTCATTTTTACATCATAATAAAAGAAGAAAAAAAATTTTAATTAATCCAACCCAGAAGGTAAATGAACCAAATGTTGTGAAGTATCCTCACTAGCAGTAATTGGTGCTAATTTTAAATAGCCAAAACGATATGAATAAATTGTATTCATTCGTTCCCAATCTGTTAGATACCATTTTTCAACCTAAATTTTAATTATCAATCAATTGAATATACATCAACCTAATTTAATGATCTATTCAAAAATTACATAGTTTTATTTATAAGTTATTGAAATTTTTGAAAAATTTATATTTCTAAATTAATATTTTCTATACCTATACCTGATATAAATTAATTTTCTCTTCCTGTGGCTTCCAACGATATTCCGGTGAATTTCGATTTGCATATGTTGTTAATCGGCATAAAACCCGATGTTCCGGACGGAATTTTTAATCTGAAATGAAAAGAATATAAATATCTGAATTGAATAGAATATAAAATTTATTTCAAAAATTATTCGTATTTTTAATTTCCAATCTATTATTATTATTATTAATCAGCAATTACCTGATCATCAGCTGCTTCTCTATAACCTATAACATATAAGCCAAGTTGTACTGAATATAATTGATCATCGCTTATTCGTATATTATAATCCTTGTAATCAAGATCAGGATTTGTAAAATTTCGTGGATACCATGTTATTGGCATTACCTAAAATTTTAGCTTTAATAAATAAATAATTATTAATCATAAATTAAATTCCATACTTATATAATTTTTCAATACTTATTTATTTAAATTTAAAATAATGAAAAAAAAATGCTTACTGTTTGCATTATCGGATTCTTAAACCATTCATATACATTACCAATATCTAGACGCATTGGATCTAATGTTGGTGGAACTTAAAGAAAGGAAAAAATTATATAAATGATATAATTAAAACTTACTGATAAGACTGATTATTTATCGGTTTAATATTTAAAAGATAAATAAAATTTTATCATTAATCAGAATTTGAAAAAATCTGATTATAATATTAAATTTTTGAAATGTCTTGAAAGTTTCGACTTAAAAATTTTTTCATTGATAATTTACCAAAATAAATATATCCAACGAATGCTTTATCTTCTTGATGCGATCCTGATTGCGGTTGAAAATAAACCGTTTTAGTACCCCAATCATAAACTTTCGGTAGATGACAACGAGCGATAGCTGAATTAATTACGGTACACGTAGCTGATTGACGTTGTTCGATCATTAAAACGTACGTCTGACTACGATCCAAGCATAAAGCATTCACATCTACACTTGTTTCACCCAACATATTAGCTATATTTGGATATATCAACATTGGATCTGAAATTTTTACATATGATAAATTTGAGAAGGAATAAAGAGAATGAAAGAAAGAGGGAGAGAGAGAGAAGGAGAGATGGAGAGAGAGGAGAAAAAAACATCGGAGGAATCATTTCAAATAATTTAAAAATTTTAATGCCAATGTTAAATTGCTAAAAATAGCTCAATAAATTTATTTATTTATGAAAATTTTGATTCCAAAAAGAAATCTGAGATATATATATATATACTTCATGTTAAAATATATATATATCGATAATTATAAACTTTAATGCTTATCTTTATGCAATTACGCATTCACGTGTGTTGTTAGATACAACGTGTTCCACGTAATTGTAAGCGTAACCATAGTCATATTCATTTATTACACGTAAATAACTTTGCTTTATTATTTAATCAGACATTAATTATCGATATATATTTTAATATATATAGTTGCGTTTAACTTAATCTAATTTATTGTCGAGATTAAACGCATAGTTGGTTGTAAAGAAAGTTTTTAAAAGAAATTTAAAGATTTGTTTATATTAATTTCTTTATGCTACTTGGAACTTTTACAATTCAAATTGAAATATTAAATTTTAAAATTTTATTAAAACTTACATGTACCACCAGTTTTATTGGAACATCCGGCTGGTCGAACAACATCATCAACACGAAACATATACCGTCCACGGACCATATGCGGTACACCGGAACGTTGCGCCAATATTGTTGGTGTATTTTTGTACATAAATGTTGGATCTACCGGTACGCTACCAGTATGATTACCACCATTAAAAAGTGCCTAAATTTGTAAATTACTAAAATTTTAAAAATCAATCAAATAAATTTTGAATAAATCGCTTACCTGACAACGACCACTTCTAGAATTCATTCGAAAATCGGCAGCATCAAATCCAAGTTTATCATAATTCAAAATAACATAACTTAATCGACCAGGCTGAAAGCAAAATAAAAATTATTTTTAATTTTAATTTTATTTTGAATCTACTTTTAACTTCTCTCTCTCTCTCTATATATATATATATATAATTTAGGAGTATTAGTTAAATGTGATTATATTATTCTTTAATATTTAATATTTATTAAATGGAATATAATTTCAATTTAAAATAATTTCATTAAATTTCATTAATTAAAGCAATTAATCAAATACTAGAAGCTATTGTTCACTCATAATTTCTAACCTGATCAGTTAACCAAATTGCTTGATAAGTTGATAATTGTCCAGCATCAATATCAGAACGACCAACAATTGCTGATGCTGTATTATACCAGGTAACAACTAATGCTGCATCAGCATGAAATGCTGTTGCACCAGCAACTCCTTCTATAAACAAATTTTCATTTATATACATATATATATATATATATATGTTAATTATTAAAAATAAAATTTAATAAACCTTGAAGCCATCGCATCATTTTATCAAGAAAATAATCACTGTTATGATCACAATGTACATATGAATCAGATGTACAAGCCTGTAAAAAAGTTTTTTTTTTTTACATTATTTTAATTAATAAATTTAAAGAGGAAAAAAAAACGAAATCTTTGAATAATAAATATAGGTCAAAAATAAATAATATACCTGACTAGGTGATTGTCGAAAAAACTTGATTGTTCCATTGTACCACCAAATGGTTGATTAATATTACTACTAATACCACTACGACCAAATAATGATTGTCGTAGCATTAAACGATAGTAAACACCTGTTTTCATTCCTGGACTTGGATTTTGTACAATCTAAAGCAATAATACATTTATTAATATTATTAAAAGCTCAAATATTTTTAACATTATTATCATAATATCAGTTCAGTAAATATTTATTATTTATTTGTTGATGTATTACGTCACGTTTAAAATAAACTTTTTTAAAAAAAAAAACCTGTTGTTTGCATAAATATGGCGCAATCATTGCTGGATCTTGTTGTTGTGGCCAATTAGTTGATTCAACACCAACGTTTATTGTTGGACCTTGATCCAATACAGTTGCAAATGCAATGTAACCATTTACCGAAAGCTTTAATTTAATGCATTTTTAATTAAAAGTTTAGCACAAACTTATCATTTATCAATTTTTATCACAAATTTATACCACGAAAATATGATTACAGAAAGCTTTTCTAACACTTTGCAAAATTTAAAAATTTTAAGTTTAAATTTTTAGAAGAATAGAAAATTGAAAAAAAAAAAAAAAAAATGAGTAAAACATACCACGGAATAATTATATAAACCACCATAAAATGGAAAAACATATGTAAATTAATTGTTTGTCCTGAAGTAAGCATACCAGGATGAACCTTTTGATCACCTGCATCAGGTCCAAATGGTACCAAATTTACTGAAATTATACGTAGCATATTTTATAAATGAATTGATAACATGTTTAAATTCTTTTCAATTATTAATTTTAATTTTGATAAATTTTTAATTGTAAAATTAAATTTAACTATAACATACCGTATGGTGAATTGGTATCACCACCAGTAAAAATTTTAACACCTTCTTGTCCCGGATTAACATTTTGTTGATTTGATGATGGTACCGGATTTTGTTGAGGTATTTGTTGAGCATGACTAGATAATAATAGCAAGCATTTTATAATAGTAGTAAATATGAAAATATTTGATTGTATCATTTTTTAAACTTTTTTTCTAAATTTCTGTAAATTTCCGGATTGATGACAAAATAATTGGCTTAATTCCACTGGAACCTGAAAATGTTTGTAATGTATATTTTATTTAAATAAATAAGTAAATAAGTATGAATTAATAATTTCGATATTTTAATTCAACATATTAACGAACTGATTTGATGTATAGAATTAAATTGCAAAATTTTCTCGAGATTGTATAAATGGAATGAAATATTTTGTTGGAAAGCATTATTGTTCAATATTTCTTTACATTTGCACATATGATTCATAATTTATGATCGAAACTTTTGAAATGATCAATATGAGCATTTAAACATCGATAAAATGTTTACCGAATAAGGAAATACAAAATGAAATACGAATTGATGGAAAAGAAAAAAAGAATTCAAAAAAAAAAAGAAGGAAAGTAATGAAATGAATCATATCATATCATATCAAATGTTATCGGATTGAGCGCATTTGACGGATTCAAATTGCGCCAAATATATTCTTCGCTTTTCAAGATTAAAATTAATAATTAATATTTCTTTTTTTTTTTTTATCTTCTTCTCCCTTTCGTCCCTTCCTCATCTAAATTCAATGTAAGTTTATGAGATTTTTAATTAGACAAACAAAAAAAAATTGATTACCTATATGAAATGATGAATCATATACATGGTTAATATATGCAACATTGTTTACATAAGAAATGAGCAAAACAACAATAGCGCTTACCTTTATTTACACATCCATGTTCAATTTTTTATTTAATTTCTATCAAAAAAAAAAAAAAAAAAAAGAAAATAATGAATCATATAACTAATGTGAAAAATGTTTACTTAAAAAAACGAAAAAAGCAAAAAATATCAATTTAATTATTTTCATTTCTTATTGAAAAAATTTTAAACAACAATTACATAATTTTAATTAATTCAATTATAATATAAATAAATTTTTTAATTAATTTTGTTTATATTATTTGAATAATTTGAAATTAATTAATAATCAAAACTATACATATATATATATACAGTAATCTTTTTCGAAATATATATATATTTTATATATATATATAGTTAACAAACCATATATATATATACAGTAATCTTTTTCTCCTCATATATATATACAGTAATCCTTTTTTTACGAAACAAAATTGACAGATAAATTTACCTTTAAAATATAATATTAATTATTTATTAATTTGGAAAAAGAAAAAAATTAAAACGACAAAATGACAATCTTTATGTTACATAATATTAAAATATGAATGACTTTTTCATCAATGATCATTGAATAAATATCGTAGGACAAAAGAGACGAATGTTCGAAAGTAAATGAATGTAAAATTTTTGATAAAATTTATATGATGCTTGAATGATTAACTTATCAGTGATTATATATATATATGCAATTGAAGAGAAATATAGCATTTATCATTGATAACAACTATTGATCGCAAATATATTTCGTTTGCACATTTTATTAGCAAAAATTTCCTCTCAATTCATTTCCTACGAAATTTATCATTTTTTTCTCTCTCTCTCTTTTTACATATCAAAATTATTTCAAGAAAAAAAAGCGAAAAAAAAAGATTCAAAAGTAAAATTACATAATGTAAATAATACAATAAAATATTATCACAATAACCAAAAAAAAAAATAAACAAAAAAAAAGGGAAAACAAATTTTAATTTCAATTCCTTTGTAAATATTTATTTAAAGCAAAATAAAAAAATGAAAAACTAAAAAAATTCTAATTTTCTTTTTGTTAGTTTTAAATATTTCTTAAATTTAAATTTGTTATATTTTAAAAACAAAAAATTTTAATTTTATCTTTTCAAAACAAAACAAAACAAAAAAAAAGGAAAAGTAGTAAAATCGATAAATCAAAAATATTTTTATATTTTGTGTTGGAAAAGAAAAGTAAGCATTTTATTGTATAAATAAATGTGAGCAAATAAAAAAAAAACTTTCTCTCTTCAATTTGAATGAAAATTTTAGGCATATTCAAAATTGATGTTCACTAAAAAGAAGAAAACAAAAAGAAAAAAATGAGAGAGAAATGTATGAGAAGTTTTATTATTATATTTTCATTTCAAAAATAATTTTGTTTGAAAAAAATTCCATTAAAGTATTTAAGTTTTAAATTCATTTTGCGGAGCATTTGTTAAAAGAAATATTCATTTCAAATATATTCCAATATTGATTTTATTTTATTTTTATTTTTTTGTTTTTGATTATTTATTTTCTATACGATTTTTGTTAATGCTATATTTCATTCTATGTCATTTTTTCTTTTTTCTTTTTCTTTTTTTTTTTTAAATTATTCAATAAATGCTGAAAAAATTGTGATTTTTTTTTTTTTTATTAGTAAATGATTAACTGTGAAAGTTTACTATTGTACTAATATTTGCTAAGAAATGAATTTTTGATTTTATAATTTTTTACATTTGTCTCTTTTATTTTCTTTTCCTTCTCTCTCTCTCTTTCTCCCTCTCTCTCTCACTCTCTCATTTTCATCTTTGATTTTAAGCTTCAATTTAAAATATTTATAATTTAGATCTCTCTTCTCTCTCATTTTAATTTTTGATTTCAAGTAATTTAAAATATAAATATTATTTTAGCATTAAATAGAATAAACAAATCAAATTTAAAATTTTAATTTATATATAAAAAAACGAAGGATTGTTTAAAAAATTTTCCGAATTTTAAATCAAATTCAATAATGAATTGTAATGGAATTTAAAACAAATTTGAGTAATATATTATTTACATAAGCATTACACAATAACATTATGGAATTTCATTTCTGCTCAGCAAATGCTAAAATATCGAACAAATATAATCAATACAACTAATATTTTAGCATTTAATATAAAGTTAGTATCAAAATTTTGTAATAATTTTGCTAATCGATTTTTCGTTCTTTTTTTGTTTTAAATTAAATTTTTATTATCAAATTTATCAATTTGATATGAAATTAATTTTCAATTAAAAGTTTAATTGAAATATCGTTTAATTTATCATTTAAAGATTGATTACTTAATTATTATTATAAAAATTGATAAATGTAAAATATTTTAAATTTTATACATTTTTTAGACAATTTAAAATATTCTAAATTCATTAATTAATAATTAAATAATCGATTTAAATAAAAAAAAAAGAACAATTAACATATATTGTCTAATGATATGTTAATTATATCGTAGTGATTAATTAACAAACTGTTTAATTTATTACTTAATAAATATTATAAATCGATAATTATACAGTAGCAGTGATATTAATAATATAATAATAATGATAATATATATGTAGTAATGATATTGATTTGATTGAAAATTAATATAAATAACAAATGAAGGTATAATATAATATTTTGAAAAGTAATTAATTTTTTTAATAGAAATTAAAATTTGCATATAAAATTTTTTCCATAAACATTTCATTAAATTTAATACTTTTCTAAGAATCAAAAAATAAAAAATAAAAAGAAAAAACGAAACAGTAATAAAATTTAAAATTTCCGATAATATAAATTAAATTTTTTCTTATTTATTTCAATTTTCATCCAACAAAAATTAATTTTTCATTTTATCAATTTATTATAGAAAAAAAAATTTCTGATAAATTACGATTAATGATAAAGCAAACAAAAAAAAAGAAAAGAGTTAGATTTATTTTTCAGGAAAATTTAAATTTTCCAAATTTAAACTAAACAAAATAAAACCCTGATATAACAATGATATACGATGATAATAATGTTAATGACGATGATAATAAATTATGATGATTATAAATGACAATTAATTAAAATTGATTGATTGTTTATCAATTTCAGGTTAAATAAAAAAATTTGTTCGCCTTAAAATTATATATACATATATGTATATTTCGTATTTTATGATGACGACGATGATAGCATATGATAATTAATGCTTGCAACAATGATTATGATGATAATGCTAATTTTGATGATAGAATATGGTAATAATTAGAATTAATTGAATAATGACAATGTTGATGATGATGATAGAATATGGTAATAATTAGAATTAAATGAATAATGGTGATGATGATAATGATAGCATATGATTATGTTTGTAACAATGCTGATGCTGATAGCATATGATAACGTTTGTAACAATGATAATGATGATGATGATGGTGATAATGATGATGATGATGACGACGATAAAATATAATAATAATTAGAATTAATTGAATAATGATGAGAAGCGAATGAAAAGTATTGCAGGGAGTAGTATTAATGTATCGTCGTATTACCTACCTGTTTAAACTTCCTTCTATATCCGCTTCAAAATTATTTATTGAAGTAAACTAAAATATTGCATTGATGAAGCAAATGGGTTTGTATGTTTAACGACTATTTGTATTTGTTTGTCATTTTAGAGGATTACAGGTTGGTTGCACATATCGTACATATACCATTTTACCTATTCGCAAGTTAGGCATATTTCAAATTAGAAATTTCAAATCTTTTTCATACTAATTTACAAATAAGCAAAATTGATAATGATAATTTTATCATTTTTACATATATTATATATCTATCTTTAAGCAAACTATATGAATAAATTTTTTTAAAAAAAAAGAAATACAAAATATAAATAATGCAAATTATTAAAATATATGCTAATTAAATCATTTATATCATAAATTATCTTTTCAATAAATGCTATCTATTTTAAGAGATCAACAGATAATTTGATATTTTAAGGATGATTAATTTTTAGAATACGATAATAAATTTAGTAAGTTTTTTTTGTATTTTTAATTTCTAATCAAATCATGATTATACGCCATCACTCATCATCATCATCATCATCATCATCATCATCATCATTATCAGTATCATCGTCATCACCATCAACATCAACATCAACATCACGGTCAAATTATAACTATTATTTGCTGGAATTATCAAATTATCATTTTTTAATTTTATTTAGTAGTTTTAGCAAGACAATAATCATGATTCGATAGGAATAGCGAAATATTTTCAAGCATTTAAAAGAAATAAAATTAGTTTAAGCAAATTTTTTTGAAAAGATAAATTGAATTTAACCAAACTTTTATGATGATTAAATTAGCTCAAAAAAGTTTAACATTTAAGAAAATGAAACTTTAAGGAAATACTTAAATCAGTTGAAGACTGATTTTAGCAGAATTCTCTGAATATTAAGTCAATTTATTTGAAAAGAAAAAACGAAAAAAGATTCAAATTAGAGATTGAAATTTGCTTGAATAATTTAATAATTAAGAGATGGAAATAAATATTTAAGTTTTCACTTTCATTTTCAATCTTTAATTTCAAATTTGAAAAGCTTCTTGAATGTTATTAAATCAATAACTAAAAGATGGAGAGGATGGAAGAGGGAAAAAATAAATTGAAATTTAAAATTTGAAATCTAAAAAGTTTTCCTCAATAATTAATTCAATAGGCAAAAAGACTGTAAAAGAAATGAAAATTAAAAATTGAAATTTAAAAAAAAAGTTCATTGAAGAAAGGTATCTTAAAATTGAATAAGATTATTTGAATTGATATTTGATTTGAATGATTAGATGAAGGAGCATATATGATTCATAGAAATGTAAACATAAATTTTTTTATGATAAAGCTTGATGTTAAGCTTGAAAATAATCAATCAATCATTCATTCTTTTATCGTCCATTTTCTTCCTCTTTTATTCCCATCATTCCATATTTTTCTTTCTTTTTTTTTTCAAATTTCGTAAATTTTTTTTCTTTTTGTTAAATTTTCATCAAAATGAAACTAATATTTTGCAAAATTAATTTTATTTTTAATTCCATTTCTAGTAATAGTTAATTAATTAATTTTATTTTGAATTTTTACCTTTGTAATAATTCAAAAAATTATAAAATTAAGTAAAAAAAATTATTAAAACATGAATGGAAATGAACGGAAACAATCATAAATTTAGAATGAAAAAAGTGCATAAATAATTTAAAATAAAGGAAAGAAAAATTTCCAATCCCGAAATTAATATTGGAAATAAAAATTTTCATTGAATTAATATGAAATTTGATAAAAAAAAAAGAAAAAACGAATAAATTATTAATTCGGCATATTTATTGATCACAAAAAATTAGTTTTATTAATTTGTTAAAAAAATACATTTAAAAATTAGAAAATAATAAAATTGCAATAATTGATAATATCAGCAATATATATATCATATCAATTGCTAAAATTTTTATTTAAACTTTAATAATTACAAATAAAAGTTTTCATCGAAAATTGCACATATAATATTGAAAAATCAATAAACAACAAACGATCAATATTCAATTTTTAATTAGCAAAATTTAAAAAAAAAAGAATTTTTGTTAGAAATTAATTTATAAAAATGTCCAAATATCAACTAATTTTTCGCAGATAGCATTAATTGATAAATTGATAATTAATATGTTTGATTAGCTTCTTCAAAATTGATATGATAATATACGATCAAGATATTATTACGAGACGTATCATTGCTAGAAATAAACAATGCAAGATACTAGGAACAAAAAAAAAAAATTTAAACTTTAAATAAACTTAATCATTCAATAAATGCTTTGATTTAAATTTTTCCTTTTTTTTGTTTTGTTAATTCTATTTTTATTGTTTATTAAGCTCAAAAGTAGAAAGTTTTATTTTTTTTTTTTGTAAAATACAAAGTTTTATAATCAATTATTTATTAAATTATGTAAACAAATAAAAATAAAACAACGAAGAGAGAACGAAAAAAGAGAAAGAAATTATAAATAAATATTCAATTCATCGATTAACAAATATTGAAGCAAATATTTGAAAAAGTGCTGAAAAAAAAAAAAGAAGTCGTTAAAATAATATTTGTCAATATTCAAATAACAATTTTATGTTTTCAAAATTATTCGATACGATTTAAAGAGGTAATGCTAACAGAATAAAAAAAAAGTAATAAATAAATAAATAAACAAATAAATAATTCATACCATTATTACTATTATTATTATTATTATTATTCTATTGTTTAAAAAAATTTTTTTTCCTTATTTTATGATTATATTTATTCGATTTATGTTAATTCAATTTGTTAAATTAACATAAAAATTATCAAATAATTGCTAATTATTTTTTTCTGATAAAATTTTTATCAGATTTTATCAGAAAAAAGTGCGAAATTTCTTTTTATTTTACAGCCATATTTTGATTAATTCATATTGATTTAATGAAAAATTTAATAAAATTATCAAACAATTATTAAATTATCTTTTTTCTGATAAAATATGATAAAAACTTTATCAAAAAAGAAATGAAAACGAGAAGAGAAGCGAAAAAACAGAAGAAATAATAAAGTTTTTCTTATAATTTTTAAAAATGAAATAAAATTTAAATGATAAATCTTATCATAAATCTTATCACTATTGTCAATGATTTCATTTAAAAAAAAAAGATTAATAGCCATTTATTGTTAATTAAATTTATTAAAATTTTATAATTTTATTTTATTTAAAACAAAATTTTATATATTTATAATTTCTAATAGAAATTAATTATAGGATTACACGCATTGCAAATTATATTATTTTGTTGTTATTGTTTACGTATTTTTGTATCGCAAGGAATTAAAATTATTTTAATTAATCAATTATTTCGTTAATATTTTTAATTCAATGATTAGACAAATGAAATTTACTCCCTATTTCAAATTTGAAAATAAAGAATTTCAGAGAAACAAAATTTTCTAATATTTATATTTAATGATTAATGATAACCAGACTAATCAATTGATAAAATTTGACAACAAATCGAATCGATTTTTCGTTAACCAAATTTTAGCAATTTATCATCATTATTATCATTTAACAACAATTACTGATTAAAATAATATGAATATTAGAGATTATATGGAAAAGTTTTCTATTATGATTTTACATGAAAATCTTTTATTTTCTTAGGAAAATTTTAATCTTTGATTAATTTTTTCAATTTTTGATTTTATCTTAATAAGACTATTTACCTGTTGATGTTTATATAATAAATAACCAGTTATAAGTGTTTTCTAATTGCAAATAGAATTTCAGGTTACATTATAAGTAAAATTTCTGATTGTAGGTAGAATTTCAGGTTAAATTATGGGTGAAATTTCTAATTACAGGTTAAATATATTCCTTACATTTATTTCCTTTATAATTAGAAGTTCACGAACGGACGAAGACGTTTGCTTTGTTTACCTCTGTATTATTTAATTTGCTATGTATCAATATCAGTGATAATAGTGATATTTTTAAATAGATTTATTGCTGCAATATCTATTTAAACATATATTTTAAAATATTTAATCTAAAATTGAATTATCAGTAATGAGTGAAAATTAAAAACAAAACAAAGTGTTATCATTTTTTTTTTATATTATAAAATATGCCTTTAGAAAATTGATTAATCAAATTAATCATTGAATTATTTCATTGTTTCATTTATACTTCAGCAGCTTCTACTATTGCAATAATTTTACTTTTTAACGGTTCTTCTGCAAAACATGATCGAGCTGCATTCAAACTCTGCAAATATCATATCATTAACTTATCAACTAATTAAATTAGGCACAATTAATCAATCTGTTCATTGGACAGAAAATCTTCGAAAGATATGATTGATTAAAATTTATCACTCATGTTTAATCTATCATTCTTGTATTATTCTTTTTCGAAGATATAAATAATTTTGATAAATATGCTACTACTACTCTTCTAGTAATGTTTAATTGATAATAAAATTACTAATACTAATATTTGATAATATCATAATTGGATGCATACCTTTCTCCGTCTCTATCTGGGATAAAAAAAAATTAATAAAGTTTATAAACTTACACAATTCCAAAGTTGCTTTCTCGATAAGCCAATTTCTTGATATGCAAGTTGATACTCGCTTAATAAACTATTATCAAAACATGTTGGATCATCGGTGCTTAACGAAAAGTTAATATTATCAGTTGCAAATCTGCAAAATGAATGAAATGAATGAATGTTTTTGTTTTTACTATCATTTCATCTCATTTAATTTAATTGTTAGTATTAAATTTGAAATTAACAACTAAAATTAATTTTTAATCAAATAAAGTATAATAAAATAATTGCCATGAATCAGTGTACAAATAAAAAATAGAAAAAAAAAAGGAAGATTTATGATTTTAGACAAACCGTTTAACCGGATGTTTGCACCATATTAATGGTACGGAACCGGTCATTACGGATGATCGAAGACATGCTTCAAAATGTATTCGTTTTTCAATTGCATATTTTTGATATGCTAATTCATCACGCAATAATCGATATCCATGACCGATTCGTTCTGCATGCATTTCTTCGATTGCCTAATTAATTAATTAATTAATTAAAAAAATTTTTTCAATTTTAAATCAAACAAATATATTATCTAAGTTATATTATCATATTTCAATTTTCAATAAATAAACTTTAAAACTTTAATATAACAAAACTTCGTTCAAAGATTAAAATATTAAAATGATAATTTACATTGACAACTTCCTTTGAACCGCTACTTTCACCGGCATGTACGGTACGATGAATACCACGTTTAGCTGCTTCCTGAAATACAATCGAGAATTGCTATCCATATATTATACTATATCTAATCATTATATAGTATCATCGATAATATTATTATATTTTAAGATTTAAATATCTTTTAAATCATCAAATTCTATGCTAATATTTAAATAAATGCAATTATTGATTGTTTTCATTTTTTAATAAGCATTATCTCATCAATATATGTTATATTTAAAATTTTAAAATTCATTTCAAATTCTTATATTGATTAATCAATTAAGTGATTGTACTCAACAACATAAGAATGATATAATAAATAAACCTGGAAAAGTTTCGATACACTTGGAGGATATTGCTCATCAGCTCCCAATGAACATCCCGCTATATCAATACCAACAACTCCTTCATTTGATAAATTTGTAGCTAAATTTCAATCAAAATTACACCAAAAATTGACGAATTGTTGACAAAAAAAGCGAAGATGAGAAATTCTTTGGAAAAAAAATCAATAAATCAATAAACGAACCAAGCTCAAGTACTTCATCATTCCAATCCTGAAATCCATGAATGCAACATAAAATTGATCGTGCTTTTACTCCAAATTCTTTTTCACCACGATCGAAACCTCGTCGTATCGCTTCAACAACACCTCGTGGTTCCAACTAAAAATTTAATTTAAAAAAATAAAATAAAATAATTTTTGATAAAAATCATTGCTGTTTACAATTGATTATTTGATAAATGTGATGAAATATTATGATTAGATCTTGGTGATTTATTATCTTTTGAAAATATTTGATGTAATCTATCAAAATGATTCATTTTATTTATTTATTTATTTACGAAATTGACTTTTGTTTTTCTTTGAATGATAACAAAATTTTAAAATTTTAATTTCTTATTATATATTAAAATAAAATTTTCGATATTATTAACAATAGTGGTAATTTTTTTCCTCATTATCACTAAATTATTATGAATTAATTAGTTTCACAGAAATTTCCACATTTCGAATTTAGCGGCCCTTGTTGTAAATTTTCAATTTTACCTCTCCTTTTTCGTATAAATTCCATATTTCGAATTTGCGGCCGTATTTTTACTGTATTACATAATAAATGTGGTGAATATCGTGCTTCGAAATATACGACACCATTTTCTGCTTCATCTTCGCATAATTCATATGCGACTCGTTCAATTGCATCTTTATCACCGCTATAAATTTTAAATTTTAAATTTTAATTTTTCAATTTTTGCTACAACAAAATACAACAAAATTATTATTTTGTTATATGCGTTTTGTAATAAAAATTTAAATAATAATTTTTAATTTAAAATTTAAAATTCAAAAAAATAATTAATAAATAACAAACGCAAGAAGTGGAAGAAATAGATCAAATGGTTCAAGCATTTTAGCTAAATTTGATGGTTCACGTGTAACAACAACATTTCGTACTTGATCAATTGTTGTAGCTTGTTTTAAATCAATCCCTTTCTCTCTAAAAATTATTTAAATTATTTTTTTATTTTATCAAGTATTCAATTACTAGTATTATTTATAAGATAACATTATTCCATCAAAATTGCCAATCGAACAAGCAAATAATATTTAAAAAAAAAGTTTCAAAATTCATATTAATCAGTCAAAAATTATCAATATTTAGATAAGTAACAAATTGATTGATTGGAATTATCTCATTTAGATCAACAAAACTTTTTTTTCTTCTTCCAACAAGTTTGATTCATTTTTTCAAACTTGTTCTTTCAACAAATTTCCGGTAAAATTGATTATCGCTTGCGAAATCAATGTTTTAATAACCAAACTGATAACAATTAATGAAAGTTGACAATTGATGATGACAATAATCAATCTTTCTGAATAGAATTACAAGTTAATATTTTAATAAAAATTTATTTAAAAAATATATAAAAGAAATTCAAAAAAAAGGGAAAAAAATCGATTAAAAATTTTACATCGAAAGATCAAGTAAAGTTTGATGTCGTATAGCACCATCCAAATGTAAATGTAATTCAACCTGAAGGAAAAAATCAAAGTGTTTATTTTTTAAATATTTAATCGTTTACTCGTTTACAAATTATGATATCAAAATTTTTCAAAAAGAAAGGAAAAATAAATAAATAAATTTTAAATTAATAAAATATGGCAAGACATTTCAGAAATGTGAAACGGAAAAAATTTAATCGAATATTTAAATTTAGTAATTTAATAATTTAAAATTCCAAAATTCATTTCCATTTCATACTTTTGGAAAATCGAATCGTTTGCGTATTTCCAAATCCATTTTTGTTTTATTGAATAATTTACTGAAAATAAATTAAGAAAAAATTTGATTATTTTATTTTTTTTTTGAGAAAAAACATGAGCAGAACTTATTTGAAATAATAATAAATAATATTTATCAAATAATATTTATTGTTTATCGACAAAATTATTTATTATCATTATCACTGTTAATTGTAATCAATATAAACTTTGTGATAATAATAGTAAAAAAAAGAAGATAGAAATTATTGATAATAAATAAATCAAATACTTATCCGACCCATTTGTTGGATGTGGAAAAGTTAAAATGTTTTTTTTTTCAACAAAAATTGATAAATTATAAAAACCGCTGAAAAAAAAAGAACCAATTAAATGAGAATTAAAAAGTTCGGATACAAAAAAAAAAAAGAAAAAAAAGGCGATTAATATCATCTAACCGATCCATTAAATATTGCCATATCCTATATCCTACTTCAATTTTTAAATTCCAATTATATAAATAAAAAAAAAATCAATTAAATTTCATAAATACATTTTATTTCATAAACTTTTTTTTTTCTTACTAACCTAGCAACCTATTGATAACAATGATAAATGAGAATATGCATATCAAAAATTGTTATTTGCATAAGTAAAAACTTTCGAAAACTTTTATTTCCATAAGTAAACAAAAATGAATGATAAAATCAATTGAACAAAGTTTAAATAAATGATAATAAAAGAAATAATTTTTTTTTTTTTTGTTACAGCATTATTTGCACATACATGAATGATCAAATCTTTTATATATGCTGATGATCATATAATGATCAGATCATATTTAGTGAATGGAATAATATTTTATCGATTTTTTTCTTCTATCATTTATTTTTATTTTATATTTTGTATTAATACGAATTATAATAATTTACATTCATTTTTTAATTCATATATATATACATGCATATATAATTTATGAAATTAAAACAAAAATCGATAATTAAATTTACGCAAATTTTCAATTTCTATTTTCATCGTAAAAGTGCGAAGGGTTAAATCAATTTTAAAATTAATTTTTTCCACAAATGTATAATTTATATGAAAATAAAAAGAGGAAATTTAATAATTAAATTTGTGAAATTTTGGAAGAAAGAAATTTAAGAAAAATTTGTGACGTTACAAAAGCATAAAGGTCAAATCACTTGTGAAATTATTTTATTAAAGAAAAGTAAATGAAATTTTTTTTTTTTTTGTTAAATTGTAATCATTATCATTGTATTATCAAAATTTCTAAGATAACAATAGCATTTACAGTATCATCGAAAAGCAAATATTTTATAAATGTTATTATTCTAAAATATGAATTTTTATTTTCTTTTTGTTTTATTATGCTTCGTTTTCTTTTTTCTTTCTTTTTTTTTTTTTTTTTATCAATATTCTATTCCAAAACTTTTTTTGATATGCATTATTGAAAAATATTCTCGAATAAAATTTTAGTATCATTTCGTATTCTATGCTAATCTTTTTCATGTTATTAATTTATTAATTAATCCGATATATTTTATTGTCATTAAAGTGATATATTAGATGAAAAGTAAATTTGAATGATTTTTTGAATTTGATTGAAAATGGATCAATTATCAAAGAAAAAAAACAATGATGTTAACTTACAATATATCATTAATTTTATTTAATTCAAGCATTACCAATAGAAACATGCAATATAATAGTGATAGTTTAGAAGAAGTTTTCTGAAGATCGAATTTTTGCGATAAGTGATAAGAAGCGATGATGATAAATGATTAGAAGTTGATAATGACCATTTTAAAGCAATTTATCATAAATTCATTACAACAGAAAGTTTTCGAGAAATTTCAACATTAGCCATTTTATAAATTATTCAGCATTTAAGCGGAATGAAAAATGATATAAAAAATTGAGGTTTGTTAACCTATAAGGTAATTAATGATCAAAAATTCTACTTTTAAAGTCAAAGTTTCTTATCTCGGCAAGGAACAATTTTCTCGAACGCAAATATGTTATGCGAAAAAAATCAATTATACATATTATAATAGCAAATTGCGATCATAGTGGTTGGATAGGAGACGAAACTTTAAAGCATTTTCAATGTCATCAACGTGATTGAATTGAAGACGAAACTTCAAAACATTTTCCAAATCAAAATTTGACAAAGAAAGTTATAATCAATCTTTGGTCGTCTTCTACTCTTACAAATTTGTAAATTCTGGCGCAATAATTTGATCTAAAAAATATGCTCGACAAATTGATGCAGTAGTCGATTGCTGCAACATCTGCAAGCAGTAATGATCCTTTCAATTAGTAAATGATCAACAAAAACGATCTAACAGAATTGATCATAATCTTCTACATCAACAATGTCCAATTTATATGTTAGACAATCGATGCTTCAAAAGTTGAATAAATTAAGTTACAAAGTTTCATTTATTCATTGAATTTACTTAACTTTTCATCAAACAATTATCACTTCTTCAAGAATTAACGAACAACGCTTTCAAAATCAACAGGATTCAAAAAAAAAAAACGACACATTTTTCAAGAGTTAATTAAATCTCGAGATATAGATAGATTGCTATGCCATAAGAATCAACAAACTAAAATTCTCCTCATTATTATTATTCTTATTTTAATTAATAGAGATTTTTCTTTAGATCAAATTATAATTATCTAAAATTGATTACAAAAGCATAATTACCTTTACAATAATTTAATAACAATTTTGAAATATTAAGATTGAAGAACACATTTATTATAAATCATCAGTAATATGCAAAAAAAAAAATGAAAATAAATATAAACATTCATTCAGGTGTGAAATAATTGTTGTCATTATCTCGCCTTTTTTTTTCAAAATTTTCGGATTAAAGTCTATTAAATTTGTTATAGATTAACAGGTAATAGATTAATAAATGTACGAGGATTAAATGAAATTTGTGCAAAAATTTTTTCAAATTTATAACTGTTTGAATAGTCAATTTTAAACTGATAACATTTATCAAAAATACCATTTATCTATCATACATATGTCATGTCAATGATAATAAATTATACGTCGATCATACTCACACATCGATCGATCGATCATAACGGAATAAAATTATTGCTCGATGAGAAAAACGTTACAATAAAGCTAAATTCTGTTGTTGGATTGCTCGAAAAATATATTTGAAAAAAGTTTTATTTTAGTTAATTCAATTTCCTATTATCATTTCCTGTTATCGTAACAGATAAAATTACAAACAAAATTTGTTTTGATATCTTTTTTTTGTTTTTCATTTTTCAAACCAAGCAAATATCATTTTCGATACGATCATGAAATTATCATTATTTAAGCAAGCTGAAACCAAACATTTCTTATCTGTTATCATCTTTGCCTCATAACGTAATTTTCGCTTCATCATTATTGATTAAATTCAAATGATATATTGATTGAAAACATTGGCAATGATAATTTTGCGTAAACAATGATTCAGAGCTTTTCCGAAAATTAAATAATTCAAAGATAATTAATTAGAAGGATAGAATTGATTAAATTATTCATAGTATAATTTTTGCAAATATTCTCAATTACATATTTTACTTATTATTATTATTATTATTATTTTTACTAATTTGAATAAAAGGAAAAAAAGGAATTAAAATTTAATTAATGCTAAAATAATCAAATTTAAGTAATTATTTAATATTTCAAAATTTCAATTATAATTATATAAACAAATTTTTGAAATTATATCAAAAATCAATAATACAATACTTAAATAATTAAATCAAAAATAAAACATTTTTTCTTTTCATTCAATATTATTACAATATATTTTTTGATGAAGGAAAGAGAGAGAGAGAGAGATAAAAAAAAAGGAATGAATTGATAATATAAAAATGTTGAAATATTACACTTTTTTTTTCCAAAATTAGATTTCATTTATTATAAAATTTTGGTAAAAAAACAAAAAATTAATTAATTTTTATTTTATAAATTTTTTGGTTAATAAATAATAAATTTCCAATTATAATTATTATTTTGTTATAATTAATTTAATTTTTTAACAAATTTCATTTCTTTTACGCAAAATTAAAAGAAAAAAGTTTCGTCTTTTTTTTTATGCAAACAAAATAAATTTACTTTTCTTTTTTCATTTTCTTTTGCAACAAAATGAAAAAATTAGTTGTTCATTTCTTGTTTGAATAATTAGTATTCATGGAGAATATTTGAGTAAAAATTCAACTTTTCAATAATTAGTATTCATGGAGAATATTTGAGTAAAAATTCAACTTTTCAATAGCAATAATTTTTTTTTTTAAAATAAATTTTCCATAGAAATCGTTTTTTTTGTCGAGAATAAAAATTCAAAAAGGAAGTAATCGAATTTTGTTAAGCTATTTATCATCAAAAAAAAAAACTTTTAACATTTTCATATTCGCAAAAATTTTTAGATTCATTCGTTTTTTTTTCGTTTTTCCTTTCGCTTTTTTAATCAAAAATATGTAAATTAATCGCGAAAAAATTAATATTAAAAAATTATCGATTCAAAAGCATATCATTTGCTACTTATCAATATGCTAAATTAATTTATAAGTACAAATACAATGCAATTGATTGTTATCATCATTATCACTTATGATAATATATACCGAAAAAATAAAAACGTCTTATAAATGATGGAGATTATAATCATGATATTATGCATGTTTGATGTTTATAGTTATAATCATGATTATCTATGTTTGATGTTTATAATTTGTAATAGCGGCAGAATTTGAAATAGCAGCCTAAACTCATTTGATGGCCCATAAAATTGCTACACATTACTGGAATATTTCTTACTATTTTGATTATAATCATATTCATTTCACGTATCCTTTCTTCATTATTTAATTAAAAAAAAAAGAAACTTAATCATTTGAGTGGGAGAAAAAAAAAGCAAAAATCGATTCTTCAATTCTATGATCGATTCCGAATTTTGATTCTATGGTATTAAATATGATCAGATATGGTTATAAAAAGATTCTCGAGATTATTGATTAATCAACATGAAGATGTTAAAATTTTTCATTCATTAGTTTTGATAGAAATAAGATATTTAGGAATATTTCATAAATTAAATTGATCAGGCATTAATTCCAAATTATTAATGCGCAAATATTTATTAGATTTTTAATTTTTAATTTTGATTTTTCATTTCCAATTTTTATTTATTTCAATTTTACATTTCAATAATGCATATATTAAATTAAAGCAATTTTTATTAATCCGATAGTATAATATATTTGATTTTTAATTCTTATCTTTTATTTCAATCTTATATTTCAATAATTCGTATATTGGAATTGATTAATAAAATTTTAGATTACTAATTCAAAAATATTTATTAAACTTGATAGGTTTCGATATATAACATAATTTGATTTTCAGATCAATCTTATATTTCAACATTTTATTTTATTCAATCTTACATTTCATTCATATGGTTTTAAATTACTAATTTGTTATGCTGCTTATAATATCATTATCATGATACACTTGTTTTAACTAACTTCAACGTATTATTTATATGTGTGTACATATACATGTGTGTATGTGTATATATGTGTGTGTGTGTGTGTGTGTGTGTGTGTGTGTACATCAGAATAAACATAGTAAAAGGAAAAAGTACTTTTTTTTTAACTTCTAAAATAAAAGGACGAATTTTTTTTTGCTTTTCGAAGTTTGAAAGTAAAATATAACAACAGAGAGAGAGGAAAAGTTTTTTTAAACTTCTTTTTTTCTTCAAAATTCGTTGATTAAAGAGCAAACTTATGTGATTGTAATTAGCCAAAAATTAAATTATCAAGTGATATAGTTTTAAGGCTTTGATAATTTAGGCCTAACTTAAGGCATATATGTATATGCTTCAAAATTAAAAGCCTTAAATCATTTTACGAACTTTTTAGTCATACGTAATATATATGTTTTGATTGTATGTATGTTTAGATGATGTATGTGTATGTATGTGATACATATGTATGTGTATGTATGTTGTACATGTGTATATATCATCATTCTACAAATCACTTATATCTTTCTACTAACTAACTCCCTTCAACTTCATCCTATTTTTCTTTCTTTTTTTTTTTTTTCCTTCTTAAAAATTTTCGATTTAAACTATATTTGATTACTTTCAACAGGGCAAAATTCTTTTTCTTTCTCTCTCTCTCTCTCTCTCTACTCTTTACGTTTGAAAGAAAAAAAACTTTTTTATCATGATTACTTTTCATTATCATCATTGATAAATTTATCATTCTCATCTTCCTTCTCTCTTTTCCTTTCCTTTGCTTTTTTCTTTCTTTCATTCATTTTTTAAGCTTTAATTATTTATCACTTATCATTGTCTTTTCCTTGTTTTTCTTTCTACAATCATTTCTAATAATTGAAATGAATAATTAATTTGATTAATTAAAGCAAGAAATTATTCGATAAGTTTAAATTATTGATTACTTATTATTGTTTACTTATTTCTTTCTTTTATTTTTCTTTATTCTTCTTACCTTTCCTCTTTTTACAACAAATTTTATCAATTATTCTTCTAATTTTTCAATTAATTAATCATCAAATTGATAAAATAATAATTAATTAATTATGCAAAAATTATTTGCAAAAAAAAAACTTTTTTTTTCCTTTTAAAATTAATTATTATTTTATCGATTTATTTCCCTACTATTATTTGACTACTATTAATAAAATGACTTTCATTTTTCTGCTATTTCTAAACATAATTATTTATTTCTCATTCAATGAAAAAGTTCGACAAACGAAAAAGAAAGGCATAAATAAAATAAGAAAAAAAAAAGAAAAAAACTTTACTTTTTATTTTTCCTTTTTCTCTAATTTTTTTTTTTTTTTTGATAAATATATGAAAATAATTATAAAATGTAAGGAACAAATTTTAAAATTTATTCATTTATTTTTGTTAATTTCAAAAATCAATTCTCTTTTGTTTATTTTTATTTCTATTTTTTCAAATTTTAGTTTTTAAATTTCAAAAAATAAAAAAGTATATTTGTATCGCTGCTTGATATGGATATACATATATATATGTTTATATCATTAGCTACTATTTGATATGAAAATATTGATGATGCATTTTTTTTTTTTTAGTAATTTAAATACATTTTTTAATATTGTAAATAAATTTTAGAAATATCTAATTTTAATCCATTTCTTTTTTAAACTTAAATTGCAACATTCCATTTTTCACAATTATTACTTATAGATTTGAAATTATATAAGAATTTTTTTAATCATAAAAACGATAAGCAAATATGCTATTATTATGTTAAATTTTAAAATCGGAAATGATATCGAAACTTAAATTTTTTTTTGTTATTTTCTAAAAAAAAAAGAAAAACGATTAAATGAAATTTTGTTGTTTTTTCATTTTTGTTCAGTTTTGTTTTGAAAAAATAAAAAATAATAAAAAAAAGCGAAAACGAAGAAAAGTTAGGTGCGAAAAGTTTGTTGAATAAGTCTCGACTTCCATACAACTTTTTTTTGTTCTTTTTCGTTTTATCTTTTTATCTTCCCTATTTTTCCACTTTTTTTTCTTTTTATTTTAACATTTCATTCATTTTATTTTCACTGTTTCAGCTTTTTTTCCCCTGCCCGATCGATCAATCATTCCATTTAGAGTATTGAAAATGAGTAAATTGATGAAAAATTAAAATGATTAATGGAAATTTTATTAGTGATAAAATTTTGATAAAGAGAATTGTGATGTCAACACATCGTCATCATCATCGTCATTATCATCGTCATCATCACTCACTCACGTGATAACTTATCAAATCAAATGAAGCAATTGTCTTAAAGTTTCTTGAAACTTTTCATTTTGAAAAATATTTTCCCAGGTCTATTCAAAAAGTTTTCCCAAATAAGGCTATTTAAAATACATTTTGTTTGTATGAATTCTCTTATTTCCTATTACTTAACTATATTAATCCTTTTTTCTTTTTTTTAAATTATTATTTTATTAAATTATAAAAAATTTTATTATCTTCGTCTCTTTTTTTTTCCATTTTATATCTTATAATTTTTATTTCATTTTCATCATTCAATTCTTTTACATCATACCTTAATTTTATTATACCTTTTTCCTTCTTTGTACATTCATTCTTTTATTTCATTTTGATATAAAATATTTTTTCAAAATTTTCCTTTACTTTTATCCTACTATTTTATCAAAAATTTTTATTAAAAAATATGAAAAAAGTAAAAAAATTTTTTCTTTTAAAAATATTTATTTATTAATTTTTTGAAAAATTAAATGCTAAATAAATATTACAAAAATGTTTAATTTATATTCTTTTAAATAAATTTTTCTTTCCTTTTTCCTAAAATCATTTTTCCTAAATGATACATAATATATATATATATATATCTAGGAGATACGGTAATTTCTGGAAAATATAATATTACTTACGGTAATGTACGGTAATGTAGTCGTGAAAATTACAAAATAAAAGGAAAAAAAGAAACGATAAATGATTTATTCATTCGTCGTTTTTATCATTTTTGTTTTTTTTTCTAATTTTGTAAATTTTTATAAAATTTTTTGGAATAATTTTTTTTTCGAATTTACTTTTTTTTTTTGTTTTAATTTTACAATTTGTATGTTTTTGATTTCTTAAAAAATTTTACGATATTTTTTTGGTTTTTTTTTTTTTTTTTTTAAAGATTTTTCTTAGTTCGAATTGATTTTTCTTATCGGATAAGCTTAAGCGGAAGAAGAAGAAAAAAAAAAGCAAACTTTGTCGTTTCCTTTCGACAAATTTTCGTCTGTTTTTCCGCTTTTTCTTTTTTCATTCGTTTTTTTTTTGTTTCTTTTATTTTTTTTTTTCAAAGAAATGAAAAGACGAAAGAGATGTTGAAGTTTCTTTAGTTAGAAGTTTACAGAAATTTAAAACTTTTTCATTTATCATTTTTTTTTAAGCTTGAAAAAAAAAACTATACTCTTTGATAAGATATTTTTGCTAGTGCTTTTAGAAAATGTTTCGAACAATTTAATTATAGCAAAAAAAAAAAAAAAAATTTAGCAAATCATCTGAAGATGCATAAGTAAGCATTTGGATAATTTTAAAAGAAACGAAAAAAATTTTTTAAAATGCTTCCTTTTCAAAACATTTTCTGGCATATGAAAGTAATTAAGCAAATAAAAGATTATTTAAAAATTTTTTGTAATAAAATTCATAAAATTTTATGAAAATTTTTTCCCAAAATTTGCTTATTTTAATTGACAAAAATAATACAAAAATTGTCAACAAAAAATGGAAAAAAAAAGAAAGAGGAAAGAAAACAAGGCGAAGCTGAAATGACGAAAAAATGAATTATTAGTTTTTTTTTTTTTTAGGAAAAAAAAGAAACGAAAAGAAGTAAATAGGATTGAAAAGTTTCGTAAATTTGAGGGAAAAAAAAGTTGAAAATTGAATGAAGTTAAAGAAAACAAAGAAGAGATAGGTGAAAAAGAAAAAGGTGACTAAATTAAAAAAAAAAAAAATTGAATAGGCTATAAATTTATGGCCTATATTTTAAAAATAAATTATAACAGATAAATCAATAGATGAGGAAAATGTTGTTTATTTCTTTGATATATTGATTATCATTTTAATTATAATTTTTAATTAACTTAAATTAACCATATAAATTCTTTGTTTTCTTTCTTTCTATGCTCAATTTTTCATCTTTTTTGCTCATCATATATATATTTACAAATTTTTTCATTGTTTTCTTTTTTTGAGAAACAAACTATTTATTTATTTATTTATGAAAAATTTTATCGATTAATTATTCAAATATAAATAAATGTATGTAAATATTATTCGTATTTTTTATTGGAAATTTTTTCCAACTTTTAAATAAAATTTTTCAAACATTTTAATTTCCATATATATGTTTGGAGGTCTTCAATTGTTTTTTCCTTTCATTACCAAATAAGTAATCATTCAATTAATTAATCGATAATTGAGTTTTAATATTTTAATTTCATATATAGAGATAATTCTTATTGATAATAACGAGTAGAAAGTTTTGATAAAGATTAATTGAAAAATAGGAAAAAAAAAAAAGAAAAGAAAATTGCTATCAAATTGATAAATGCCAAAAAATTAGTGCCATCTATCAAAATTTTTTATTCAATCAAATAACTTCCAATCAACATTTATCAATTATACTTTTTTATATACAAATTATTTACATAAATAGAAACAAAATTTTTAATTAAATTTTTAAATTTCTTTTATCAAATTTATTGTTGCAATTTAGACAACAAAAAAAACGTTGTTTGATAAGTTTTTTTTTCTATTTTTTTTCTTAAACAATTAAAATAAAAATAAAAATTTTTTAGGTTTCAATTTTTATCAATTATTTTCATTATCTTTTTATTATCATTTTTTCATCTAAAAAAAAAAATCATTTCCAAGAGGAATGAAAATTAATCCATTTCATTTTTTTTTTGTTTTATTTCTTTTCGATATAAAAAGTTTATTTTAAAGTAGCATGAAAAACAAAAATCCTTTTCAATCGGTAAAAGTTTATTTTAAGCAGCATGGGAAATAAAACCTTTTCTATCGGTAAAGTTTATTTGAAGCAGTATGGAAAACAAAACATGTTTTGTTTTCCATGATGCTTCAAATCTATTTCTATGATAAAATGATTGTTGCCATGGCGCTAAGTTGCACAATTTCATTTAACTTTTAACAACATTCAACTATAGTTATAATTACATACACAACTATATTGCATATATATATATTTTCAACTTTTGGCAACTTTTTTCGCTTTTCGTCTTTTCGTTTTTTTTTCCTTATCAAAGTTTAAAGTTGTAATTTTTTTTTCATTCTATTTTAATTTTTAAATTCTATAACTCTCGTAGAGCTGTATATTTTCAATTTTTGAATGAGCTTATAAACAGGAAATTGAAAAATTTTCAAAAGTCGAGAAAAAAAATCGACGAGAAAATTGTAATTTTAATTCATAAATGTATAAATAAGCAAATATTATAGAAAATTTGAGAAAGAAAAAAAGTGACAAATTCGAATAATAATATGAACTTACTTCTTTTTAAAAAAAAAAAAAAAGAAATTGATAGATAATAATAATAATAGAATTAATCCATTTTTATCATTTCATTTTAATACAATAATTGATAATAATTTTAATATGAATAAATTGCATTTAATTACAAATTAATTCAATCTTTTCATATACATTTTCCTTTTTTCTTTTCTTTGAATTCAATGATCGAAAATAAAAATGTTAAGAAACAGATGATATTTTTGTTGAATAAAAAAAAAAAAAAGAAAAATGGATTTATATATATTTTTTCCGATTAAAATCCATTATCTTCTTTCTTTCTTTCATTTCGTTTTATTTATTTACTTTTTTTTTTTTTTAATAACTTTAAAAAGTTTATTCCAATGTGTTCACTTTTCTTTTTTTTTTTCTCCTCTTTTTCTTCGTTTTCTAAAAAAAAAAAAAAAAAATTGACAGCTAAAAGTTACTAGCAAAATTTCTTTTTGTTTTTTTTTTTTCACTCTCGTCTTTAAACTACAAATTACTCACTAAAGACTTTTTCCTGATTGTGCATCGTTGGTTTACGAGAAATTGTTGACTTATTGTTTATATTGTCGCAAGCGTATAGTTTAATGATAAATTATTTATACATATATGAATACGAAATATAAGTTTTGCTTGATTTTTTACAATAGGCATATAAACTTTCAAACTTTTTTTTTTTATTCATTCTTAATGCATTGCCTAATCTAAACAAACATTTTCCTTCATCCATTCTTATAACTAACTTATCAATTCTTCGTTTATTTATTTTTTCTTTTTCTTGTTTTTCATCTCCTCTTTCTCTCTTTTTTTTCCATTTATTTCTCTTATTGTTTGATTACTTTTTTTTTAAATTTTTTTTTATTTTATCATTTTATCATAAAATTTTATCACTTTTTTTTTTTTTACATTCCTTTTTTCATTCCTCTCTTCCGTTTTTAAATAATATAATTAATTTTATTTAACATTAATAAATTGCATTTTATTTATTTTAATCTAGCAAAAGAAATTAGCAAAATAATAAATAAAACTTTTTTTTTAAAAATGTTACTGTTTATTTATTTAAACAAAGAAATTGTTTAAAGTTTGAATGGAGCAAAAATAAATAATAATAATAATTCTAGTAATAAATGAATTCTTATTTTCTTTTTTTTTATTTCTATCCAATACTTTTTTTTTTTTGAGAAATTAATTTTATGCGATAATTTTGTAATTAATTTTATTTCAATTAATTTTAGTTTACATATATAATATATATATATATATGTATATGTAAAAGTATGGCAAGGATAAGGAAATTTGTTAATATTTTTGCAATATTTTAAATTTCTACATATCATAATTCATCTTTGATATATATATAAATTTAAAAATAATCGTAATATGATAATTAAATATTTTCATATTTCCAAATTAATATTTGATAAGTGTAAATTGTAAATACAAATAATCATAATGATAATAATTTTTGTTCGAATAAATTTTATCATAATTTCATGAAAAATATTGCAATATATGCGTGTATTGATTATGATCAATTTGATCAATGATAATGATTGATGAAATGAAATTTGTTTCGTTGAATGCTTTTTTTTTTTTGTTAAGATGATTGTATTTGATTAGATAACGAAAAAAAAAAGATTTTGAAAAATCAAATCAAATTTTAGTGATGGAAACAAATGGATAAAAAGGCGTAAAACTGGAGAGATTACGGCTTCGGGATTTTTTTCAGTAATGAGGTTAAAACGGCACAGCAGGAAGGCATCAAAGAGGCGATCCGAAATAACATTCAATTTAAGCGATTTAACTAAAGTACTTAAACGTACACGATTAACAAGAAATGAGTTTGTTTTTTTTCTCCCCTTCATGATTAATTACTGAAAATTAACAGAGAAAAAAATGATTTAAATAGCTATTATATACTGATATTGATAAGTATGCCATCAGAAATAATCAATAATATTAATTATCATGTAATTATTAATCATATAATCATAATGTTTTTTCTTTTTCACAATTAATTATTGAAATTTCAAAAAAAAAAAAGAAAAACTGATTTAAATAACGATTATACTGATAAACACACAATGTTTAATATCATAAATAATCGTGTAATAATTATTTATTATATGAATATTAATTATACAATTGCAGTATTCTTCCACTCTAATTAATTATTAAAATTCCAATTAAAAAATGATTTAAATAGCTATTAAACTGATAAATATATCATGATATTGGTATCAAAAAATAATTAGCAATATTAATTATCCTATAAATTATTACGATTAAAAATCATATAATTATAATATTCAGTGAAAAAGAACGAATAATTATTTCCCTACACTATAAGTTGTTATTTTGTTCCGGTGTAAGATTATATGATCAGGTGTTATTGCTGTTATTATTATTTATGCTCTTATCTTATTGAATTTTATTCTAGGGAGGGTTATATAATCCGATATTATTATTGTTATTATTTATATGCTTATTGAATTTTATTCTAGGAGAGTTATATGATCCAATATTATTATTATTATTATTATTATTATTATTATTATTATTATTACTATTATTATTACGATTGTATTGAATAATTTATTAATATATTATAGTATTAATCATAAATAAGAATAAAAACTATTTGGCATACAAATTTGCATATCCTTCTAGAGGATTTGTTAATTTATTATTTTTTGCATATCTAATATTTTCTTGAAATAAATTTTCTCGAAATAAATTTTCTCGAAATAAATTTTAGTTTACAAAATTGCCAAGATGCGCCATCACAATCATCTCCATCGCCATTACAAGATGCTTCTCTTGCTGTGCCAGCCAAAGGTCGTATTGTTCATATGGTCGGTGTATTTCAAACTCCACCAAGTACATCCACCTCATCCTCCAATGAAAGCAATAATGGAGGAATTACTACAACAACAACGAATAGTATACAACCTGAAACACCTCTAGGTTAATAAATTTTGAAAACTTTTTTTTTTACATTCCATTTGAAAATTTCATATTCACATTTGATTTATCGAATTAATTAATTATCGGTTTTTTTTTAAATAAATTATTTCTCTTCTTTTTACAATTTAAAATTTCAAAAAAAAAATTTGCATATTTTACAAAATTCAAATTTCAAATTTACTTTTCGTTAATATTAAAAAAATTTCCTTCTTCCCTTTCCTCCCAGCAAAAAAAAAAGCGAGAGAAATCATAGCAAGAAAAAAGTTATTGATATTGCATTAATTAATGATTATTATTTACCGGTAGATAACAGGTAATAACAGGTAATAATTATGAAAATAGTTGATTATATATACAATATAAAAATCGTTTTTTCCTCTTTTTTTTCCTAAATAATCAAAAATTTCTTCCATTTCTTTCTCGAAATAAGAGGAAAATATATTTGATTATTTGAAGTAGAAGTTTCAAATTTCATGCATAAGAAAATTAATACTCAAATAATAATTATGAAAAATTTTTATACCAGTGAATTTTATTTATTAGAAAAAAAGAAAACTTTTTAAAATAATTTATGCAAATGATGAATTATGATATGAGGGAAAATTTTCGAGATTTTCCGCATTCATTTCTCGACGAAGTATTAAATTTCATTTTGCTTTAATTAGTTATCAAAATTGATCAGTACCGATCAATTTTGATAATTCTGTTCGGTTATTTAAATTGCAGTAAATTTTTTTTTTTTTTTTTTTTGGCAAATCTGACGAATAAAAAATATCGACAGATATTTATGATGCTAATTATTTAAGTTTTTCAATTACTAATTAGTCAGTCTGTTAATGAACTTATACTTATGTTGTGTAGTATTTTTGTCGATAATAATAAGTTTTTTAATGACTTACTTCAATATCGCGCAAATATGCCCTATCGGAATATGTACTGATATAAAATAATATATCAAATTATCAAACTGATAATCTCTAAATAAAGTGAAAGAAATGATGTTAAATTTTACGAATTAATTCTTTGAATTATTTTATTAAAATTCAATTTTTCATTTATATTATTAAAGTGAAAGAAATTCTTTTCTTTTTTTTCAGTTAATACAGAACCAACATTTTCATCATCCGCAAATCTTGATGAACCAAAAATGTATCGGCAATATACCAATTCATCAGCAGCAACGGAACAAGATGATTTTACACCAGAAGAGTTGCAAGAATTTGCACAAGCATTTAAGGTCATCTGAAGAAATAATAATTTAAATTTTTAGCAAATTTTATTTGTTATTTTATTTCATGAAATTTCTTAAATTTATCCTAATGATGATTCATTAAAGTTTTATTTCCTGAAATTTCTTAAATTTCTCCTAAAGATGATTCATTAAAGTTTAATTTGCATCGCTTATTTTATTTGAATTAAAATTCAAAAATTTTTAGCAAATTAATTTTTCCATTTTCCTATTATTTTGATGTAGTAATTTAATTTTACTATATCGTTTTCATTATATTAGAAATGAAATAATATATCTCGGTAATAATATTTATATCAATGTAATTCGAATTTATTTTTAAAATCTAATATTAAATTAATAAATATATAATTGGTGATAATTTTTAAAATGATAATATTTAGTTATTCGATAAAGATGGTAATGGTACGATGAATATTAGAGAATTAGGTGTAGCAATGCGTACTCTTGGATTAAATCCAACTGAAGAAGAATTACTAAATATGGTTAATGAATATGATGTTGATGGCAATGGCAAAATTGATTTTTTCGAATTTTGTAAAATGATGAAAGAAATGAGTAAGGAAACAGATCAAGAATTGATACGATTAGCATTCAAGTATGTCTATTATTTTCAATCAATCAATCAATCATTTCACTTCATTTGCAATAATGATTGATTTTGTGAGAAAAAAGAAAAAAAAAAGAAAAGTTTAATTTAAAAATAATGTTTACACAAGATAAGATATGAATGCCATATGGCTCAGTTATTGACAATCGGGATAATCGTCATTTAAAAGCTGGAATTCAATAACATAAGCTTAAAATCATTAAAATAACCTTATTGATAAGCTAACTTTCAAGAATATCAAAAATAATTTATAAAATCTATTTCCATGCTATTTTATCTTTTACTTTTAGAATAAAAAAATTTCAAAGTATGGAAAAATTTAACATTTACTTATATTAAATGAATCATTTTTATTTTTATTTTTTTTTGTTAAATTTTAATCGGAAATAGAATTTGAATTGCTAAAATATTTGATTCAATTTATTATTTTCTCTTTAAATCATTTCTATTTTTACTTTTTCTGTGAAATTTTAATCGGAAATAGAATTTGAATTGTTAAAATATTTGATTCAATTTATTATTTTCTCTTTAAATCATTTCTATTTTTACTTTTTTGTGAAATTTTAATCGGAAATAGAATTTGAATTGCTAAAATATTTGATTCAATTTATTATTTTCTCTTCAAGTCATTTCTATTTTTATTTTTTTGTGAAATTTTAATCGGAAATAGAATTTGAATTGCTAAAATATTTGATTCAATTTATTATTTTCTCTTCAAGTCATTTCTATTTTTATTTTTTTGTGAAATTTTAATCGGAAATAGAATTTGAATTGCTAAAATATTTGATTCAATTTATTATTTTCTCTTCAAGTCATTTCTATTTTTATTTTTTTGTGAAATTTTAATCGGAAATAGAATTTGAATTGCTAAAATATTTGATTCAATTTATTATTTTCTCTTTAAGTCATTTCTATTTTTACTTTTTTTGTGAAATTTTAATCGGAAATAGAATTTGAATTGCTAAAATATTTGATTCAATTTATTATTTTCTCTTCAAGTCATTTCTATTTTTATTTTTTTGTGAAATTTTAATCGGAAATAGAATTTGAATTGCTAAAATATTTGATTCAATTTATTATTTTCTCTTCAAGTCATTTCTATTTTTATTTTTTTGTGAAATTTTAATCGGAAATAGAATTTGAATTGCTAAAATATTTGATTCAATTTATTATTTCTCTTCAAGTCATTTCTATTTTTATTTTTTTTGTGAAATTTTAATCGGAAATAGAATTTGAATTGCTAAAATATTTGATTCAATTTATTATTTTCTCTTTAAGTCATTTCTATTTTTACTTTTTTTGTGAAATTTTAATCGGAAATAGAATTTGAATTGTTAAAATATTTGATTCGACTTATTTTTTCCTTTTTTTCCTTTTTTTTTAAACATTTCTTATCAATTTTTTTTTACTTATTCTATTTTAAGCAACTTACATTTTACTTTTATCATTTCATGCATGAAAAAGTATTTCTTATTTATTTATTTTTTTTTTTTTAGATTGACAAAATTTAACTTCTTTACATTTGTTTTTTTTCTTATAAAATATATATGTATTATTGAAAGATATAAATTTTTAAAAAATTTTCTAAAAGATTAAAAAAAAGAATTCAACAAAAATTTTAATTAAAAAATTAATTTCTTACATTTTAAACTGAAAAGTTTCTCTTTTTCTCTTCTCAATTTAGTTTAAATATAATATTTGATGGTTTACAAGAAAAGAAAAGAAAAAAAACATTCATTTCAATAATTAGTTCTGAACGTATCGTTAAAATGGCTGGCTTTCTTTTAAATTTAAAAATTTTCAAAAAAATATTTTCTGATGATAATCTGTAGATGTCACAAAAGTTTAACAGTAAGCTAAAAAAATAATTTAAGCTATATAGCTCGTAAATTTATGGATGAATAAAGCGAAATTATTTGATAAATAACATGAATTAAGTGAAATAATTTGATAAAATTAACCAAAGCAGAATTGTCTTGAGGAATAAATTAATCGAGAAAAAAAATAGTTTAATGAATAAATTAAGCAGTTAAGCGGAATAGTTTGACTAAATGAATTAATCGGAAAATTTGATGATAATAATAATTAGAATAAAAAAATAATTCAGTAATAATATTTATACTTTTTAAATTCTTGAATTATTGTTTTTGCCCCCCAAATTTATCAAATTAATTTAATCGAATTTATTATTAAATGAAAAATTACAGAGTTTTTGATAAAGATGGCAATGGATATATTACAGCTCAAGAATTTAAGCATTTTATGACAACGATGGGTGAAAAATTTAGCGAAGAAGAAGTAGATGAAATTATTCAAGAAGTTGATAAAGATGGTGATGAACAGGTTAATAGCAATTAATAATATATAAGATTTGATGAATCATTTGATAACTATATTTAAGCTATCAATCAAAATTATTTCTTCAACTAAACATATTTTCGTATTTTAGCTATTGAAAATAAAGTTAATAAATTTTTTTTTCTTTTAAGTATAAAAGAATGCAAAAATTTTCAGATCAATTATGAAGAATTTGTTCAGATGATTGCTCCGATTGTTCATGATGTTCATGATGATGATAAAGATGATCCATTCGTCGAGACTTCATCGAGAAAATGAAGTAAAATTACAAAAAATTTGCAATTCCTTTCGATTTCATTCTCGAGAAAAAAAATTGCCGAAAATTTTTACAAATCGGCAAATATTCATTGTTAATTTATCAATCGTATCCAAATACATATAAACATATCGCTCAATTATAAATAGCATTGTGAAACAAATAAATATCCAGAAAAAAAAATTCCTATTTTTTCTGTATATTTAATTTTTTTATTTTTGATTTTATTTCTTGTATTTCATTCCTTGCTCAGGAAATTGCATTACGGTATAACAGAGAAGGATAGTTTTTAAGCCAGTTTTTACTTCTTTCGTTTTTTTTTTTTCTGCACCAATTTTATCTTTTTATTTGAAATTGTAATTCTAATAATTCGAGAAATTTTTGCAAATTATTGATTCATAAATTTTGTTGAAAGTTAATTTATTAAAAGAAATCATAAGATGGGAATGATAAGAGATTATTATTGCTAATAGGTCAGGTATTAATTGAAGCCTAGGATTAAATGAAAAAAAAAAAAAAAAAAGAATTACTGACGCTATACTTTTAAGATTATTTCCTTTACCAAAAATTTAATCGAAAAGTTAAATAAAAAAAAAAAAAACATGACTGAAAAATGTTACATTTATTCATGTACGTTTCGTTTTCCTGTTGTACCGTGATGATCGCAAAAACCTAAATTCGAGAAAATTTTCCTGTTGTACCATGATGACCGCAAAAACCCATAAATCGAGAAAATTTCAATTTAAAAATTATGACAAATTATTATCATGAAATTGACGAATTATTGCTATTCATGCTAAAACGACTAAGAAATTCACCGTAGAAAAGAAATCTTCCAAACGTTTAATATCCGAACTTGCGGCCATTTCCATTCGATCAAATGCTACATAGATCTCATATATTTATGAACTCCATAGCACTCTCTATAACTTTGTACATTATACTGCCTCAATTTACATAAAATTGCTATGTAACACAATTCTAATTTCATTTTTTTATTCAGATTTCCGTAAATCTTTAGTAAATGCGAGAAGAAAATTGCATAAAGGGATTAATTTATTCTATATTTAGAATTCCAGAATCTTTGCTGATAAGACCAAATTGAAAGATTTGACACCTCGCAAAAATTTCGCAAAAATTATTATGTAATGTTATATGGCTTGTTATGCTGTCGTGAAAGTTGAGTGTTCCTAAGCGATGCTATTGTGTTCTGTCGTTTTTAGGCATATTTATTTTTCCATTCATCATTATTTTTGTATGAAAATTTAGTGCATTATATGCACATTATTTGTTTAGGTCTTTTGCTGGAGTAAAATTAGTATAACCCAGCCTCAACAGTATTTTTCATATGACCGTATTCCAGTCAGCATCAGGAAAATGTTCATCATCGGATGCAACTGAATTAATTACGGATTCCCAACTAATTAATATACGCAATTAGTATAATTGCAGCCAATATAAATATAATTTTAAAGTTGGAGTATGTTTGGAATTTTTGCTTTTAAAAAGATAGCAAGGATTCTGAATTAAAACCTATTTTACATAACTTTCCACATAATAAGATAATTTACATAATTACTAAAACTCTGAAAAATATGCACAGGTAAAGCCACGATCACTCATCAATTTAAGACTCAGAAAGTTCATACAGTAAAGAAAAATAGACAGTGATTTTCTATGCCGTAAAATGCAAAAGCAAGGAAGAATCCGACAAGTGACAAGTGAAATGAATATCAACGGGAGAATTTTGATCAGTTCTTTGAAATTTAAATTTAGACATCCGCAAGCTTATCTTCTTCTGGGATCCGATGAAAGAGATCTTCATGCTCTTCACGTAGTTTTGCGGCACGCATCATAAGCTGAAAACAAGCAAAAATTCATCGAAAGCAATTTAATCCAATTTAAAAAAGAGAACCAAGCTAAAAAAAAAGCAAATAAGTCATAAAAGAGATTCTTTGATCGAAAATTAAGAATAAGGCGGAAAATACAACAAAAAAGTTTACTCGACAGCGACCACGTTTCCTTTTCCATTCCTTCTTCGTTAAACCCATTAACGTACTTGATATATTCTTTTTTTCAAGCTGGCTTTTAGTTGAATCATTTGTTGCTTCTGCAATTCCAGATATTTTTCACGAAGTTTCTGAAATGTGTCCCTAAAAAAATGGTATGAGGGAATAAAAATTCATTGCAAACAGCGAAAATAAAGAGAATTGTTTTGCATAAATAAAGAATTGCAAAATATTGAATAAGTTTGAAATCAGAATTTGTATTTGATATGGATGGTTTGAAAGAAAATCCCTTACAATGAGTATACTTGCATATCATGAAAATATTTTTTCGGACGCGGGTTGCAATTTTTGGCTTGCCATTGCATCGCTTTTGTCGATGTACACGTTTTCGTCTAGAAGGAATGTTTAAAAAATTATTTCGAATTCAAGATCCCAAAATCTAAATTGCATGTGAAGTGAAATAACTTTTATCAATCTAAAATCAACGAACAAACTATAAATCTGCAGATAAAAATGAAATTCTAAATACGAACTTTTTCATAACACCATTAACTTCGCCCAATAAAACTCCTCAGGAACATCAGTTCCAACATCTCTGAACGTTTTCTTTAATGATTCATCAATAGTCACAACTGTCAACTGCGGTACATTCTTGACAGATGTGAATCCATCACCAACTTCCATTTCAACGTCCTTAATTTCATGATTCTTTTCAGCGACACTGATGTCTACAGAAGCTCTCTTTGGATCAGCATTTTCAAATCCATTTGATTTATCATCTTCTGTTTCAATTTTCTTTTCTGCAAGCCAGTACGCTTTATTCGCATTAGACTAATTTGCTTAAATACAGTTTAAGATTTTCTGTTGAATTAACTATTGAATCCACTGATTGGAAAATCTTTTTTCGGAACTTTTGTGCCAAAACGGTCCTTTTTAACTGTTCCGCAACAACAGTTTCAAAAATTTTAGAAAATATTATTTATGATTTAAACAAAAAATATTCGTAGATATTTATACATACTGCAGTGAAAATATCGTTATAAACAATAAATTAGCATTATTACCTGCATCAGTAGTCGTTTTAGACTTTTTAAACAATATGTTACCCATTCCATGACTCGGTCGCCTCTTTCTTTTCCTTCGTCTGCTGTAATTTCCACTCTCACCTTTTATAACATCACTTGAATTATCCACGCACACTTCTGGTTTTTCAATATCGATGACTTCAGTTCCTATTGCCTCTGAACTCAACAGTTTTTAGGTATAAACTTATAAGATGTTAAGTATGAACCGAATTAATTTCCAATAACTATCTTAACTAAATCAAAGTACACAAGTTTGCATAAAAAAAGAAAAACGACTTGGTTGTAGTTATGCAATAGACATACTGAAAAAAAAAGCAATAACACTCTTTCTCAATTCCACTTCTAATTATTAAACCGCTTCGAAACAATCCCAACTAAATTCTTACGATTGAGCTGAATTTCCAAATCTCCAGAAATCTCACCTTCTTTTTTGGCCTTTTTCGGATGGTTTTCAGCATTGTTCTCCGCTGCTTTTTTGACTTGCGTCGTTTTCTTTGCAGCTTCTTCTTGCTCTTAACCTTTGAAATAGACTTCGCTGATTTTCTCATTGTTTGCTTTCGTCCTAACTTTAGCTTTTTGCGTTGTCTGCTAGCAGCCTTCTTCCGCAATAGTTGATGAAACTATATTTTGAATAACTAGGCTTGTAACAGAAAAAATTCCAAATAATGTTTAATTTCTCGAAGCTTTTATGGACAATTACAATATTATTATAATTACTGTTATTAAAATTGAAAAATGATACCTTAATAAAATCCACTGAAGACTGATCATCTACAAATTTGATGAAAGCACTTTGGAAAAATTTGCCTGTACAATCAGGAGATATAGACACTTTGGTTGATGTGGATACACCATTTTTAATAGAATCCTTGTTTGGATTTGCTTTTCTTACCATGATAGGATGCACAAAAACAACAGTCCCAAATGTTGACGCCCATCTTTTCAATGAATCTACCTTACAACCATCGGGTAAATTATCCTGAAAAATTTCGTTACGATACTTGAATCTCTGAAATGATCCGAAATAGAAATCATTCTTCATTACATGAAAAATTTTTGGATCAGAAATGCTAAATAAAGCTTTGCGCGGATCTAAACATGAAAGTAATATCAAAAGACCGACAGTATGTAATAAGTTGCAATTCTTAAAAATCATAATTCGATTTGATTTTAAAAATCCTCAAAAGAAACAAACTTACAACGTAAACCACAGTAGAACTATGATTCAAATCATTGCTTTTGAGCACAAGCTGAAGAGTATCCGCTGAATCACCAGCTATTGAAAAAATTTCGACAAGTTCCCAATGCTGATAAGCGCTTTGTAACTTAATCTTCGATATTCATCCGTATCTAACTTTAGCAACTTTACTATCGATGACAGCGGAGCACTTACCACACAGTCCATATTTGTTTCTAGAATATCCTGAATTGGCGAATCACTCGTACACAATGCTATTTCAATCTGTAAATCGACCACATATAAAAGCCAAATAAAATTTATTGCTGAGAAATTTAATTTGTCGTATTACTGATTAAAAACAACCCATCCCCTTTAACATAATACCATTTCAAGTATTTGAACAAACTGCGAGTCGATAAGTACATTAAACCACCTATTCATATTATTTCTACTTCTTTCAAGCAATAATTTACACGACCGCATACTTATAAACCGTGATCATAGCAACACCTACCATGCATGATAATGTTAAATTAAACTAATTACGTAGTTCTTATACTTTATTTCGAACAGAAATAAATAAATAAAATAAATTTACTTTTTCTCTAATTGTTCGACGAAGAGCTTTGGTTCGTGGTCGTTTCCGCTTTCGTTTTCCATTACCATTTTTCTTTGATAAAGCATTTTCCGTGCCACTGGCAGTTTCACTGTTAGAATGTCCTAAACTGTTATCGTCGTTAACTTTCTCATGTACATCATACTCCATTCGGCTCACCTTAATAATCAAAACAAAATATTCCAGTAAAATCATTTCCTTATAGAGAAAGTCGGAGCGAAAAAGTCTTACTAACTTCTAACACATTTCACCTATCATAAAACTAAAATACGATTTAATTATCAATATTTATAAAAAGATTTCATTCAACAGTATTGTAGCCTCCAAATTGTATAGGAACGACGAGTTAGTCAGTCCTCCATGAATTGACTCCACCGGAATGGCAAAGCTATAAAGCTAAATCAAGAACACACGAATGTACAGCGAGACAGCAGTTTTCATTTCGGTTCAATGAATGCACAACATATTAACGTTGTATGCGTGATCCAAAGAGAAGACTCTATAAGATAAGTGCGGTTGTCCGACTAGCTTTATGAGTTGTAACTGATTTCAGGATTGATACGAAGTAATGGCAAAAGATGAGGTCAAAACTGAGGTCGTCGACTTTTCAGTTGTAAAAAGCGCCGTTATCAATTTGACGAGAGCCAAAAACGGCCTTATATAAAGTCGGCATTTTTGTATATTTCTTATTTATTTATCTATACATTATTTTGGACCACTGAGATGTGTTTTATTTTTTAAGAATTCGAATTTAACGAAAAATTCTTCCAGAAAAGAACACTTCTTGCATGAGAAAGACCGGAAAAAGGCCAATGGTGACCATGACTTTTCATATCGAAAAGTGCCTTAGAAAGGCATGATACGGGTGCGGCAAATATTAATCCGGTAATTTCTTTGTTACAAATAATTAGCTGTATTTATGTCTATCATTCATTAGTTCTATGCTACCAGCGTTTGTCTTAATGGTTTCAAAAATGGAGGAGGTTAGCTTAGAGCTCAATTTATGCGCAGTTATCCAAATTGCATATATCATCGATGTAGACAGAATGAATGGTTTTTATTATATTGAACTTATATAATTCTAATATATACAGTTACATTAAAGTCTATTCAATTAATTTGTAGAAAATGTGAAGACCGGTTTTCATAAAGCAAAGCTTGAAAACAAAAAGAAAAGATTTTTGGAAAGGACGCGAGAAATTGCACGAGCGGAAATTCTGAGTAATGAACAAGAGGGGTAAGTAATTTTACCTATTAAATTTTTGCGTTTGATTTGCAAGTTTTGTTTCTTCGATCTTATAATTACAACCGATTGATCAGAGTTTTTTTGCAGTTTTCTTGCTGGAGATGAAGGGGAACTTACTTATACGATTAAGCAAAAGATATATGTGATGCCGTGGATATTGCAAGTGCTAGCAAAGTAAGTTTATAATTTACTTCTGTTTTGATTTTTTTCTTTGAATAAAAAGTAAGCATCAGGAAATTATTTCAGTTGATTATCTTCTAGAATTTTTCACTATTGTAATGGATTGAAAGATTCTGAAAAAGAAATTTGTTGTTTGTTTATAGCATTTTGATTTGCGGCTAGAACGTTTTGGTCCATATCGGGCGAATTACATACGTAACGGTCGTCATTTGTTGATCGGTGGTAAACGTGGACATGTTGCGGCCTTTGACTGGTTAACTAAAACACTCCGCTGTGAAATAAATGTTATGGAGGGTGTCCGAGATGTCAAGTAAGCAATTTTGGGATGTCAAATATAAAATGTAGGAAAAAAGATGAGAAAATAAAAGCGAACAGTGGTCAAATTGAGAGAACTTAAAAACTTCTTCAGCACAGCAAGAGGTTTTCCCAAAGTCCATGAAACAAATGCATTTTGAAAAGTAGTATGATTGATACTATTTGAGTCTTTTTATCACTCAAAATTTCAAGTGTGGTTTCAGATGGTTGCATGTTGAAACAATGTTTGCGGTCGCTCAGAAGAGATGGACACATATTTATGATAACACGGGTGTGGAATTACATTGTTTGAAAAATTTGCATGATATCAAACGTTTGGAATTTCTTCCCAGGCATTTCCTTCTTGTTGCCGGGGTAAGTTGAGATGCGTTATGAGTAATTTGGAAAACTTATCATTGAAATTGCTATTATTGAAGGATCGCATTACCATTATGTGAAATTAGAAATTAAAAATATTTTAAAGAATTAGAAGGGATTAACGAACTTATTTGTTTTCAAGAAAATATAGTAGATCTTGGTATATGTACGCACAGTGCTTGCATGTAATATTTGCAGAGCAATAATTCATTTTTGCATTATTTGGACGTGTCAATGGGTAAAATGGTGCAATCTTTTCCAACAAAACAAGGACCTCTAGATGTGATGACCCAAAATCCAAACAACGCTATTATTCATACTGGACATGGAAATGGTTGGTATCGCTTATAAAAATTGACTTTATCACTTTTATATGAAGGGGAAGAGTGCTGAGAATGAGGTGAAGCATGATTAATCACATCGAATTTCAAGCATAACGAATATCATGTTTAGGAACAGTACAATTATGGTCTCCGAATGTTAGAGAACCGTTGATAAAAATGCTCGCCCATCCATGTTCAGTACGAGGCATAGCTGTGGAAAATAATTATATGGCTACTGCTGGTCTTGATCAGAAACTGAGGTAATTTGGTCTTTTGTTATGGACTCTTAATAAATTTAAGTTTTCAAAGCTTGATTTTGTTGAAATTATATCTGAGAATTTAAAAACTTCTACTTGTAGAATATGGGATGTGCGCAATTATAAACAGTTATATGCCTATACATTACCGTTTGGATTGGCTGAAGTATCTTTCAGTCAGCGCTATGCAGTTGCTTGCAGCGTTGGAAATCAAGTTCAGGTAATTTTTCAATTTCATTTATTCCGCAGCTTTAAATTTAATTAATCATGAAATATAGATAAGCATATGTTTCATCATTTCATTGCTTTCAAAATCAAATTTTTTTCATAGATTTTAAATGACGCGCATTTGGGCACAACTACTGCACCTTATATGTCACATCAATGCACAGGAATAGTTTCTAGTCTACAGTTTTGTCCATATGAAGATGTTCTTGGAGTCGGTCATCAACATGGATTCAGTAGTTTGCTTGTACCAGGTGAGTATTTCAGTCTTAAATAATATGATACATTTTAAAAAGTATATATTACTTCTCAGTTATCTTAATAAATTTTATTGACATTTTTCACCTGCAGGAAGCGGAGAACCAAACTTCAATGCACTCTTGACAAATCCATATGAATCGAAAACTCAGCGGCGTGAGCGGGAAGTGAAACAGCTTTTAGATAAGGTATTTTATAGTTCCAATAATTTGAGTGCACAAATACAAAAAGTCTAAAATGAATTAGTTATGATGTCTTGAAATATTTATTTTTCCAGATCCAGCCGGAAATGATCACTTTAGACACTACGGAAATCGTACAGGTGAATACGGATTTGCTTGAAAAAGAAAATGAGCGATTAAAATTGTTACTTCATGTGAGACCACGTGAAGTGAAGTTCAAACCAAGGAATAAGAAGAAAGGACGAGGCAGTGCTCTGAAAAAGGTAAAGAAATTTTGAAGCTAATCAGGTGATCTTGTTGACATTTTTTATGCGTATTAGGGCAAGTAAATCTATTCTTAACATAGCTGCTAAAAGCTTTACCATTCTTATAGGAGCAGGTTAAACAAGGTGTGCAATCCGAACAGAGATTTGCAATGAACGAAGAGCGGAAGAAGTTGGAAGAGGAATTTTAAAGAAAGAAGCAGCGAAGGCGGAAGATTTACCAAAAACAGTGCTTGATAGGTTTCGAAGAAAAGATGTCTAAATTGTAGTTTTTATTATTTCTGACTTTTCGTATATTTTTAAGGAAAAATATTATTTTTTGATTTTTTACAGTAAGTGTTCAAGATAAAATTGAACTTAATTTACAATTTTTAGAAATCAAGTTTTAAGTGAGATTTGAAATCCAAATATAGTTGAAATCTAATTTTTGATGCGTGTTACATTTTTTATATCTTTTTGATCATACTGTATGTTTTATTTTTGAAATGCTTGTAATGAAATAAGTGGGAAATCATTTAATGTTTGTTACATTAAAGTACTTGTTCATTGTTTACTGTTACGGTGATGATTTTAAAATAAATCTCAATAGTTTTGTTTTTTCATCGCTGATATAATTGACGTTTCTTACGGTTTTTTACTATTGAATCAGATATTCCTTCAATTTTATTCGTCTAGACATTTAGTAGATTTGTAAGAGGTGGAAAGTAATTTGTATACGGTTCTTTTGTTCAATCAAAAATAATCATCTGGTGATAAATTGAATGACTAGCAGCATGTTTATATGCTGATTTTTGAAAACACACTATTGCCTAATCGGGAAGCCTAGTCTTGAGTCCGTGTTTTTTTGTTTTTTTAATTGAAATTCCGTTGTATTTCAGGGGGATTTATATTTGGATAATTTCTAGCCACTTTATTATCACTCTGCTTCGAAACGAAGATTTGTTGGTGATATGGCTTTCAACAAGCTTATATTTCCAGCATGTATCTTGTCCGGCATTTTTCTAATTTTATTTACGCTATATATCAATTTTCCAGAACTTACTGAGCAAGTTTCAAATATTTTGTGACTTATTTTACTAATTTTATCAATGTTTTCCTCTTTATTTTTAGTCTACATGCTTATTCCTTCACGAAGCTCACTTCTTCTTTTATTCATTGTTTCTTCCTGCTACGATGGGTGTATATTCGGATCCATTTTCTCTACATTTTGGATTTTTGAAATTCGTTTTGCAAATAATGGAAACTGAATCAAATTTAAATATACACAAGATTGTCAAAATAAAATTAATGAAAAGAACCAAATTTTGATTGCCGTTTTTAATATAAATTGATTTTCGAGTCATTCTCATTTGTTTTTCATTTTCACTTGCTGATATATTTTAGTGATGAACGAGTTGATTTCAAATTGCCAAAAGATTTAATACAAGCTAAGCGATTGGGTTTGGTTCTTTCGAAGTACAAGGACAAACATTATTACACTGTCCTGTTTGGTATTTCAACTGTTTACATCATGTAATTTTTTGATTCCTTTTTTGAAATATAAATGGCTTGGCCTTTATGTTCATGTCAAGACTGCAGCTTGCTTCCAGGTATTTAGTTTCCTGTCTCTCCCGCTTTTTTGAATGTTATTGTTTGATATTCAAAATTTATTGTAGATAATGTTGGTTAAATCTTTTACAGTTGTTAAGATATCACCATTTCTTTTAGGTATTTTGCTTTTTAATTATGAGCTTTTTTACTATTTATATCCATCCATCCTAATTAACTTGAAATTCAAACGATATAATTTTTGAGAAAGTTACAGTGCTATTGCAATAATTGCATCACCAGTATATTGAGTGTAATCGAAAATTTTCAATAATCTCTTTTTATTTAGAAATTTTAATTTTCCTGATTTAATTTTTATATCCTTGTTTCAGGTTACAATCATTGGCAATTCCTGGTTCAATTTTTCTCACTGTTCTTGCAGGATATTTATTTTCATTCCCAATTGCGTTATGTCTAGTTTGTACAGTAAGTCATGGTTATTATAAACCTTTTTGCTTGCTTGTATCTTATTTGTTCATGCCTTTCCTATTACTCTTTTATTTATATTAAATGGTATAAATGAAATTAACAAATTTTTAGTGTTCGGCTTGTGGTGCACAGATATGTTATTTTTTTCTTTTCTGTTTGGACGTGAACGAATTTTGGCATTTGCACCGGAAAAGATAAGCAAATGGAAAAATGAGGTTTAATCATGAATTTAAACTGCATGTATTTTAAATAAATCCTTGTTTATCCAGATATTAGAAGAAAAATCAACAGAAGACAATCTGTGCAAGTCGAACTTGTAGATGCCAATTTCAAATTAATTCGAAAACTTCCAGAAAAATTTTTTAAGAATGAATAATTTGGTCTATTATTCGTAGTAATTAGTTATTCAAGAGAAATCTGAAAGATATCAGAACATTTTCAACAAATATTGTCATTATATAAGTGAAAATTGGATGGTTATCATATAAGCAAGCGTTAAATTTTGATTCCGGTAATTTAAGATTTCAGCCTTGCTCTTTTTAGGTTACTGACTTTGATAGTCTCTTTTACTTTATAATTTTCTTGCGAATAACTCCAATTTTGCCGAATTGGCTCATAAATCTTGCTTCACCTATATTTGACGTTCCAGTTTCAACGTTTTTTTCGGGACATTTTTGGGTGAGTGGTTCTTTTGTTTTCTTTCTGTTTAAATTAAAATATAATCTTTGTCTTTGCTTTATTTCATACTTTAATTTTTTGATTGTTTCTCATTTCGTATATTTTGCCTTTATATATATAACTAATTTTGCCAATGGCATTTAATTATAATTTTCAGGTGTAGCACCACCTTCGTGTATTTATATCCAAGCAGGTGCAACTCTGCAAAGGCTAACACATATGGGAGCAGCTTGGTCATGGAGCGCCATATTAATAGTAGCTTTTACTGCAATTCTGTCTTTAGTACCTATCTTCTACAAACGACTAAATAAGAGCAGTGGAGTTCTTGATAAATCAACAAAACATATAAAAAGCTCATAGATACAAATCCGATCATTGAGTCGCGTTATGCAATTTTGTCACCAGAAAAAGCTGTTCTCAATAGTGCGATGCGATCCAATAATAATATCTTTTCTGGTACTGTAACTTTGACAGTCAAAAATCCAATTTGAGGGAATATAAAGAGAAGAGATGGAAAAAGTAGCTGAAGTAGACATACTTTTAGTAATTTTAAACTGTTAGGAGTTGACCGGTTAAAATCGAGAAATTTAGATTATCTGTGATTTGAAAAACAATGGGTTAAAGAAGATGATTCAGCTTCTAGTGTCATGAATCTCTTTTAATTGTCTTTCGCCAAGCATCATTTAAAATAATTAGCACAAACGTCTTGATACCATTCTTTTCAATATCATGAATCTTTATGCTAGAAATTGAAAATTTTTTGATTGGAAGAGACTTAGTTACATAGAAATATAGTTTTTCGGATCTTGCCTTTCACGATCACAAGTCTAATCGGTTTTTGATCACATCTATCCTATCGAAAATTATGTATGGATAAGCTCATGTAGATTAATTTAATAGAGGTGGAGTGGTTGAACTAATTTTCTCTATAGAAGAGTCTTAATTATAGCATGATGCTATGGGGAAGGTCGAGGATATTCGGATTATAAGTTTTTGGAAATTTTTAAAAGAAGGAGATTTACTTGCCTTTTTTGCTTTATTAATATTTAGTACATTATGCATGTTTTATTAGTATTTGTATTATTTCTTTTATTAATTTAATCATTCAAGCTCATTGATTCTTTCAGAACTTTGCTTATGTCTTAATTCATGGAGCTCTGATTTGTATCGTAGTGTTATGTACTATATAACACATATTGTGTTATTGATTTGAAAATATACAGCTATATTCATGATCTATTATTTACGAAATGCATGAAATTAAAGTTCGTTTTCGAAAACATTATGAAAATTTTATTACTTTTTTAAAATCTCATATTATCCTGTTTAGGAAAAACACAGGCTTATCTAAGTAATAATACTACAATTATTTTAATTTCAAACTATGCCTCTTTCTAACGAAAAATTATGGGACGTTAGTATTATTAAGTCATAAATTTCCTTAACTGTATGCTACCTCTTGATAAATATTCCTTTCTGTAATTCGATGATCGATGTATCGTTTTCTTCTTCATATTTCTGTCAAAAATTTTTCCATACATGTTTTCTATATTTCATATCGTTTCATTCGCTTCAGTGGTTATGTTTAAAGCTTTATCGTAGAATAGATAAATTAATTTACTTCCTAATTTATCATTTTGCTGATTTCCTAATAATGATAATTAGTGGCTGGCGATTATATTTTTATTCTGGGATAAAATTTCTATACTGTTAAACTTTGAATTTTTATACAGTCTTGAAATTTATTCCATCAAACTGCAACTTTATTTTCTACTCGAAAATAATCATTAATTCTCGATTGTGGGACTCATTCGAATTTATCCTGAAGTTTTTCTGGTTCCACTCTTTTCATGTTTTTGCAAAGTATTTTCGATGATTGCGATCAACGAATTGTGTTTATTGTCTACAGGAAAGTTACATTGACACATACTGATAGTATTTAAATCAAACCCGTTATAGATTTTATTTTGAAATGGTTGACGTCTTTTTTTTTTGGAAATAAGATCGTAATAGCTTAAAATTCGAAAAACTGGACCGCTAGATAACCTATCAAATGCGTAAATTACTGTAGCCTAAAGATTATGTTTAACATGCTTCACTAGCTGTACGTCGAAATTTTTTTTTGTTTTGCTATTTTTTCATGTAATTAACGGAACGAGTTTTTCTAACTAATTTCAGTGGTACACCTAGAAATATCTCGATAACTTTCTTTGGAGATTATCTTTCAACCATTTCAATTTTTTGCTTCATTAATGTAAAAATATGCAAGTTAGATTAATAATACATAACAAAATGAGAAAATCGAATTCCTGAGAAAGTTTTTTTTTTTTTTTTTTTTTTAATAAATGTATGAGTGATTATCGTAATTTATTGATGAGACCGACGGTTTAACCTATTTATTTGGAATTTCCATCCATGTTATCCTGAAAGTTAATAAAATCAATAGCTTGATGATGAACGATATTACACTAACACTTAAGAACTCTTTTATAAAATTATTGTTATATAAAATAATGAAAATCAATAATACGATACCTCGAATGAAATTTCATTATTTGAAGTTTTTGTTTTCTCTTGACTATCGTTATGTGGCCTAAAAATAAATAATTTAATATAAAAAGTGGAATATTTCTGTACATTTAAAAAAAAGAATTAATATCGAAGTATTTAGAAATTGCAAATTAAATATTGAATATCGAGAGTAATAATTCTAGTACTTTCAAGAATCAAAATGATGAAATTGACATATTAGATAAAAATGAAACTAAAGTACCTAATTTCTGAAACACATGATTCCATTATCGTTGGTAACGAGGAAATGAATTTGCAATCCTCGTTAAGACCACAAATTTTAGAGCATTTATGAAAGCAATCAAATTGATGATCGTAAAACCGATCAAAATTGGATGATCTTTCAATTGTAAAACAACTAAACATATCTCCTTTCCAGAATCACTTCTGAAATTTTATCACTTTAATTTTTTTGAAATTTTTGAATTTATCATAGCAAATATTATTCAAAATTTTAACATAAAATAACAATAAACATTATGCCGAATAAATTATGCATAATAAATTTGCCTAAATAAATACTTATATCTAGTTTCAAATGGAAGATTATGAAAATTGAACTTCAAATAATTTGAAGAAGTTTTATTAATTTTAAAATTTGACAATTTAGACATCGATAATTGAGTTTTCCTCTCGCCTATTAAATATTAAGAAAATTTAGCTAATATTTGGCCATCTCATCATTTTCAAGTTTCATTCATTTATAATAGTTTGTCGAAATGATCTTCAAACTTTAGGCCTAAGCAGCAGTAATAATGGTTTTTAATGAAAATCAAAAAGTTTTCAAGAATGATGATTAGAAAATAAAAGAAGACATAAATAGGAATAAAATTCAAATTTGATAAACTTATCGAAAGAGTATATGGATAAGGGATGAAAAAATGATTTTTAATAATCATAAAATGCAATAATAATAGTAATAGATTAAACAGATAAAAGATAAGATTAAAAAAAAAAAAGTTGATGAGAATTTTTTTAATGTTGTAATACGTTAAGAAAATATTCATTAAGTAGATGATGATTTCAATAGCAAATAAATGCTAAATGATTAATATTGATAAATAACGATAAAGTGTTAAAATTAGGCATTTTCCAAATTATAGATTTATTTAAATTAATTGCAATTGTTATAAAACTTTTCTCATATTCGATTATTTTACCTTTGTGGATCAGCTGCCCACCAAACAGAATTTCGTGAAAGTCCCCATGATCGACAAATGTTACTCGTTAATTGTCCTTCATTATCCGTATGAAAAACTGCGGAAATATCATTTGCATAAATAATTCTCGTACTTTGTGCCTATAATTGTATTTTATTCAAGGAAATGAATTAATCGGAAATTCGAGCTTTCAAAAATATCTGATCTGAGAATTGATTGAATTATTAGATGCGGTAAAATAAGAAACAAGATTAGATGCAGCATAAAAAGATTGATAAAATATCGAAGAATCGAATAAAAATGATAAAAAATTGATAGATTGTTTACACTTCTTATCGATACTTTAAAAAGGCTTATTGATTGAGATTGATGATTTAGAAACGTTAAATTCAAAAAAAAAAAAACTATTTTAAATCATTATTGATTATAACACAGATACGTATCTGCGAAATATGCGAAAATGTTTATGTTATCAATCAAAATGAAGGATACTGATAAAAGAAAAAAGTTTCTTTTTACGTTATAATAATTAGAATCGATAAGCTGATCGTTTTGTACATAATATCCGTAAACGTGAACTTTTCGATCAACAGTTACAGCACAATATGGATCCTGATAAACAGCTGGTGTCCGTTGATAACGATAGCTTTCATCGTTTTCATGATCATAGTGAACTTTTTAGATCCATCATAATTATTGTTTTCGTTATGATCATGCAAATTAGCATCGTCAGAGCCTTAATTTGAAAATTTTTATATAATCCGATTATCGAATGATTAAATGTAATAGAATTAAATGTAAGAAAAATTATATTTTACTAAGGAAATCTTTTACTTCCTTTTTTTTTAAAAAAAAATTCGATTAATTTTAAATTTAAATTAATATAATCTATTTAAACATTTCTAATCTAACAAGAAAAAAAATCTAATTTTCTTTATTTCAAAGTATTATTACTCTTTATAATTCTCGAGAAAAGTATAAGTTTGGCAAAAAGAATTTAACCTTTTAAATTTATGATATAATTAAAATTTGCTGATTCAATGTTTGTTTGATAAATTGATAAATTTTGGATTAAATTTTATATTGATATTTATATTTTACTTACCATTATTATCATCGGATATTTGTTTCATTTCATTATCATCATTATCATCATCATCATTATCACATATATTATGACGTATTTCCATTTGACGTATTTCTGTTTGTTTATTACGCCGTTGTGTTGCGTAAAAATTATGTGATGCAATTTTATTTAATTGTCGACGTAGTAAATGTAAAATATTGATACGATCACGACGATTTTTTCGATTATTAGAAAGTTCGAACGAAGATGATCATTAGTCTCGGCTAATGATGTTTCATTGAAATGTAAATGTTGATTTGATGAGGTAGCTAAATAAGTACGATCTGTTGTACCATCTCGAATAGCATTTTCATTCATAATTGGCATAAACAATGTTGAAGTACTACTACCTGTCATCTGATTTTCCTGAAATTAAATTATCTAAAAAAAAAAAAATCAATTATATATTAAGTGGGAGTAAAACTATACATATTAATATTGTTGAAATGTTAAAGAGAAAGGCAAAAAAAAAGAAGTGGAAAGAATTAAATAAAAATTTCAAAAGTAAATATTAATTTCCATTTAACAATATCATTACTAATTATAATAATAAATTAATGGTTATTTCAAAAATGATACTGTATATATTTTTTCATTTAGTATATTTCAGTACTTAATTATAGCAATAAATTAATAGGCAATTTTAAAGTGTCACGAAAAGTAATGATTATTGTAAATAATTAATTTCCATTTAATATAATTACTAATTGCAGTAACAATTAATTGACATTTTAGGAATGATACGAAAAGTAAACCATTCATACGAATATATTGATTATCATTTAATATCATTACAAATTTTCGGATTAATACATTACCATTCATATTTATAAGAAGATAAATCATTATAACGATTTATCGATCGACCCTACTAATTAATTTTGCATTGGTGTGTAAATTTACAACATTAATGAGAATAATTTTTTCCTTCCTTTTTTTTTTTTCTTTTGCTTTTAATTTCTATCGCTACGAAATGAATTTAATTATTTACCTATAAGCAAAGTTTTCTTTTAAATAGCTTTTTTCCCTACCTGAAAAATTTAAATCATTTCAAAAGTTCAATGGATTTTATAATATTAAATTTAATGTATAAGTGAAGCGTTAAAATATAATGATTACTAATTGAATATAAGATCTACTTTTTGCATTTTGTATGACCTGAAAATTCATTCTAAATATGTTGCGTGACCTGAAAATTCATTTCAGATATGTTCGTGACCTGAAAAATTCATTTCAAATGTATTGCGTGACCTAGAATTTTATTTTAACAAATGAAAACTTTTGAAGATAAAATAAGTGAAAGAGGAAGAGAAAGACAGAGAGAGAGAGAGAGGGAGAGAGAGAGAAAGGGAGGGTAAGAGAGAGGAAATAAAAAGAAAATAATATCTAACTCATGGGATTAAAGAACGATTGCACATGTGAAAAGCCTAGATCGGTTTGTGATATGACGATATAACAAAGCATCATTAAAATCATATCTTCCTCTTTTTTTTTCTCTTTCACTGTCTCTCTCTCTCTCTCTCTTTTTAAAAATAAATGAATAAACTCTCTCTTCTTTTTTAAAAAATAAATAAATAAAAATAAAAAAACTATCTCATTAATAGAGAGATGAGAGAAAAAAGGAAAAGAGAGGGAAAGAGAAAAAGAATACTATAAATGACTATTTTTTTTTTTTTTCACTAAATATCGTCTTTCTTTAAAAAAACAAAAATTACTACCATAAATGAGTTCTTCTTTTTTTTTTCTTTCATCAATATTATTTTTAATTTGAGAAAGCAAAAAATAAATAGAAAAAGATAAAAAGAATAAGTGAAAAATAATGATAAATAATGCGTAAAAGATGAGGGAGAGTGAAGGAATAATTTTATAATTTTAGATGGAATTAAAGATGAAAAGAAAATTTTTTTGAATGAAAAGAAGTCAGAATTATTTCGAATAATGATTAATCAAATTCATATTTTTTTTTTTTTAAATTTCATTTCCTATTTTTTTCTTACAATAAAAAAAAAAAAAAAAAAAGAGTTATAGCACAGATGGTAGGAATATTTCGAAGAAGAAAAAAAAAAAACAAGTGAAGAGATAAAAGAGTAAGGTTTATAAAACTTATTCTTTTTCTAGCTGTATAAGACAAAATAAAAAAAAAAAAAAGAAAGGGACAAAGAAAGAAAGAAAGAGGTAAAAAAGAAATTGAAAAAAAATAAAATAAAAATGTAAGTTCTCATTGCTTCATTTCGGCTTATCTTTTTTCTTTCGTTCGTTCTTTCTTTTTTTTTTTTTTTTTTGATATATCAAATGGAAAATATGCATTGAATCGATAAATATATATATATTTCTCTTTAACTATCCAATATATATGAATATATCGATAATGAATAATCCAAAATATGTAATGAATTATTAAGTTAATGAAATATATCGTTTCAATATTTGTATATATGAGAATTGGATATAAAATTTGAAATGAAATAATTAAATTGGAAAATGGAATAATTTCAAAATAGGCATTAAGTCTGTGCAAAAAAAAAAAAAAATTTGAATTTAATTTACGAAGAAGCAAAAAGGAAAAGAATGTGTGATAAGAAAAATGATAATTTTTAACTGAATTCGATATAGAAATTAAAAAAAAAAGAATAATGAGTATTTGTATTAAATAAAAATTTGCCGAAAATTAATAACTAATAAAAAGTTTTAGCTAAAATAAAATTTTGCAGAAAAATAACAATTTAAAAGTTCAGCATAATCTAAAAATTAAGGCAAATAATAATAATTAGGTTTAATTTAAATTTGCGAAAAAAAACAATTTTGCAGAAATTATTAATTAAATATGGATATAATTTTTGGTTTAAAAATTACTCAACTCAAATAATAAGTTTTAATTAATAATTTCTGCAAAAAAAAATATGGATAATCTTTTTTTTTTAAGAATTATGAAGAAAGCAATTGTTAATTATGATAAAAATTAGGATAATATAGAATATGTTAATTATGATAAAAATTCGGATTAATATAGAATGTATAAATTAATAAAAAAAAATGTGAAAAAAGTGATAAATTTTAATTCAAAATCAACTATTTATGATAATTATTTTTCTTAGTTCTTTTAAAATTATCATTTTCTGCATGATTACTAATCAATCCATTCCAAATGATAGAATATATTATATGATACAATGAATTTTCATTAAAAAGTATCAATTTTTTTTTTTTTTGTATTTAAATGACATCAAATATGATAAGGGATAAAGAAATTTTCAAATAAAAATGTCAACGATCGAATCTTTTCATTTCTTCTCAAGCAAACTATTTTTTCATAAATGTGAACTTTTTCTTTTCTAACATTTACATATATGTACACACATATATACTACTGATAAGGATGATTCATCATTGATTAACTTATCATTTGAAAATTTTAATCCACTAATTTTATGCTTAATATTGTTGAAGTAAAACTGCATCTGTATATTATATATATATATATATATATATATATATATATTGAGAAATTATTAGGATGTCATCGTGTTAATTTTGCTTCAACAATATTAAATATTAATGATAAGCGATGATACATTATTGATATCTTTTTTAATCATTCGAATATTTTAATCTATTAATTTTTATGTATAATAAATATGACAAAGAATAATACATCGAAATTTTAATTAGAACAAATCTTCATCATCTTTGCAATCATTTTTTTCTTATAGAATCATCTCAAATTTTTTCTTTTATTTTTTTTTATAATAAATTTAAATCAATAAAAAGAGTAGGTTTAATTTAGAGTTAAATGCTAATTCAAGATTATATTGATTGAAAATTTCAATTCAAAGGTATAATTTTATATGAGAATATATCGTATGAATGGAATGAAAAGAAATGTTACAAATGAATTCTTTTTTTTTCAATAAATTGACCATCTGCCAGGTTGTGATAATTAGTAAAACATGCAAATTTTTCATCATATATTACCCTTTTATATATAAAAGAATAATTATTTATTTATTTATTTAATTAATGATTAGCATAATTTTATTTGTCAACAATAGAATATTGAATAAATAATATCAACAACTATAATTATAATAATTTAAAAATTGATTAATTTATTTATGCAACAATTTTTACTATGCTAAATTATTTTTATCATTCGTATCACTTTTTTTAAAAAAAAAAATCAAATTCCAATTATCAATATCAAATTTTGTTTTTCAGCAAAAAAGAAAAAAAGCGGAAAAGAAATAATATTAGTTTGATAGTATTATATTGATAATAATTAATTTATATTAAATTTGAATATTTGAAAAAAAAAAGATTAATTTTAATTCTTTTTTCTTTCAAATAATTAAGTAAATATTTTTATCACAATGATAATAATAATAATAATAATAATAATAATAATAATAATAAATAATAATAATAATAATAATAATATAATAATAATAATAATAATAATAATAATAATAATAATATAATAATAATAATAATAATAATAATAATAATAATAATAATAATAATAATAATAATAAATAATAATAATAATAATAATAATAATAATAATAATAATAATAATAATAATAATAATAATAATAATAATAATAATAAATAATAATAATAATAACATAATAATAATAATAATAATAATAATAATAATAATAATAATGAATAATAATAACAATGATAATAATGATGATAATAATAATAATAATAATAATAATAGCAATAATAATATGAAAGATAATCAAGAAATCAATTAAAAATAAACAAAAAAAAGATTGTCATATAAATTTTAATTCTCTTTTTTCTTTCAAATAATTAGGTAAATGTTTTTATCACAATGATAATAATAATAATAGTAATAGTGATAATAATAATCATGCAAAAGATAATCAAGCAATAAGTTAAAAATAATCAAAAGAAAAAGATTATCAAATATAGTTCTAATATAAATAATAAAAAAGTTGTATTAAGTATTAATGAAATTTCACGCTGCACAAAAATCATTAAAAATGACAATTATCCCTTAAATTATCAATCGTCGATATTGTATCATTTGATATTTTTGATGGAAAAAAGGCGCTATCAAAAGGTGCCAATGATTATGGCGAGAAAAAAAAATAAAAGAAAACTTCATGGGAAATGTGAGAAAGGTATGAAAAGGAATAAAATTGATGCAAAAAAAAAAAAGATTAGACGGAAAAGAAATAAAAATTTGAAAAGGTCAGCTACAAGTATTTGATTATTGTCAGTAACGGATACTTAAAATTGTAATTGTAATATTTCACGAAAAAGATTTAAAAAAACTAAAAAATAATAGATATCAAAGAATTGAAGAAAAGTGAGGAAAAAGGAACATAAATATTATTTTATCCAAAACAAAGAAAAAACGAAAAGAAGAAAGGGAAAATAATTTATAATAATAATTCGGAAATTAAAAACTTTAATTAATTATGATAATTTTTATTAATAACAATTATAATATTTCACAATTTTTGATAATAGTTAGCCAAAATTTCAAGCTATTAAGGAAATATGAATAAATTTGAAGAGATAAAAAGGAAAGAAAAAAAAACAAGGAAACGAAAAGAAAACATGATAAAACAGGTGGTGTAATAAATTGAAATTGATATGGTTATCTGATAATATTTCGTTCAAGGATGCAAATATCTATAAAAATTGTTTTTTTTTAAAAATTCGATAAACAAAGGTAAAATATTGAACAGATGGCAGCACATGTTATTGATCAAATAAATTGATTTTTTTTCCCAAATTCAATTATTATTATTATTCTTATTATCATTAGCTAATTATTATTATTATTATTATTTAGTAATTCATAACTTGTAACTAATTATCTAGTTTTGTTGTATTTTTTTTTAATGTCATGAATAATTGAAATCATTATTTTCCATTAAAAAAAAAAAAAAAGTATGATAAATAATCAATCTATAAAATGATATGATAATGAGTCATGTAACAAAGATATTACTATGAAAAAAGAAACGGCATGTAAAAAATGATATATATTGATGAATTATCTTACATTAATATATAATTCATCATTTTAAGATAAACTTATTCAACAATTTCACCAATAATTACATTATATGAATACATTTTGAAAGATCGAAAAGTAATAATAATTTTTAATAAATTAAAATTTTTGCAAATTGCACCATGTTGCTTGAATAATTTCAATAAATAATTTGCAAAATTTTTGCTTAATTTGAACTTTAAATTTAAATTCAAATTAGATGAATTGAATCAAACTTAAATTCAAACTAGATGAATTGAATTCAACTGGAATTCAAACTAGATGAATTGAATTAAATCGGAATTCAAACTAGATAAATTGAATTAAATCGGAATTCAAACTAGATAAATTGAATTAAATCAGAATTCAAACTAGATAAATTGAATTAAATCGGAATTCAAACTAGATAAATTGAATTAAATCGGAATTCAAACTAGATAAATTGAATTAAATCGGAATTCAAACTAGATAAATTGAATTAAATCGGAATTCAAACTAGATGAATTAAATTAAAATGAAATCAAAAATCGTATTTTCAAACTAATTTCTATCTAAGTAAACAAATAGTACTAAATGATTTGTATTGATTTTTTTTTTTTTGGTTTAAAAATTTAATAAAGATGATTGAAAATGAAAATTCAATCATATTCATCTAATAACAAACATATAGTAACTATTGCAATAATCTTCAATCAAATTGTCCACCTGAAATTTCTTCTTTCATTAAACTAAACCTTTTATATATTTAATTAATTAATGAACATTTTGTTTGAAAAAATTAAAAAAAAAGAAAATTTTTTTTCTAAGATCAAAGAATTTGTGAAAAATTTCCGTCTCATATTTTCAACATTAAAAATTTTAATATCAATTCAAGCGTTATATATTATCAATTCTTTTTTCCTCCCCCCTCCCTCCCGCACCCTCCCTCCATCTTCTTTTTTCTTTTTTTTTATTTGATTCTCTCTCTCTTTCTCTCTTTTTTTCATTCCTCTTTTTTTTTTGTACCCCTCCCGTTTACTTTTTCAAAATTTTGTCCTTGAAAAAGATTTTTACAATTACACTTCAAAGAGAACATACATCATTTAAATGCAACATTATCTTAACTGACCAAACTTATTCATCATTTTCAAACTCATTCTGATTTTTTTCTTTTCTCTCTCTCTCTCTTTCTTTCCTTCTTCTTTTTTTTTTTTCAATAATTGATAATTTTATGTATGAATGATACAAAGATCAACAAAATATTTTTAATAAATATAATAATTGAATTTTAATTTTTATTTGAAAAAAAATTAATTAATTAATTATATTCCAATTATTTATTGCAATTGCAATATATTTGCTGATAGTTTTCTTTTCTCTTTTCTTTCATTTCTCTCTTTTTTCTTTCTTTCTTTTACTTATTTACAAAATTTGATTAATGATGATTAAATCGATTTAATAGAAATGATTTAATCATTATGATGAAATTTATATGCAAACAAAGAAATGTAAAAAGTTGTGAAATGAAAGAATGTATTTGGAGAATATATTTGAAGAATGTTTACTCAACCGATTTTCTTTTTCTTTTTCCTTTTTTTTTTTTTTTTTTGGCTTACCTTCCTGAAATGATAATTTAAAAGTGATTTAATTTGAAGAAATTAATCTTCCGGTTAACTAGCAAATGTTACAACGAAAAAAATGATTATTATTTTAGGATGATTATCATAAATTAGAAAAAAAAATGATAAAAATTGATATTTTAACTTATAACTCAATAAAGTATAGATGTGCAGATAATTTGAGCACGAATAATTTATGTAATTGAATTGGATGAAATTTCTAGAATAATTATGATTATAATTTTCAATCGTATCATATCATATCATAACATTTAATCCATGACGCCTAATCAATTCGTATTTTAATTTAAGAACAAATTTTCTTAATTTTAATTTTAATATATTTAAAATTTCCAAAAAAAACTATATAAGATTATTTCTGTTCAGTTATTGTTGGTAAATTAATTATTCTTTCAACAACTATATCTTATCATTATTTTGATCATCCTATTTAATCACCGGTAAATAAATCAATAAAATAAATCAAGCACTTATCATCTATTAGATAAAGATAATTTTATTCATTTTCAATAATGATAAGGAAGTCCAAGAGCATTAGAAATAAATTAGATATTCAATCAAAGCGAAAATCATATGAAAAATTATATATAACGAAATTAAAAATTAAATTAAGTTATAAAATAAAAATTAAAAATTAAATTAAGTTATAAAATAAAAATTAAAAATTAAATTAAGTTATAAAATAAAAATCAACGTTAAATTAACCTATTCAACTTGTAAAACAAAAATCAAAATTATGATTGCCAAAAAAAAATCTTAATTTCAAAAATCAAAAATAATAAAAAAAGGAAATAAAAAAAAAAGGACGATGGAAACGGAAGTGATGATCAAATCATCTGATGAAATGATAACCAAAAAAAAAAAAAATGTCATTTATTTTAGAATTTTTGTAGAAACCTGAAATCCGAAAATTTTTGACATTGAAATAACAGCATATAATAAATCGAAAAATGAATGGCTTTCAAAAGAGTCACATTTCTAATTCGCACTTTTTCGTCCTTCTTTCTTTTCTTCTCTCTCCTCTCTCTCTCTCTCTCTTTCTATTTCAATTCCTCCCACGCTTTCTCGAGATAAACATTACGATAAATATGCATCTTTATATAATCATACGGTATTTAATGAAATTATCTGATATATACATACACATACACATGTAGATATAGATATGTATGTATGTACATGCACACATACACATACACTTCTATAAATGCAAAAATAAAATTTATTGAAATGTCTTGTAATTTGATACTTAAACCCTTCCTTCTTCTCCCACCTACTTTTTTTTAACCTTCGCCCTTCTAATTTCTTTCTGTCCTTGTTTGATTGTCACAATTGAAAATAATATCCTTTTTTTTTTCTTTTTTTTTTTTTTAGGTTACTTGCACCTTATTTAAAAATTTTGATATTTTTCCAAAAGAAAAGAAAGAAATACTCTTACTGATCTTATCTTTCACTATCTTATCATTTACCTCTTTCATCTTTTCTAATCTTACTATTTGATCTTTTCATGATTAGGTCAATTTTTACCGATTACTTTCACCAAAAAACATGATCAATATGAATGTATATGAAAATGACATGTTGAATTATATCTTCGAAATTTCAAATTTAAGCGCATATGTCGCAATGTGAAGAATAAAAGAAAATTGTCGCATTGTTGACTGATTTCCGTCAAAAAAATTTTTTTTTTTTTTTGAAAAGAAAAGAAAGGTGATAAAATGATGAAAAAGGATGAAAAGAACAGAAAAGCAAGGAAGGATGAGAGTTAAGAAAATAAAAGTTTATCTTTCGAATTAAACTTCAAAAAAAAAAAAAGTTTAAATTTTGACTTTAAAGTTTTCTCGAATTAAGCTCGAATAAAGGTATCAATTTTAGATTAAAGCATTACTAATTCTTAACTTATACAGAATTAATCGAGTATTACAATACAATCGTACTATTTTGCATGAAGAATATTGCAAACGAAGCAATATTAATAATAAATACATCTTTTTTATCGATAACAACTATTTGATTAATAATTAATTTTATATCGTTTTATCATTCTAACATTATTTAATGATATGATTCAAATAAATTAATCAATGCGAAAATTTTAAAATTGAATACTAAAATAAAATAAATAATTGTTTAAGAAAAAAACAAATTTAAAATATAAATTTGAGTAAAAAAAAAATTTTGGAATCATATCGAAACATTGAAAAATGATGGAAAAATGCTCACTTAACGATGATCATTATAAGCAGCCGGTTAAAGAAGACGAAGTTTAGGCAATAGAACTGGTTTTTTTTTTTTTTCGTCAAATTCAACAGGTATGAATAAAAGATCTTTTGATTTTTTCATTTTTAAACAACTCCTTATTATTATAACTTCACTTATAACAATAACTTTTCAAATGCATAACTCAGATAACCTTTACATATGATTTATCATCATCAAAATGTATTCAAATACAAATACAAATTCCTGTATGTTAATTTAGCAGCATAATTGAAAATTACCTGGTTCCTTTTATCATTTTTTTTACCTGTTATAATGTTAGCATGAATTTTGCAAAATTTTTTTCATAAACAAAATAAATATATGACGAAATAGAAAGTTGAAGAAGGGATAGCTTATCAAATGTGCTGTTTAGGTAATTTTTTTACATGAATCATTATCATTAATCAATAAATATATGACGAAATAGAAAGTTGAAGAAGGGATAGCTTATCAAATGTGCTGTTTAGGTAATTTTTTACATGAATCATTATCACTAATGAATATTGAAATGTGAATTCAAAAATTACCTAATAATAATTTACACTTAATTATCGATCATGTTGCTATTTTGAATTATTGTTGATGAAATCTTTTCCCTAATCAAAGAAAAATATGTAAATAACAAAAACAGAATGTTGAAAAGTAAAAAGAAAGGTGAAAAAAGAAACAAAGGAAATAAAAGAAGCATAAAAAAATAATAATTAAATAAATTTAAAAATTTTATTTATTTACTTAAATAAATCGATATTTGAATAAATAAATAAATAAATAAATAAACAAAAATTTGACGAAAAGATTTTTATTATTTTCAATTTGAATTAAAATAATTCGTTTTTTTATTGTTTGAAAAAAATTTTTAGAAATGAATAATTTTAAATTGATATAAGCAAAAATTGATTATTTTTCCTTAAATGAAAAAATTTTTATTTGATCATCGAAAAAAAAAAAGGAAAAAAAAATCCCTTAATATTTGCGTATCGAATTAGTTGTACTTTTGTTAGTTTTTTCATTTTATCCTTTTCTCCTTTCCTTTCCTTTCCTTTTTTTTTTTCCCTCTCTCTCCCTTTCTCTCTCTCTCTTCTTTTTTTCTCGTTTTTTTTTCATTTTTTAAAAAAATGAAAAAAAATTAGTACTGTTTTGCGGGAGAAAAGATGAGGAAAAAAAAACGAAAAGAAAAATGAATAGGGAAGTTCTTTTTGTTCAAAAAGTCATTTATCATTAAATCCTAAAGTACACTTTTGAAAATTCGCATTATCATCGTAAATCGAATTATCATAGGAAACTTATATCAGTGTTATTGTTGTTATTAAATTAGAATAAAATGAAATCTGATAAGCAGAAACGAAGTACAATGAATAAAATTAATACATATAAACTGCATTTTCAAAATTGCAAATATCCAATTGCAAATATTGAAATTTTAAAATTTATGCCTTTTGAAAATTGATAAGCAAAAATTAAAATAAATGAATTGATATAAAATTATGTAATGCACTAATTTCTGCATATTTAATTACTGATAAATGTTTAATTACAGATATTGAAATTTTAGCTGAAATTTAATAAGCAAAAAGTAAAATAGGATAAATTATCATATAATGCCTAATTCCAATTTCTGAACATTCAATTACTGATATTGCTAAATTTTGGAATAATTTTCAGACGATCTTTAATTATCGAATATTAAATAAATAAGATTATTAGATTGTAAAGGCAATAATTATTAATGGCATAAATTTAAACTAATTTTATTAGACGAATTATACAATTCATCATAGCATATTTGATTATTAATTTAATTGACTTTCATCAAATTTATGCATAATAATAATTATTTTATAGAAATTAAAATACTTGCAATATTTCGCAAAAATATTAATATAATCAATACTAAAAGTTTTTTTTTAAAGCATTTCAAATAAATTTATTAAATTAAAAAAAAAAAGAAAAGATAGGAAATAAAATAAAAAAAAAAAAGGAAATCAAATAATATAAAAATTTTAAAAACAATTTATTCAATTTTTTTTTCGACAAAAAAATTTCAACAATATATTTTATTATTCGACATAATAAATATAATAATAGTTAGATTGAGCAGTGTAAAGAAAGAAAGAAATTCTTATTTTAATTTAATAAATTTAATTTGAAATTAAAATAAAAGAATTTTAAAACTTTTTTCTTTATCGATTATTATTTAATTGTGCAATTTCTTATAGCATATTAAATCGCTTAATTAATTATCGCAACATTCATTTAATGATCCATTTTTTTTTTTTCCGTAAAATGTAAAAATTTATTTAATCGTTTTAGACTTTCATCCTATTTTCCATTCTAGGAAATTAATTTCAAATTAAACAGAAATTTGAAAGTGAAATTTTTAAAAAACTATTAGTTTTTGTCATTTCGTTGAAATAATTTACATTTGTTTACTATTTGTTATCTAACAAAATTCTAAATTGAACTTTGTATCCTAAATTACTGTAAATTAAACTTCATATTCTCATCAATTGTAAATTGAACTTCGTACTCTCACCAATATAAACATTCTATTCCGTGCTATCAATTAACTCTCTGCTTTCGATTATTTCAGAGTATTTTGTTTTTGTTTGCTTTTTTCCATTTCGATAAGCTTTAGATTTTGCTCAAATGCTAAATGATAAGAATTCGAATATAAATAGGATCATTTATAGGATAAATAGGGTGATCAAGTGATAAAGAATATGTTGTTAAATAATATATGATAAGTATATGAATGCAAATAGGATTACTTACCGGATAACTAGGATAATTACATGATAAGGAATATGCTGCAAGTCAAATAATATATGATAAGAATTCGAATATAAAAGGAACATTTTAGGATAATTGATAAGAAATCTGATGCATCAAATTCTAATGATATTTTCAAATATTTTTTTTTTGTCGATTATTGTCCCGATATTTCATTTTATCAGTATTAACTGGAAACTGTTGAAGATCTGTTTATTCCAAACTTATGCCGTTTGGAATGTTGAAAATGGAATGAAACATTTATATCAGTTGCAATTACATACTGGCATTATTGATAAAAAGAAAAATTTGTTAGGCGTTATCAGTTAACACCATTCGGTTACAGTATAGCTTAAGAAATAAATCAAAAAATAAATTCATCGATGTTCATCGTTTTGTATTCGAATTAAAAATTCTGAACTTGCAAACTTAGTGCTACATCATTATTTAGGGATATTTTTAAATAATTAATTTACTATATGGCGAAATCTCGAATTATGTTTTCTTAAGGAAATCAACGAATATAAAATTAATGTATAATATTTCAAAGAGAATTTTAACTTATCTAATACTTCAATACTAAATTACCTGTCCTATTGCAATTAATATATTTTTATGCATATATTCAGATATTTCAATTATTACCTAATCCAATAACATATAAAAATTTTGACCAAAATAACCCTCTAACTATAACGAGACATTTAAAACTTTTCAAATTTCTCTTATCTTATATGTAGCCATTGATAATTTAAATATTGATTTTGCCAAACTTTAAATTATCACTTATTCTAGCAATAAAACATATCACTGAACATTGTTAAATATCAAAAAAAAAAAAAAAAAGAAAAATTTCTTAAAAATGACATAAATTAAACATTTACATTTAATTGAATAGCTTATTCCCCATTTTTTCTCCTTCTCTTTTATTCAAATTATTAAATAAAATTCTCAATATGAATAAAAATTAAATGAGTATTAAATTAAAAAGAAAAAAAAATTGAACGAATATTTTATGACATATACAAAAAAAAAAAAAAAAAAAAAGAAAGGGAAGGAAATAATATCATAAAATGTTTAGAGTTAGGAAAAAAAAATTTCAAATAAATTAAGTTGAAAATTGATCAAGGCTAGAATTTTAAAGAAAAACGAAAATTTATTTTTTTTTTCATTTTATCACAATGATCGTCAAGTTCTAATTTATTTCTTATATTTATTTTTATTTTTGTTTTTGTTTTTGTTTTCTTTGTTTAAGTTGTCAAAATTGTAATATATGAAAAGAGCATTGCAAGAATGTTTTGAAGGTTTAATTGTCGAGAAAATATAAATTTGAGTAGCAAAAATTTTAAAAATAATCAAATTAATAAGTGTTAAAATAATTTCATATTTCTCGTATAATTTAAGAAAAATTTAAAAAAAAAAAAAAAAAAGAAAATAAATGAAGGCAATATATCCACGTCATCAACATAATTATATTAATGCTGAGGATTGTTAAAATGATTCTAATCATAGTCATTATCATGATATTATTTTGTTTACATATATCATTTATTGTTTATATGAATTTCATTTTAATAAATTGCCTATGCAATCAATGGATTGCATATTGTCATATCATTTAGTTACCTTTCATTCAATAAGCAAAAAGAAACAAAAAATATTGCTAATTAAATGCTAACAATTAATTAATAAATATAACATATATGGTTGTTTTTAATCCATAAAACTTCCGTAGAATTTAAAACAAATAAAAAGATTCAATATCAATAAATGGAAATTTATCTATTCGAACTAACAAGCATTTTCGATGATATTAAGTATCAACAAAATAATTATCTTTAGTTTTATTCCGGATAATGTTTTATTCCGGGTAACATCCGGATTTTAATTACCATTCAATCTGACAATAAAATTTTTCACACTGGGACAATTTAATTTTCGTTTTGTCATATCACTTCTTGTTATCAATTTGCTTCTGATTTCTCATTCTAATCGTACTGTGAAATCTTTTTTTGCTTTTTTCCTGCTGATATTTATGATTCCGTCAACAATTCATTTCATCCTTCTTTTTTCCGGTAATTTGCACGCATTCTAATCCGGTTTTTCTGGCGTTGTTTACAGACGGAAAGTTGTTGTACAAAATTCTCGGCTTTCGACTATTTTACATTACATATTTTCGTTCATTTTCCGGAAAATTTTGTTAACAATAAAAATCGATAATTGCTATATAATTCATATTCAGTTGCGTGCTCTTTTTGGTCTTCTTGAACTTTCGTTTCTTCATTTTCTTTCCTCCCGATTCTCAGGGTTACTTTAATCAATTTCTTTTTTGCTCCGCAATATTAATCGATTTTTTTTTTTGGATTGTTGATAGTTTGTTTCAAACGGTATTTTATTTTATTGCTCTCTCTCCTCTGTCTCTCTTCCTTTCTTTATCCCTCTCTCATTCCATCCTTATCCCACTTTCTCTTGCTATCTTTCTTCCTTCTTCTCATCAACTTCTGTGCATTTTTATTTTTCTCAATGCTCGCTTTTTTTGCATTTTAACATTTTTTTCTTCCTAATTCTCACTCATCATATTATAATTTCTTCGTTATTTTTTTTCATTCTCGCACTCTTACACTCTACATTCATTAATTCTTTTTCTCATTTTCAATATCCTCTCTCCTTTCCCGCTTTTTGTTATCACTATCAGTATATTAGCAGTACAATATTTGATAGTTTAGTTTATCTTAACAGTATTTGATGAATGGATTGATAGATTAATAGATTATATGAAACAGTTGAAAAGTAGTTCATTGTATATTTCTCATTGTTTCATATGATATTTTCATTGTTGCATCATGTACAACAATTTCTCTCTTTCTCTTTCGTCTCTCTTTAATCTTCAAAGACTTTTTCTTTGAATTAATTTACACTTGCTCTATGTCATTTACTCTCTTTCTCATCTCCTATATCCTATCTCACTCCCGCTTTTTGTTATCATTATCAGCACTTTATAATAATTTAGATTTATTGATATAATTTCAAGCGTAACGTTAATGATAATAATAATCACAAAGATTTATGATATTTTAAATTTTCAACGAAAATTTTTTTTCAATTAATGTTTTCAATTGTGATTTAATTGTTCGTATAAATTTTTACTTTTATTTTATTGATTATTTTATGCTTCATTATATTAATTATTTTATCCTTTATCATATTATGATTGAATTTAGTGAAAGATAATTTATCAAGTTTTCTTTTTTGATCAATTAAAATTTGATCAAAATTAAAAAAATAGATAAGAAAGAGTATGGATCAAAAATTTTTGAAATTTCTTGACTTTTCTTTTGTTGTTGATAAAAAATTCTTTTCCTTAACAGTATATTTGATCATTTCGAAAATTTTTTTTGGAATGAGAAATTTTTAATCATAATTGCATATCAATCATATATAAACGGAAAAATTAATTCTCATTCTCGAATCGCATCATTCTTGATCAGTCGATTTTATTATGTATGATGAAATATTTGAATGGAAGAGAAAGAAAGAGAGAGAGAGAGAGAGGAAGAGAGAAAGGGGAGAAAGAGAGAGAAAAGAAAAAAATGAAAATGATGCAATTTTTATTTGGCATAAATGAAATTTAAGCCATTCTTTTATCGTTTTGCGAACAAAACATTAATATTTTTAGATGATAGCGAAGAAAAAAAAATCTTATCTGAAACAAAATTATTATGTTCAATATATTTACAAAGTATATTGACTGTAGCTGATAAATTCTCGTTTCTACCTTTGTGTGTGTGTGTGTGTGTGTGTGTGTGTGTGTGTGTGTGTGTGTGTGTGTGTGTGATATGAAAATTATTTATTTGATTTATAATCTAATTTTAATATTATTAATTTAATTTCCGGAATCTTTAATAATTTTCATTATATTTATTAATTTATATATGTATATATATGAGAAAGATATGCCTTCCGTCAAAGTGATCTTTTCATTTGCGTTATTTATTTTGCAGTTATTAAGTTCTATTTAAATTTGATGATCAAAAAAAAAAAAATTTACATTTGTTAATTATTTTTTTCAAAAATATGCTAAATAATATGAAAGCGAGAGAGAGAGAGAGAGAGAGAGGGATAAGGAAAAAAATCTTATCATAATAGTATATTATTTTAATTAGCATAACTTATTTTTTTTTGTCCTAATTGTTACTAAATTATTTGTATCAATTAGATTATACTACGGATTGATAAATTGATAAAAGATAATTGATAATTTTCACTCCTAAAATAGTTCCGTTTAATCATTTATTGAAATAAAAAAAAAAAAAAAAGCTTTATTCATATGAAATACTAATTTTAATAATTATCAATACCATCTGATTAGTTTTTACCTGTATTGATTATCGGTATTTATATCTAGAATGATGATATATCGAATGCTAATATTTATTATTAACATTTTATTGCATTGCAATTATCCGATAATACTTTCCAATTTTAATAGCGGAAAAAAGATTTATCATATTTTAAAATATTGTTGTCATTTTATTAATGCATAATTGAAAGGGATATATATATATATATATGTGGTGGTTGCCAAGAGATACTTAGTTGAATTTAAGCGCAACAAAATCTAAATAAATGAGCATTTTTCAAATACTGAAACTTATCTGATATCATTTCAAAAAAAAAAAAAAAGAAAAGAGTTAAACCTAAATACGTTTTATTGATTTGAGGAAAATTATATATATTTGAAAAAATTTAATTAAGTCTAGAAACATAAGTAAGAAAGAGAGAGAGAGAGAGAGAGAGAAAGAAATTAATATAATTTAAATAATTTATAAAATATTTCTTATAATTTTCAAATATATATGTATATATATATATATATGTATATATTTCATATCATTTTCATTTGATAATTTTTTCTTTTTTTTTTTTTGCTTAATTGATAATTATTTTTTCTTTCCTCTTTTTATGAATGAAAAAGCTGAATAAAAATCATTTTAAAAGTTTCAAAAAATATTAAACAATTCATTAAAATATTTCACAACTTTCAAATAATAATAATATATTTAATAAATTTTTTTTTTTATTTCTGATTTGATTCATAATCAATTTTTTTTTATTTTTGCATAAATGATAATTGATTAAAAATTATTTGAAATATTTAAAAGATTAAAATAGAAAAATGTTTCAAAATTTTAAAAGTTTCCTTTTTTTCAAAACAAATTCAATCGATGATAGAAATATGCTATTAGAAGTATGAATGTTACTAATTGAATTTGTTTCCTTTTTTTTTTTTTTTCTTGCAACTGAATCATCGAAACGATGATAGTCCAATCATTTTAACATAAATGAAAAAAAAAAAATTGAAATAAAAAAAAACTTAGCAGTAATAATTTTTGTTTTAAAGAATAAATGAAGAAAAAAAAAAAAAAAAGTAATTGAACGATATCAATAAATTAACACTTGCTTCCTTTTTTTTCCTTTTTTTTTTTTTTATCCTAAAACAACTGTTTAGACTAAAAATTATCTTTCGTTTAAATTTCTCGAAAAAGAAAAAGAAATTTTGGTTAAAATAGAGGAGAGAATTTTCCGTGAGCTGTAGATTTATTTCATGTCAAATTCATATCAGTTTATTTTCCTTTCTATCTTACATTTTATGACATTTAATTTACCACTGATTTTAAAAACAAAACAAACCAAAAAAAAACAAGAAGGAGTAGTTAGTTAATTATCATCATTTTCCAAAAAAAAAATAACTAATTAGTAAAATGAAGAAATAGATAGGGAATTGTGATAACAATTTTAGATTTAGTGATAATTTAAAAAGGAAAAAACCTGTTGAAATGATAAAGTATGTATACTATTTGTTCTTTTTCGTTCAAAATTCTACACAAATTAAAATAACAGTAGTTGAATAGTATGAAGATGAGAAATTATTAGATTTAGATTTCTCAAATATCAACTATTTGATAAATTGATAAAAATTGAAGCGTTTAGAATTTGAACGAATTAAAAACAGGAATACTTAACAGTGTGAGAAATGTAAAAGTAGAATATATATGAATGAAATTAGTTTTATATATCAAAAAAAAAAAAATATTTTCTAAATTTTTGTTTTAACTTTTTTCTTTTGTTGTTGTTGTTGTTGTTATTGTCTTTTTATTTACTTTTTTCATAATTTTTCTTTTCCTCTCTCCCTCTTTGTTTATATCCTTTTCCATTCTTTTAAAAACTTTTTAAATATTTTTTTTTGTTTTTATATCTCCAAAACTTTTTATCTTATCCATAAATGTTTCTTTTTTTTTCTTACTTCCCCCTCTTTCTTTGTTATCGTTTCCAGATTCTTTCAAAAATTTTTTAAAATATTTTCATCTAACTAATTATCTGACATACTTTCTTTATCCCATTCTTTTTTTTTTTAATTTTGTTTACTTTTTCATATTTTCTTTTTATTTACTTACTATGGAAAATTTACTATTTCTAATTCTTAAAAATTTAAAATCGAAAAAAATTCTTTTTAAATTTTTGATTTCCGATATGTTGGAAGAAGGATTGAATTATTATTAGGTGTTATATTTTTACAATTATAATAGAATCATATTTAATATTATTGATTATTATTAATTATTAAAGTTTCTTCTCTTTTTCTATCTTCTAAAATTGTCTGGTTTTTTTTTTTTTTTTTCGTAATTAACATTTCATTTTATTGAAATTTCTCATTACATTTTGTTTGTTTATATAGTTATATTATATATATATATACTTATAATTGCAATTTAATAATACATTTTTATCAAATAATCATTTTCCGCTTAACTAATTAAATTCATGAAATGATGAATGTGATAAAAATAAATTTCAATTTTCCGCTTCTATTTTCGTTTTTTCTATAATTATGAATTTTGAAATGACAACGATACCGTGTACTTTTTGTTCCTGAAAATCATTTCTGATGAAACTTAATAAAAATGATAATGATATGAAAATTAGAATTCAAATAAATGCTTAAACTGAAATGTTCAGGAAGAAAAAGTGATAGAGGATTTTATCGCTTGAATAATATTAATTAAGTTTAAGAGGATTAAATTCTCTGATTGATATGTCATATCATATCATGCATTTTTATTTCTTTTTTTTTCGTAAAGAAATATAAGCGAAGTGTAAAATTTATGTATATATATATATTAAAATGGAAAGTTTTTTTCCTAACTTTAACTTCGAAAAATGATGAAATTTAATTTCAGTTTAAATTTCCAGTATAATATAAAAATGAAAATGCTGAAAGATTCAAAATGATAAATTGGTAAATAAAGCGTAAAATGTTGTACGATATCTATTATCCTTCTTACCAACTTATCATTTAATTGATATCTCAAACTTAAAATATCTTGAAATTAAAATCTATCAAAGAATTAAAATAGAAAGAATTTAAAATTATAAATTTAAATATTGCATTGTTTAAATTTAGAATTAATTTTTTTTTTATTTTTTCTCAATAACACTTTGAATATATGTTTATATATATGTATGTATAACAATTAGTAATCGAATATCATTTATCTTTTAAAAAAATTTTCTGCCTTTTTTCGTTTTTTTTTTTTCTTTTCTTATCTCTTTCAATATGATGAATTAAAGAGGAGATTAATTAATGATAGTATCTTGCCAAAATGTTAAACAAATCTTTGTTGATACTCTCAAATTTCTTTCATCTCTTATTATATTACTTTTGTGTATTATTATTGATTGCACTATTTCGTCAAGGTTTTTAAATTGATCATCTTGACGAAATTTTTATCTCATTTCATAATCTCAACTTAGAAACTTTTTCTTTAAAATTAAAAATAACTTTTCTTTTCTCTCTCTTAAAACAAAAAAAAAAAAAAAAGAAAAAAGAACGAAAGAATGAAACAAAAGTAGGAAAGAAATAATGATGAAAAAAAAAAAAGCGAAAATTATTGTTTATTTATTTCATATTATTTATTATAATATTTTTGTTCTTTGATATCTTATTTTATTAATTTTAATTCATCTCTTTTTTTTTCTAACGAATGAAAAAAAAAACGAAAGAACTGAAATATAGTAAATTGTTGAAATTTATTTAAAATAATAGTTAATAATTAAAAATAAAAGAAATAAAAAAGTCGAACGAAATCATAGTCAATTATTATTATCATTCGTATATTTGAAATTATCATCGTTGTTTTGTTATCATTTTTTTTTTTTATTTTTTGAAAATGCATCAATATATCAATCATTAAAGAGTATCGTAAATAAAAACTACAAATTGTATGATATAAAAAAAAATATTCTTTTTTTTTCTTCCTTGTATAAATTAAACAAAACTTTAAATTGATATCGTACAAAAATATCGCTTGATTATGCTTTACATTTTAAAATAAAATATCATTGTAATCAACTCTATCATATGCATTTCTCATACATTAGTATAATATCTTTAGCTCAGTTTTTTCAATACATTCTATCAGCTATCAGTGAATTTTTTTTTTCTTGATAATCAAATAGTAGCACTAACATATTCGTTTCCATTTTATTATACAATTACAATTGTTTTGAAATCGTTTAAAAACTAGCTACTGTCATATTAAATCATTATCATATGTTATCATTTTCACACTTCTGATGATTGTCATATATTGTTATATCATTGTATATCTAATCATTTTCAATAATTTCGCAACCTGTAACTTACTTTTATTTTTGTGATTAGTTGTTTAAAAAAAAAAAAATTTTGCATGAAAAGTAGAAATTGAATTGAACTTCAGTCTTTCTCGATTTTTTTCGAGAATGTTCAAAGTATTATTTATTTTGGACATTTCCTATATTTATTTTGCTCATTTTATCACTGCAATCTGCTTCAAAAATGAATATCACGGGAATTATGATTGTAGTAATTATTTTCAATAATTTTATTACCTTTTCTTTCTTTTGTTTTTTAATCAATCTATACATTAATCACTACGTCATGAAATGTAAAAAATTCAGGATAAATGAATATAAATATTTAGGATGATATTTTTACCCAAAAAAAAAAAAAATTAGTCGAAGAAGAACATTCATGACGAAACAAAACAAATTCATCCATTTTGTTCGGTTTCAATCATTTTGCAAAAAAAAAATTTTAACTCTCCAAATTTCAACTTTTACTTTTATTTCATTGATTGCAAATAGTATGAAACTTTTTACCTAAAAATTTAGAAAGCGCATTAAATTAACGAAAAAATGCTTTTTTTTTTCTTATCAATAAGCAATGTAGTAATAAATATAATTTCCTATTATTTAAGTATTTCATTTCAATTAATTTTTTTCTTTTTCAATAATTGAATGATATATATTTTTAAAAGAAAAAGAAATTAATTTCTTTTTTTTTGTCTGAAAAAAGGAAAGAAAAAAAGTTATAAATTATAAATTTTCATATATTAACTAAAATATGCATAGGCCGGTTTTTTTCTTTTTGATATGAAATGAAATTGATGTAAAATATAAATTTTTTTTTAAAAAAATTTAGTTAAATTTTTACTTTTTCGTTTCTTTCTCTTTCTTTTCTACTCATTCATTCTATTTCTTTTTTCTCTCTTTCTCTCTCTCTCTCTCTCTCTCTCTGTTTCTTTCGCTCTCTTTTTGTTTTTTTTCCACTTTCTCCTTCTTCAAACCTACCTTAAAATGTAATCGTTTAAGTTGTTTGCACTTTTCGGAAGAATTTTTCCCGCATAACTTCGTCGGTGTTTGAAACATTCAATTTAATTTTTATCGTAGCATTTTTTTATTAGCAATATATTTACATCAAAAATGGCATTAGTATATTTATTATAGGAAAAATTATAATACTTATCACGTAAAGTTATCACGTCAAACTACGTCATTTTTCATAATTAATCCTTTATTTAAAACTTTCAATTAATACTTCTTTCTTTTCTATTCTTTCAAAAAAGTTTTTTTTAAATCCGCTGAATTAAGACTAAAATTTAGTATTTTATCAAACGAGAAATATTATTCCTTATCAGTATTAATTAGAGAAAATTTTGCTCAAAAAATTTGATATGTTAATTTAAAATTTTAATTAAGAATTAATATATTTCCGATATATAATTTAAATAAAGGATTAATTATGATAAACGATTAATCCTTCATTTTTTTCCAAGAAATTTCATTCAGAAAAATTTGAAATTTAAATTTTGCAAACAAATAATTTTTAATTTTTAAAAGTATACATATATTTAGAGAGAGAGAGAGAGAGAGAGAGAGAGAGAAAGAAAAAATGATGAAACTTTTTTATAGTAATTTTCTGTTTTCCGGCAAAGCTTACCGATCATTTCTTAATTTCCCTTTAAATTGTTTTTAAATTACGTCTTTCTTTTTTTTTTTTTTTGTTCAATTATTTTCTAATATTTTATGGTATGCTTGTGTAGAAGAAAGAAAAAAACTTTAATTCTTTTAGTTTTTTTTTTTTTTTTTTTTTAAATTAAAATAATGATCTCTCGAAAATATGCTTGGAAATATACATCATCTTTTAGTCATATATGAAATTTCTCGAGAAAAAAATGAGTGATTTTTTTGGTCAATTTTTGTTTCTATTGTGATTGCAATTTTCGTAATTCCTGCGACATTTCGCCTTCTGCAATATCGCAAATACATATTATTAACTGTTATAAAGCTAAACAAATAGTATATTTACAATTCATATATTTTTAAAAAAAATTAGGCTAAAATTTTAGGCATTATTTTTAAACAGTCAAATTGAAATAAATTATCTTTGGCTCAATATAAGTAATAATTATAGTTTTATCTAAGTATGCTAAAATTTCTGCACTTATGCCAGTAAGTTTACCTATTTTTGAAATATTCCAAATGATAATTTTATTTCTTAATTTATTAAAATTTTTCAAAATAATTTAATTACCATGCTTTTTTTTTACTATCAGTAGGATATCAATTTTAATAAAATTGTTAACTTCAATTCAAATTCTCTCTCTTAACTATTATACTTCAGATTAGATGATTCGTTTGTTTACAGCAATACTAATATCACACTGAAATGCTGTCATATTGAAAAGCTATAAAAGTTTTAAGCAAATTTTTGCTACTTCAATTTATCACTAATTAGTAATAAGATATGACAGAAATGTTGTTAATTGGAATATATGAAAATAATGAAGAAATCTTTTTCTTTTTTTTTTTTTTTTTTTTGCTATAATCAGTAATTTTTACAGCTAGCTATAAATATATATAAGGTTGAAATAATTGAAAGTATGAAATAGGATTGCATGATGTATAATTAAAATGGATGAAATATTTGATACTGTAATCTTTTTTTTTTTTTTAAAAATGTGAAGAAAAAAAAGAAAAGAATATCAAATTCTTGTTGATAGCATATATATATAAAAGTAGTAAGTAAAATTTTTGCACAAATTTTTTTCTTTTTTTTAAATTTAATTTATCGAAATTATGATCGTAAAATATTTCCTCATTTAGGGAAAATTTTAATTTAAAAAAAAAAAATTTGTTGTTGTTGTTTTTGCCCTTATCTTTTTCTGTTTCTTTTAATTCTATTTTTACTAAAAAAAAATTAAAATAAAAATAAAAAAAAACCGCTTTATCAGGATATTCAATCATTTCTTTTTTATATTTTTATTTTTATCTTTTTTTTTTTTAGATGAACAACTTTTTTCTCTCTCTCTCTATTTTTCAAAATTATTCGTTTTATTTTGTTTAACTTTTTTTTTTTTTGATTTTGATAAATGCCCTAGAAATGAATAGCGTTATAATGTCAGGTGAATTTTTCTGACCACAAATAATAATGATTTAATGAATTTAAATATTATTAAGTTTTATTGTTGTTAATTATTTTTTCAACTTTAGAACATATATATATATATATCGATATATATATGGATATAGGTATATATGATATTTATGTTTTCAAATTTTGTTTTTTAATTTTAATGTTTATTATTTGTATTTCTTATTAATTATTTTTCATTTTTATTCTATATGGAAATTTTGAAAATTTTGCAAGCTTATAAGATGAATTATTAATAAATAAATGATGAAATATAATTATAAGAAAATTTTCTTTCTTTAACATATTGCTGCTATATATAAAATTAAATATTCGATCATTTGCCTAAACGATTCATGCATATGAAATAAATTAATATGATTTATGAAATATTCGTGTGCTATATTTTATTATCATTTGAGTAAAAATTTACTCAAATGATAAATGATAATAATAATAATAATAATAATCATTTATTTTGCTAATACGGAAATTTGTTTTTAATTTTTAAATAAAGTATCATTTTAAGTATCTCTATAGTTTGAAACTATGATTGATGAGCATACTAGTTTCAATTTTTCCTCTGCTTGTTTAACAGAAAAAAAATTTTTTTTTTTTTCAAGCTAGTTTAACGAAATTTAATTTTAATTTTTTCCTTCTCTCTTTCTCTCTCTCTCCTCTCTTTCTTTTCTTAGTTCATTCGTATGACGTCAATTCAGCATAAGTTCTTTTTTTTTTTTTTAATTCGTCAAAAAAAAAAAAAAGGAAGGAAGGACGATAAAATGAGAATGCATATTTTTAATTAAAAATGTACTTAGCTATAAATGGTTTTATAGAATTTTAAAAATGAAACTTTTCCGTTGATGATATGATATCAACTAGAAGAATTCTTCCTTTTCATCTTTCCTTCCTTTTTCTTCTTCTTCTTCTTCCTTCCATAGACATATATATAAGCTGATACTTTCTATCATTTCTTTCTATCTTTTCTTTCTTTTTTTTAAAAAAAAAATGTTACTTAAATTTATTTCTTTAAAAAGGCTATGCTATCCATACATATATATATATTTTCATCTATAAAATATTATGCAAATATTTTTCTTCCTCATTCATCTTTTAAAATTTCTCTTTCTCATAATTTATTGATAATATAGTGAAAAAAGAGAGAGAGAAAAGAGAAAAAAGAAAAGGTTAATAATTTTTATCATTTAAGGCTTACTGAGAAATGAAAAGATTTTTTTTTTTAACATTTAATAATAAACTTCGTTTTATTATTATAAAAGGAAATAAATTGTCAAAAAAAAAAAAAAAATTAGGGCCATATTCTTTCTTTCTTTCTTTTAATGTATTTTTTTTATAATTTTTATTAATTTTAGCTTATTTTAAGCTTTTTTTCTCTCTCTCTCTCTTTATCTTATTTTCTAATCATATTTCGATGATAAATAAACTTTTTCTTTCTTTCTTTTTTTTTTTTTCTTCCTCTTCTACGATATGCTTGAAATTGAGTTTTTTTTTTTATTTTTTTGTGTTTAGGATAGATAGTTTATTTATTTAAGCGGAATATTTCGTGTTAATTGAATATTTTCATTTTTTGTTATTTTGCTTTTCTCGACTATTTTATTTAAACATCCCGTTGTTTTACATTTTTATGCATAGGCTAATTTTTCTATGCTTCATGTTAATTTACGATAGCTTTATCCAAAAACAAAAAGAATAAGATCTTGATCAAGAAGAAGATAGTTTAATCATTTTAAAATTTTAAATTTTTATTTGAGTATTTTTTGAAAATTTCTTTTTTCGATGATAATTTAAATTTCATTTAAATTTCCTGTTTTAAACTTGTATATAGATAATTTCTATGATCTTATATGATTTTTATGATATTTTTACCTGATAAGATTTCCGATTTTAATTTCTCGTTTTTAATTTGTTAATTTTAAAGCTTTGTTTTTTTTTTAAGGCACTATTGAAAAATATTATGCCGAACATTTTTGCTTTCAATACTATCAAATACTTCATCTGGTCATTTCGTTAAAATATCAAGCTGAAATTTTAGTTACAGGTAAGTAAATAAATGAGCATAGGTAAAATTTATTATAGAATATCCATAAAACGAACGATACATTAATCATCACGACGATAATAAAACAGAATAAGTTAACTACGAAGAGATCACGTAAATCACGTAAAAATTACTTGATAATATTTACAAAATATTTTTGCATCACTTTCGTAGTCTCAACTCTCATATTGAAACATATTTTGCCAATCGATTGAAATATTGCTGATGTTATCGGTTAATGGAATGTATGCTCAAAATTAAAAATAATAATCGAATTGAAAAAACAATTGAACTTTTATTTAAAATATCACCTAGGCTTACTTATATTATACATATATTCACGTAATATACGTAAATTTAATGATTATTTGATATGTTTGTTATTTGTTTGACTATTTTGAGAATTTATTGAAATATTTCACGAAATATCCTTCATTATGATAATAAATTTTCAATGCTTCACATCAAGCATCAAGAGCACTTTTTTCTTTCATTCGTCCTCAATCCATAGTTTTTTTTTTTTTTCATTTTTTTTTAGACATCATTTTGCATAAGAAAAAAAAGCTTATTTAAATAAGCGCCTATCTAAATGATAATTTAAATCAAAATAAATCCTTAAATAGGATGGATAATTTTAACAAAATTGGAATTTTTTTTTTATAATTTATTATTTTAACAACAAATCCTCGTTCAAGAGAAATAATTGCAATTCCCGATCCCGATCACGAAGAATTTTTAAGGGTAAATGATAATTATATTATCGAATAAGGATAATTAATACAAAAGCAAATATCATCAAATATTTTTATTGATAATATTTTATTGATAATTGATAATGTATATATATATATATACAGTTGATAAAATAATTTTATTTCTCCTTACATTTTTCTTTGTTTTTTTTTTTAAATGTTTGAAGTGGAACGATCTTCCTTCTTTCAATTAACAGTTATAAAGTGATTAGAGAAGAGAGAAGGAAAGAAAGAGAGAGAGAGAGAGGGAGAGGAGAGAAAGAAAAAATAGGAGTTTAAAAATATTTTAAAAGGGTAAATAGCTTTTTATAGTTCAAATTTTTCTTTCTTTCTCTTTTTTTTCCTTCTTTTATAAAGATAATTTAGTTTACAAAATTTTTATATCATTATTTTTATGATTTTGAAAATTTTCACAAAATTATTCTTCCGCGTTTTATGCCAAAAAGCAAACTTTTTTTTCTCGTCTTTCTCTTTTTTTTTCGTTTTGTTTTCGAGAAAAAAAATTAACAAATAAAATAATGAAAGCATATAACATTAAAAATTGAAATTCAAGAATTGATAACTTGATTTTTCTTTCTTTTTTTTTTTTGTTTTTTTTCTCGATTATTTAAACATGATAATTTTGAATGATGACTAGTTGTAAGTTACTCAATTTTTTGAAAAGTTTTTTTGTTCCTTCTCGAAATAGAGATTTAATTTATTTCACTCTATTTTATGCTTATAATTAAATTTGATTCCTATCAAATTTTATATGTACATATATAATTCAAATTATTCGTTTATTCGATTAGAATATTTTGATTATTTTTATAGATGAAATTGGGCAAAATGAAATAATTTTCAGGTCGATTAATTTCATTACAATATTGGATTAGCAATTTCAATTTTACAAATCAAAATATTGCTAACTGAATTAAATTGATTTAAATGATTGAAGTGATCAGACATACATCAGATTTCAAGCAGTTTGCTTCATCGCTTTACATGGATTCATCAGTGATAATTCCGGATGCTTTATATGCAACTACAACCAATGCATCAGGGCCAAATCAAACCGATGAAGATATCAAAAATACCAATGCATTATTTCAAATTCCATTTAAATATAATCCAGGAATGGTTGATATGAAAATAGAAGGAAAACGATTTATCAAAAAGCAAAAACATGGAAGTAAGCTAGCTCATTTCTTTCTTCTTTTTTTTTTTTTTTCTCCTCTTATAATCCAAAAATTAGAATTCTTCTTCAATAAATATTGTTAAATTTCAAATCGATATAATTATTCGTAATTTGGTAATTAAAATATGCGAAAATAATTTAGCGAGAAAATGAAAAGGATAATGAATTTAAAAAAAAAAAAAAAAAAAGTTTTCTCGCTTAAAACTTCCTCAACTATTATTATAAATGATGTGAATTTTTTTATTTATTTCATATTTATCAAAAAGAAAAAAAAAAGAGAATGATATCTGCGTATAACTTCGAGAGGGAAGAAAAAAAAATTACGATTTTTAAAATGAAATTGGATCTATTTAAAAAAAAAAAAAAAAAGAAATTTGATATTTAATTTACGTTTCTTATGCGCTATATGTATATATATATTATTATTATTATTTTTTTTTTTTAATATATATATATATATATGTATGCATACAATGATTTTAGAATAATTGCAATATTTTTTTTTATTTGCTTCTAAATTAATTAAATTTTGTTAATAAATATTATTAATTTCATTATACAAAAAAAAAAATTAATTCTCAAATTCAACAATACTGTTAACTGTTAAAATAGTAGTATGATAAGCTGCAAAATTAATTTTATGATTGCAAAGTTTACATTTAACAAATCATAATCTGATTAATCTCATTCTTGACAAATTTTGATTGGAAACTCCGTATGCTTATCAACCTTTTCACATTTATTTATTGCCTGATTTATCAAAATAATAACACTATCACTTTCATAATTCTATTTATTTTTATCAAAATATCATTTTTATCGATTATTTCGTAATGAAAATTTCAAACTTTCTTTTTATTGCAATTTGTATATTCAAAAATTCATTGCTTTGCATATAATATGTTATTTGAAAGTTTTACTTTCTTCAATTTTTCTTTCTTTTTTTTTTTTTTACTTCTTCAATTAAAATATCAATAAATACGAAGTAATAAAATGTCAGTTATTCATATCATACCTTGCCTTTTTCATAACTTTTTATTGATGGAAAACTTTTTGCCATTTATTGCTTATTACATATATGTCACCAAATGTCAACTTCTTTTCAACAAAAGTAAGGAGGGAGGTGGGAAGGGGAAAAAAACGAAAACAAATTAAACTTCAAAATTTCATTTATTATCAAAACTTTCGAGAATTTGAATGAATTTATTGAAATTGAACAAAAAAAAAAAAACCCAAAAAAACCCTTCAAATTTATTTCATTCATTTCAAAAAAAATTCCGAAAAAACATTTTATTTCACCTAAACATTGCATATTGTAAAATACTCCTTAGGCATATAATATTATAAAACTTTAAAAAAATAAATAAATTTCATCATATAATTTTAATTTAATTTAATTTGCTGACATTTTATCAATTTTTATCAATGCTTTACCTGCAATAAAAAAATGAAAAAAAAGAGGAAACATTCAAATTGATAATTAATTAATTAATTGCATTTCTATAAAATTTAATTCTAAATCAATGAATAAATATAATTATTGGAATAATTTTTTTTTTTTGAATTTTTAAAATTTTCATTTAGAAAAATTTTTCTTTTCTTCCAAACTTTTTTTTTGTATAAAAAAAAATTTTATACATGAAATAGAAATAGAAATAGAAATTACACTAATCATTTTTTACAAGAAAAAAATGTTTTTTTTTTTTACGAAAATAAATTAATATAATTAATTATCAATTTGTATAATTCTCGTTTTTTTTTTTTTTGCTTTTCTCTTTTTTTTTTTACAAAATTAACAAAACGTAACGATGCGTAAATTACACGTTTTACGTTTTACGTCAGTTTACGTTAGGTAAAAGAAAAATAACAAATTATATTTTAATGTTTTATCTTTGTTACAAAATATGATAGCAGAGAAATATGGTCTAAAAAGTTATAACATACATATGTCGTCATATTGGATATATATTGTTTGATAATAGGAAAGAAAAGAAAAAAAAATTTGCTTAAAACAGAGATGAGGAAGGGAAGGAAAAGAGAGAAAATAGAATGGAGAGAAGAAGAGAGAAGGAAGTAGAAAGAGATAGAGATAAAGATAGAGGAAGAGGGAGAGAGAGAGAGAGAGAAGGAGGAAAAAAATAAAGGTTAAATGAATTCGTTTCGATAGCAAAAATATATTTGATCGATTTCATGATAGTGGATGGCATCCAGGAAACGCGAAGCTTTTTCCAGGAGTGGGCTCTACTCTCCCACATATATATATATATATATATATATATATGTATGTATTGTCCTGTCCCTCTCTTTTGATAACAACTATCCTTTTGCTATCATCTTATTTTTTTTTTTTTCCTTTCCTCTCTTATCATCTTAATTTCATTTTTTTTTTTTTGAAATTAAAAAAAAAAATTTATCAATCAATTAGATATGTATATATATATATGGTGTAATTTAATTCAATCATTTATTTATTTACTTTCTTTTTTTTTTTTTTTTCTTTCCAACTATAAATTTTTATTTAAAAATAAACAAAAAAAAATTCTTTTTCTTTCTTCTCCCATATTTAAATATTTTTTATTTTATCACAAAAATATTTCACTTTTTCTACGTTTAAAGCAAAAAAAAAGAGAAGAGACGAATGTTTGACGTAAAAAAAAACAATGTTTGACGTAAGAAAACAATGTTTGACGTAAGAAAACAATGTTTGACGTAAAAACGAATGTTTGACGTGACAAAAAAAACGAAGAAAAGCATATATATTATTTGGTGACAAAAATTAGTTCATATGATATCTGTTGAATAAAAATTGATACAAAAAAAAAAATTTGTCATATGAGAGAAAACTCGTGTTATTGCAAATAAAATAGCTAGAAAGAGAGAGAGAGAGACAGAGAGAGGGAGAGAGGAGAAAGTTTGACGATGACAGATATAAAAAAAACGAAAAATAAAAATTGAAACAGTCAAATATGAATGAATGATAAAGATAATCATGAGCATGATATGAGCGATATTGTGATAATTTTATGAAATGATAAAAATTTTCGTAAATTTTTTTTTTTTCCTCTACAACTATTTTATAATTCATCAATGTATTTACAATTTATTTGTTTTTTTTTTTTTTTTAAAAGTTATCATCAACTAACAATTGTTTATCTCCTTAGCATTTCTACGTAATGTTTATTTTATTTGCTATGTTATCTTTGAAGGTTTGATATAAACATTACGTACGTATATGTAGCAGAAACGTTACGTACATTTGTACGTGTTAAATTTGTTTAGTATTTGATATAAACGCTTACGTATGTAACGTTTTCCTATTTTTATATTATCTCTTAATGTCCAAAAACTTGAAGATTACTTAATATTTGATATGAACGTTACGTACGTACGTAGCGTTCGTCTATTTCCATGTTATCCTTCAAATGTATAAAAACTTGAAGGTTACATGGTAATTTGATGAATTTTTATCAATCAATCTTGATGAAATTTTCCATATAAAATGGCGAAAGATTTCGCATTTTTCTAATATTACTACAATGTGTATCTTTCGTCAAACTTCTGCACCTTCCGAATCGATATGCCTAATAACAGTAAGTTTTGCATTTTTCATAAATGTATAATTGTTCAATAAGATAGTAAATAATTATACGATCAAATTAATAGCATATCTTTTTATTATTTCCGTTACGTTTATGTTATCTTACGTTTACATTATGATCAATTCCAATTTTGTTATCAATTTAAATCATTTCATTTAAAAATGATTTTAACAAATTACATAAATGATTATTTCTGTTACGGAACTTTTTCATCTCTTTAATATATTTGCTATTTGTTATGATTAAATATTATTTGAATTAATATTATTATATCGTTATCTCTTGAAAAAAAAAAAAGATTCCGCTTATCTAAAACCAATTTGACATTAATCATTCATTTTAGCCCTCTTCTGAAAATGAATATGCAAATAAGTTTCTTTTCTTTTCCTTTCCTTCTTTTTTTTTTTTATTCCATCAAAAATAAAAAAATTAAAAATAGATGAGAAAGGATTTGATTCGTTGCATTTATTCATTTTGTAAAATGATCCATGAGAAAAACATAAACAAAAACATTCTTGAAATTCCATTGTTTACTTATTACGCTTAGCTAAAAATAAAATTTCTCTTATATGTCATTATAGTAATGCATAAAGTATGTTTACATATTATCACACAAAGATTTTTTTTCCCCTCCCTCTCTCCTCCATCTTAGCAATAAAAATAAGATGTATTAAAAATTTTATTTGATTATTTACAGGAAAAAAAAAAACAAAAACAAAATTTCAAAATGATAATATCTTTTCTTTTTTTTTTGAAAAAATTAATTTTGAATCTTTCATTTTAATTTCTTTTACAAATTTCTATTATTTAAATTTTTCTTTCATTTTTAAGAATTTAAATTTTTATTTTTAGGAAGAGAAAAAATTCCGGAAGGTACATTATGTGTTGTTTGCTCGGATTTGGCTAGTGGTATTCATTATTCGGTTGCTAGTTGTAATGGTTGTAAAACATTTTTCCGACGGGCACTTGTGGTAAATTCTTTTTTTTTTTTATAAAATTTGAAACAAAAAAAAGAGGTGAAAAAAAAATGCTACGAAGTTTGGAATGAAACAATCGTCTTAATTTATTGATATGAAAAACTTATTCGTGAAATTTTCCAAATAAACTATATAATTTTTATTCTTTTTGTTTTTTTTTCCCTTTTTTTTTTTTGATTATATGAAATTATTTGTCATGTGAATAATTCAAATCTAATATAATATGAAATTCCTAATTTTTCAGAATAAACAAGCTTTTCAATGTCAATTTTCCGATGATTGCATTGTTGATAAATGTAAGTTTTAGGGAAATTATAAATATAAGCTAGCTAATCGATAATTTATCAAATATGTAGTATATTTGTAACGAATAAATATATCATATATTTTTAAATAGCAAATAAAGTATTTATCATAATTGATTAAAAGATATCATTTAAATTTTCAGTCTGTTTAATATTTTCGGTCTTTTTTCTTTTTTTTTTTTTTGTTTTAGCTGTACGATGTGGTTGTCGAAGTTGTCGATTGAAAAAATGCTTCGAAATGGGAATGGATCCAAATGGTTAGTTATAATTATCATTTGTATCATTAGCATCTAGAACTTTTATTTGTTGGAGATTGTATTTTTTAATATTAACGCTACGTAACGGTATTATATAAAAATTGTTCAATATTTTGAAAAATCGCTATTAAAATATGAAATAAAATTTAACATTTGCTACTATATCAATCTCTCATCAAATGATTACCATTCCTAGTGATATTATTGATATTGATATGTTTGAGACCACTGATATGTTTGAATCTACAAAGAGTAAGATTTAGTTAATTATAGCTATTCAACACGATAGGGACAAGATTCGTTATACCAAACGTTTGAAAAAGATGAAAGATGAGAAATTGTATGATAGCAGAGATATGATTAATGGCAAACCGATAAGAGAGGAAGGAGGAGAAAATAGCCCCAAAGCACTCTGTATGATTTCTATTCTTCCATTTTATTTTAATTTAAATATATTTGAATTGAAATATATTTGATTTGTAAATTTAATTTTAAATAAAATGTATTTTACTCCTATTTTTTTCTCATTCCTTACACCGATAATTTGTTTAGTTCTATCGATGAAGCAATTGCAAGTCCATCATCAAGTTTTGCTGGTCAAAGTTTGGGACCCGGTAGTAATGGACCATATTTCGATCATGATATTCAAGATATACAAGTTAGCTAATTTTCAATATTATTTATGCAAGTATCCTATACCAATGCTTGTATAATACTATAAAATTATACTACTAATTTCTGTTACAATATTTTAAATTATTTTAGCTTCGATTGCTTTTTATTGTTATTTAATACGATTATTCAAGAAAAAAGGGAAAATTTTTAGATTTTTAATTATTGATGAAAGATATAGGTTTAATAAATTTATGTTAATATTTATTTTAGACTGAAATGTCTGGTTTGCTTTCCGATTTATTAAATTTGGAACGTAAACTTGATGGTGTCCGTTATTCGAACAAATTTCCACCTCATACTTCAGCTGCATCATGTATGTATGATAGACGACTTCTAGATGACGAAGCTTGGCTTTCAGCTTATACAGTTCCGATAGTAAGTATTTTAATTTTTCATTTGATCATTCGAATTTTTGAACATTTTCAAGGAAGTTTGAAAGTATTGGAAAAATTCCATAACTAAAAAGTTAATTTTGTTTATATCATTTTATATTATTCTGATTATATGCTTGGGATAATATAAAATGTCAAAGGTTAACAGTAGCAATTACTCGAAAGGAAGCTATAGTAAATGTTAGTAAATGCTGATAAATTACAGGAACCCATTACAACTCCAATGCCTTGTGATCGTGGAAATATGCGCGCATGGTTTGTAAAAGATCTAACATTGATGATTGAATGGGCAAAATGTATCCCACAAATGAGACAACTTCTGCTTAACGATAAGGTAATTTAATTGATATCATCATGATTAGATGTGGCATATAAAACTTTATGAGAATAAATCATAAATCATCTCTTATTTTATTAATATAGATTGATCTGTTATGCTGGTAAAGATTGAATTTCAATAACGGATAGTTTAATTTTAAATTTTAGGCTTATTTAACATTTAGTTATTGAGTTTACTCAGTGATTGTTACTTCAAGGCATTGTATAATTTCTATTTAATGTTCTAAGTGATATTGATATAATTTTTAACTGGTAAGCTATTGTTAAACGAATTACAAATGTATTGAAATTATTTGCAGCTTGCACTAATTAAAGCATTTGCTCCAGTCTATCCGCTCATTCAATTAGCATATTATTCGTGTAAGTATGAAAAAATCAATCCTTAAACAATTCTTTGGGAGGTTTGTTAACAACATCACCAATGTCAAGCACAGGTATATTTTAATTTTTATTTTTTTTTATTTAATTAATTATGCTTTATCAGATAAGTCTACTTTAATATCAGCAGATTGCTATCCTAACTAAATTTGATTGTTATAAATTATATCTGTTGTAAGGCTATAATAAATTTCAATTAGTTTTCGATTATTATCATTATTATTCGCTTTCATAAACTCATACATTATTGTTATATTTCTATAGTGATTTTTCTTATATTGTATCGTTGCAATATTATCAATTATAAGTTATGCGAAATTGTAAATTACATTTTTCTGCTGATTACGTTATCATAATTACAGGGCTATCAATTGAGCCTAATGGAGCAATTGATGAAGTTATGAAGATTGAACGGTTGTGGTATCCAGATGGACGTTTTCTGGAAGAGAAGATAAAGACGACAGTAATGCGTTTAGTAGTGGGTAGGATTTTTTAGTTTATAAGTTTTCTTTTCATATGATTTCGATATTAATTAAAATGGAGCAATAATTTGCTCATTTTACTAAAATATAAAATAGGTTTTTTTTTTAAAAAAAAAAACAAATTTTACTATTCTCTGTTAAAATGTTTATATAATTTCAGGAAAAAAGTTCTGCCGATAAATGCTCTTCTCATTGATGGCGTATGTCAGCAAATTTTGCGACTTAAACTTTCTGAAAATCATATGGTTTTGTACAAAATTATGCTGTTTTTCAATCCCGGTTAATATTTGCATCAAATTTTTCAATTTTTTTTTGATTACTTTCCAGTTTTTATCAAAATATATACTTTTTTTAAAAGAACATCGAAATAATGATCAGAATCTGGCAATAGTTCTAGATATACTAACTCTTCTGTCCTATTATGCGTCAGATGATAATGATTGAAGATGATTGAAGAGAGTAGGATAGATAGATGGAATAATTTTCGATTTTCGCATGAGATGTTTTTGTTGCAGATGCTGATGGATTGTCTGTAAGAGGCAGGGCGACAGTAGGAATGGAAAGAACAAAACTTTTGAATTATTTATACGCCCAAATCATTCGCGATCGTATTGGACGGCAAGCCACCGAGCTATATTCAAATATGCTGATGATGACATCTACTCTTATCGTTAGTTTTCATCTTTTCTTCCATTTAAACAATTAAAATAGATATACCGAAGTAAATCTTTCAATGCTTTTTTTTAAGCTTTATTTTTTATGCTATCTCATACATTTAGTAAAAGTTGTTTTCTTCATGTTTCACTTTATACATTTATAATGTTTACAAGAAAGAAGTATTCGAAAATTGATGAAAAAAAAAGTGGGAAGTAATTATAAAATTAATATAATTTTTGAACAACGAACTGATCTGAAAAATATTTAGAAAACTAACATTTGTTTTTTTAATTCAAATATTTTAGTAAAAATTAGAAGAAAAATTTATCTTTATGATTTTTATATTTCTTTTTATTTTAAAGATTTCTGATACTCATTTGTTTGTTTGTTTTTTCTTTTCTTAAAATTTTATGATGAACTAAATTTACAAGAATTTATGCATGGAATGATAAAGTGTTCATTTATAAATTTCATTCTTTAAAAAATTTCAAGCCTATATAGAATGAAATTTTAATTTGTGTATTTTTTTTACGGCAGTGTAAATTGCAGCGTGTTGCCTCCTACTTGAAGCGTACTTTCGATATCTCACACATATTTGGTCCTGCAGACGATTTGATTGATCAATTGATTATTGTTGGCTTATGATTATGCTTATTTTGTAAAAGAAATATGCTTTACTTTTTTTTCTCTTCGATTTTATCAAAATCAGATTCTAGTATATTTCTTGGTACCACACTACTCTGCTAATTATTATTAAAATGAATTTATTTGCACAATCTTAATTGGGATCAAAAAGGATGATTGAAAATTTCAGAGCAAATTTCATGCTACAAATTTCATATTAGTTTCCCGTTTCCTTATTTATTATTGATGGTACCAATAGTTTTGTTTGTAGCTTCTTTCTTTTACTTCTCTCTCTCTCTGAATAGGTGGATTTTTTTCTTTTTTGTTATTACATTTCCTTTTTTTTAATTATGTGGAAATATTTCTTTAAAAATCGGTAATTTTTTAATATTTATTTTGCTCCCATATTTCTCCTCCCGGTGAAAAATATAGAACGGAACATATTGAAAATCAAACGGGTATCCGAACTGTATTCTATTTATGTCCTCAACTCAGGTTGTTAAATTTAGACGATTATCTGTTACAGGTATTTATTACTTTTAATTGCTGCTACAATAACAATTACAACAGCAACAATTACCATTATTTCTATTACTACTATTGCTATTACTCTCACTATTACTCTATTGTTATTACTATTACTACAACAACAACAACAACAACAACAATAATAATACTACTAATATTAATAGTATTACTACTACTACTACTACTACTACTATTATTACTGCTACTTGCTACTGCTACTGCTACTACTACTAATACTAGTATTACTACAACTTTATATTACTTCTTTCAGTATAATAATATGATAGTTTATTTCAATCTTTATCCATTGCAAGTACTACTTTTTCATCGCTAGTGGAACGAAGATCGTCCCAAAAATTCCGCATATAGATTTTTTTAGAAATGATTAAGTAGAGAAATTCGTTTTCATTTTAGGAGTATGTTTTTTAAAAGAAAGTTTTTTAAAACTTTCACTTGTTGATAATTTACATGAGAGATTATAGGGAACGCATGATTTTAAAATAGTACATTAGAATCTTTTCTTTTTTTTTTTTTTTTATTCATTTTAAACTTCGTCATTTTCTCCAGGGATACATTTTTTTTTGGGTTTTTTTTTATTATCATGGGATTTTTATATGGTTATATGGTGGTGTATTTCGAAAATGATGAAAAGTCATTTATTCTCGTTATTTTGATACTTTATTTAAAATATCTTTGTGACAAAAGATTTCTCCATTTTCTAAATTTTTTTTTGCTTAAATTTTTATCAGTACTTGTTATTTCCGGTATTCCCGGATTAAGTTCAAATTACTTAGTGTCATGAAATCTAAGAAGATATATATATATATATATGTATGCGTATATCATTGAATATATCGGTCATCGAATGTTGTAAATTTTTAGCTACCTCTAATATGCAAAATTTTTATTCATACGAAAATTTTCAAATAATTTTTAAACAAAAAAATTTTGAAATTCCAGTAATTATCATCACTTCAAAATGTTGTTATAGGAAAAGAGAAAGAATTGCTGCAACATTTTTCTTTACTTTTTCCTTTTATTCCTTTATGATTAAAAAATTTCGGAATCTCGGCGATCACTTAGTCAAGCGCGTCATAGCACGAAAACATACCAATTTTTTTTTTTTCCTTAAATACATATATTATTCCTGTAATTTTAGCGTCGGTTCTTTTCAAGTTACTACTTACTATTGCCGTAGGTTTAGAAGTTATGAGATTTTCGCTTTTCGAAAAGTTTTTTATATTACTGATAAAATTTTTAGAATCTACCAGATTCTATTTTAAATGAGAATTCAATGGGAATACTCATCAGTAATCTTCTAAATATATGTACGGATCAGTTGAATGAAATGGTCTGTTAATCAAATGGCCGGTCAAAATTTGCATAGATCCATCATCAAAAGATTTGTATTGTAATCAGACGATCGAAATATTGATCTAATGGGAGCCAAAGCTATAAACTTCAACTGTCCATCTAGCATGTACACAAGCTGTTTACGTCATCGTTGTTTTTTATCTTGTAATCTGGTTATACTTATATGAAATACGCTTATGGAGGACATATTCATTTTGTGTGTTCATCGTTCTTTTCCTATTTCCATTGTTTTTTTCTTTTTCAAATTATACAATCAGATTGAAAGCACGAGGTTCTTTGACGCGGGTAAACTGTTTTTCATTTATTAGCACACGCACGCGTCATACTACGCAACTACAGCGTTCAAATAACACCGAAATATTCTCCTGAGTTTCTTCAGAAGGTATACATATTTACGTACATTTTGAGATCTACACAGCTCAGATGCGTCATTAAAAAAATCTTTATTCGACAAAAAATAAAATCAAATGCAACAATACCGAATGTTCTGTATCTTGATAATTTCAGAACAAGTTCGTTCGCTCTTCAAAAAATCTTCACACTTTCCGTAATACATCCTTCCGAAACTACATTTTCCATTGCCGTTACGGAATGTCAGGAAAAAGGAGATACATATTGTGAAAACAAAACACAAAAAGAATCAAGAAATCCCGACGCTTCCGTTCACCATTAATAGAATGCTTAAGTTTCAAGAGCATAACGATCTTACAAGGAACGAGTAAATTTTGAGATAAACGATAAATTAACTTCAACATTAATGAAATCAAAACAACAAAAATATATTGAACGAGAAAATGAGGTAAAGTTTGATAAAAATGATACAGCATCTCATTCTCTCATAATATGACTGACATAATGGATCTGCAAAGCACCGCTTAAAAGTGTAGAGAAACGAAAAAAAAAGAAAAAAGAAACCAGTTTCAGAACAACAAATTACACTTTAAAATTGAGTTTACGTAGCCAGGTAACATAACATCATTTCAAGTACATTCATTCATATACAAGCCAATTAATATCACTGATCAGGAATACAGCACACACGAGCACCCTGTAGCATACCACAACAAGTAATGATTCTTCACAGTTTGAACCCGCTTTAGAATAAGATTTCGCCACAACAACTTTTAATATTAATCATGATAGTAACTCCTCTTTCATAAAGTACTAGTCTTCGTTATTATTATTACCATCATTATTACTATAAGTAAATATGGAGGAATATAATAAAGAAGGTAGATGACAATGATGACGATATTTGAATACTTAAATTAAAAACAAATTGTTTTCACATTTACAAAAAAATAAGGCTAGTTTCATCGAATGGATGGAAAGAGAAGGGAAAAAGAAAGAAAGAGAAGCTAAACAGTTGTATAAATTAATGAATTAAAAGGGAAATGTGAAAAGAAACAACAACAACAACAAAAAAAAGTTATGATGATGATCCCAAAAATTATGCTGGCTAGAAATGGAACATTTGCTATTCACCACTGTCCTGCATCACTTACACCTAAACAATAAAAATGAACATGCCAAGAATTCTGTCCTTTAGGAACTGCTTTTCATTTGTACGTTTATTCGTAATGGATATAGTTTAGCTTAGTTCCCGCAAGGCATGAGGTTCTTTCAAAGATTTAACAAATATAATTCTTCAGAAAAGTGATGAAAAAATACTTCTACTCCAAAACATGCATCTATATCAATTCATTTCAATTATTTCAAGTACTTCTAAAGACATTTTCTGCATTTGATAGTCCAACTAACGAAGCGATGTAGAAGCAGTGACGGATAAAGGCTATCACATATATACGTAATTCACCTCACAATCATGATAGTTCTTTTTCTTATCCTCAGAAATCTACTGAAACCCTGCATCGTCTCTGTCTTCACTTTTACCCTCTAACATCAAAACTATTGTGATGTTTTTCGACTGAGTTAAATTTCAGAAATTAAAGTAGCAAAAATACCTTTACTGTGCAGAAGGCAGCTTACTGATCGACGGGATAGCAGCTAGTATCTCCGCTGCCTGTAAATCATTAGGATATTGTGCTCCATTATTTCCACAAATATTGGAATAATTGCGTTGTATCATTAAATCAGAAAGTTTCTGTAAATCTGGAAATGTGAGCAGCGGAGCGCATGCATTCTGCATCGCAATCATGGAGAACGGATTCCACAACGGGGTGGTGATAGGTGGCATATAAAGTCCTGGTGAGCTAGACTGTACAGCCAATAATCGCATATAATCGAACCACTGAGTCATATTCAAATTTAAGTCATGATCAGGTAAGGAGTTAAATGGAAAGGTTGTTGGAAAGGAGTAATTAGGAAACGTGAATTGCGGTTGTGGCTGTGATTGCAACTCTTCTGGCGATTGGTTTTGATGATATTGTTGTTGTTCAGAGTTTGCCGGAGCAACCGAAGCTGATGACTGTGGCTGATTTTGCGATACCGGAACTCCCGCAAGCATTTTAATATAATTAACATAATTCGAAAGACTCCCTAACGATTTGGCAGAGGCTGATATTTGTTGAATTTTTGACTGGTACTGTATGTATGCAGCAGCCTCAATTGCGAAACTGCAGTTACTAAGGCGGCATCTGATAGAGAATTAAAATTAAACAAATTCTGTGAAGCTGCCCCAGTAACAGGTACATTTATTGGTTGAACTGGCTGCGATGTGTTCAGCGTGTCAGGTTTCTCCAACAAGCGCTGACATATAGTTCCAAGTTCCGAACTTGCCATTGCTGCAACTTGCCAGTTGTCCGCCAGCTGTGTCGTCGCAGCAGTGCTTGTTTGTGATTGTGAATTCAGATTTGTTGCAAAACTTGGTTGCTGTTGCGATGGTATTCCTGTGGATGCCTTGTTTCGTAGCAATTCCAACTGCGTAGAATAAATAGCTGCTGCAAGCTCCAATTTACCCAGTACAGACTCAGCCTCGGCGGTATTAGGATAAACCGGATTCTGGCTCATATTATCAGCAATTTGGAACTGTTGCGCCAGAAAATCGGAATTAGTTGAGGTCACAGTTTCTGACTTTATAGGGGATGGTGAGGTCAATAAAGGATTTCCTGAAAAGATATAATTAACCATATATCAGTAAGACGACAACATTATTCTCCGCCATTCTGCAAGAATTGACTTTGAAATCAACGGGAACAAAGCTGTTCAAATCCTGCTGATATATGATTAATTATTTCTATTTTTTCTTGTTGGTAATTGATATATAAAAATATCAGCTACCAGTTATACATTAACCGCTGACAAAAGCAGAACAAAATAATGCAGTTTTAGTTAGAAATCTTTTATTATTTTCTCTAGACATTATTTTCCAAAAATTTTTAGAAACAAACAACCTATCCCATTAGCGCCTCTACTATTATTTCGTGTAGATTCCAAAGCAAGTTGTACGTTTACTGTCCCGTCTTGCTTCATATCCGTCACTTTTTCTGTATAATGAATTGATATATTGTCAGCTTCTTTGGATTTCTGAAAAATTAGAAGCGCAAAAATGTGATTATGATACTAATAATCCTTCATGAAATGTGGCATTTCAAGTTTATTATGGGAGAAGTTATACTATTCCTGATTTTTAATTTTTAATCGTTGCATGTCAAGAGAATAAGGAAAAACTTACTTTAATAATTTTATGATATTCTTTCTGAATCTCAGTACCAGCAGCAGCTTCCGGATATGTTCGTTTTCGTTGAATCAGCATATCTTCCACTAACGGCTCCCCAGATGAACGCTTCATTTCAGATGCACTCAACTTGACAGATTCATCGACACCATATTTTCGCATGATCGGTAGCTGTTTAAAAAGTCGCTTTCTTGAGTAATCTCGTTTTCAAAGACAATTTTAGCATCTCCCCATAATTTTTGATGCCGATGACTTGTTGCATGCCAGATGTTTTAAATGAACTTGTGTGCTGCTGCTCTGGTCTTGTGTACGAATAAGCTTTTGCACTTGATGCGACAATCACTTTCTCGCTAACGAATGGCTCCACTCGTGCCAAGTAGGTGGGACTTTGATGTCTGTTAGGGTGTTGTGGTTGTGCTTCCTTCCCATTAGCTTGATGATGTGGTTCATTTGAACCGCTCAACATAATGAGATCACGTCGGAGATCATCAAGTTTCAGTCCACTCGAACCTGTTACAATTTCATTTAAGCAATGATTTGAAATAAGCAATAATTCGACAAAGAATTAGGTTAAATCGAAGTACAAGACTTCTCAAATTGCAGACTTCAAGCTCCAAATTCTAAGTCATTTGCACGAGAAATTATAATCGTAATCGCATCATATTTCGAAAACGGGCATATTTCTCACATCCAGTTCGTAAAAGAACAAAAAATTTTAATAGAATGCTTTCATTACTAACACTACTAATATACTTTCATTTTCTAACATTTATAGCAACTACATTACTAGTGATCCAATCATTCAAAATATCAGATTTCAGCAAATATCTAACTTGTTCGATTTTTTCGGAAAAGATAGTTTTTGATTTAAAAGGGAATCAATATATAATAATTTTACCTTGAAGCATTTCTCGAACGGGAGTCGTGCTCAAACTTTTGTTCCGTTCCGCGAGTATGAAATGGTTGGACGCAATACATCAGAGCTTAATGCCTGAAATAAAAACATGAAGTTACCGCAAAACACAAAAATGCAACACTCAAGAATTTTCTATTTAAATCTGCAAAATATTTGAATGCTAATAAATTGAAAAATAAACAAACTAATATCTTAATATAAAAAAATGAACCATTATAGACGAGACACTGTTTCGGGGAATATTCCATGTGAGTTCATTGTATTAACAAAACGAAAATTTTTACAAATACAAATACCTTATTCGTATTAACGGATCGATATTCCGGTGCCGAAGGGCAGAGTTGCAAACGAGAACGTCCATCTTTTGCAGACTGACGAACTCTAAACGTTGCACCGCAGGAACGAAGTTCCGGTCGTGACAACATGTCTGAAATTCACATTAACTCAATTTGTCGCAATTTCATATTTTCAGCCAACCACCAGGATAGCCTAAAATTTCAGCTAAGATGATTTTACGATTATAATATTAATAACATTAATTTACTCATGAAATCTAAATAAAATAAAAAGAAATGCTCGCCACAAATTGTTTACAGTTTAGTTTACTCAATACTGAAATATATATCATGACAAATAACATAACAGTTTTTATTTACTTCCATTATGACAACAGTCCGCGGATGTTTTAATAGGAAATCAAAGATTATGTAGCAATATCACAAGTGCACATAAGGTATCATGATTATTTCAAGAAATGACACCATAAAATACTTGCAACTTCAGTTTTAAAGGAATAATTTCGGAATAAGATTCACATCTTTGTAAATAATACAAGGATTTTTCAAAAAACGAAATTGAAAACTGGTACTTACTTTTCGGAGAACACGGTGCGCTATGTGCAAATCTCAGCATACCTTCATGTAACACTTTGTTATCCTGCACAAAAAGGGCCGTGTGTTTTTTGAGCGATGATTGTTATCTAGAAATAACATCAACTTGCTTGCTTTATAGTGACAGACTAAAAAGAATTTATTAAATGCGAATTATCCATATCATATTCAGCAGTGAATCTCATCAACACTAAACTAGTCTAATAACTAAAATTTCTATTTCTATCTCTTTGAAGAGATAAATGCACAACCTGACATTGACATGCAAAAGATTAAATGTTAGGAAAACATCGCTGGAGAGAATGCAATACACTGGATATAATTTTGATTTACTACAGCACAACTGATGAATAGTTCAGCAGTTCTAATGAGCTATAACCGAGTAATTTAGCAGTTCTAATGAAAGAAATAAATTAAAATAAACTGGACGAATAAAATCAGACAACTGAAAGAAAATTCGGTCAATTATCTAATAAATTTGTATATTTATCAACTTGAGGTTTTTCTTTCTATGACAACTGTCCATAACAATATAAATTCAAAATTTTCATGACGAATACCAACGAAATCGTAGGGAACAGTTCTAAAAAACGGATGTTGCAAATTGAATGGTCAGAAAATAAATTCAAAATGCATACTAGTCATGGCGAAATAAATTTAAATTAAATCTTAAAAATGAGAAATGAGATATGATAACTAAGAAATTGTCTAAATCTAAAGTTAACCTGAAGTATAATTTCGCGACCGGTTTACCGAAGGTGGAAATCGTGTGCCGACAAATTTATCTAGAAAATAATAATGTATTAAAACAACTAAACTGAAATCAAAGTCGCAATAATTTAGAAACCCATACACGATTAAAAATCACAATAAATTTTATCCTTAAATTAAAAACATGTCACAAATCCTATTCCCACTCGTTTGCCCAAAGCAACCGCCCTCGATGCCTCCCATCTCGCAACTGACTGTCATTAATCCAAGCACTCGCATTTAAGCTTTATGTAAATTTCCGGACAAAAAAATAAAAGGAAGAATGCAGAAGGTAGGAAATTCACTAATATGCAAATTTTTATTATGAAGGAAATAACGTAAGGATGGGGAGAAAAAGCTTTTCACATTTTATGCAAATTTTCGGAAAATAAAATAAGCAACTGAATATACTGGAAAGCAGATGAGGATATACCCAGCATTTTTTTAAGACAGTTGAATTCTTAGAAGATCACGCAAATTTAGAATCTGGTCAAAAAACGTTATAAAATAAATTTTGGGAAAAATCCCTATTAAATTTTCGATTTGATACTGGGAGAATCCTCTGCACCGTGGATTTTACGAACAATCAGACTTCCCTACTTCTAACAATAAGAAAATCTCACAGAAAGATTACTATTGATCCAAAAGACCCACTTTATTCATCGTTTTATTATCTTATTCCCGAATTGTGTTATATAATAATTCATTTTACCAGTGGGTTTATCCAAGAAAGTTCCCACAGCAAAAAAATAAAAAAACCATGGAAGTTTTTCGCGGTGAAGCTTAAAATAACAAAGAACTTTTCAAGAAAATCGAGAACGTCATTGAATCCCTTGTTTTTTCAATCTCTTTTTCCGTCATGAAAAGAAGCAGTTAAAAATACTTCCAATTTTCCATCTCAATCTATAATTTTTCTTAAATATTTCTCAGCAGTATTTGGTCCAGTGTTGAGTTACAGCATTTGTGTCTAACATATCAAACTCATACCTGTATTGTAATTGGAATTTCGACCATCTGCGTTCGGTCCTGTTTTGCTGCAGCTGCTACTACTACTGCTGGTAGTACTGCTTAAACTGCTGCTACTGCTGCTGGTGGTCATGCTGCTAGTCTCAGTTTCAGTATTTATGCTGCTAGTACTACTACTGCTGGTGCTACTGTTGCTCAATGCCATTAATTCATCACTCATAGAGTCCGAGTCATCAATATCCTGTGAATCAGAGACATGTGATTCTGTTTCACTCTTTTCCAATTCGGATCCTAAAACTTATCCCGTTTCTGTGAAAAAATTTATGCAACATCAAGCCATAACAAATTTCCTTGAAAATAACATAAAAAAAGAACGCATTTGTATCCAAGAGTGCAATTTTTCCAGTCAATATAAATTCGACTTAAAAATATTCACTTTTGGAGGATACGGCCTGAATTTATATAATCACCCCTAGTTCACGGAATTATATTCATTTATCTTTCACCAAACAATCAAAAGGATGCACCAAGTTATAACTAGAATGTCTGGTATAAACGCCTTGCAATTACTAAAGCAGCTAGCTACCTGACAAAAAAACATGAAAACAAAATTGAAATAGCCAAATTATGCAAACTTCTGTATGTCTCACTTAGTGATTTTATGCAATATTGTCCATCTATTGGTCTCACTCACTTTTTAAACCATAGCACACAGAAAGAAAACAGAAACAGAACGACTGTTGATATGATAATCATTCTGAGAATTGAAAAATCTATTACGCACAAACATAGGTTTTGCTAAATTTCTTGATATTGAAACTATCGTATGTCATTATCTAACGAATTACCAGTGTTAAAATAACGCACCAATATCAAATTTTTAATACCACTGAACTTTTCCTTTTAATTTATTTAAATTAATTCAGAAAACTAACTTTCATATCATTTGAAATAAAAGGAACATAGATACCTGGCGGAATTTCCTCAGCAGATTGTGGATCGACATTCATTAAAAGATTCGAAACTCTGCAACAATATTCAATGCAGGCTATTCAGGGTGGAAAAAGGAATATGAAGACAAGAAACGTCAATTCAACAAAAAAAAAAAACGGAATGATGACTTAGATGCTTAAAAATGAAAAAGCAAGGAATCACGCTATGTTTCTCTCATCAATAAGACCGCGACCGATACAAATGTCACTTACTTGTTACTCTTTGATAGTTTTGGCTTTCGCTTCTTGTAAGCCAATTCGAAATTACGCGAAGCGGAAGATGACTCCATTCTCCAAAATGAACCTTTACCAGGTTCTTCTTGAGAGCGTGCGACCTGAAATTTCTTTCAGACTTTTTAAATGTTTCCCAAAATATACTTTCGGTTAAGCTGAAAAGCAGAATACTTTTTTTGTTTGCGATTAAAATCTTCTTCGGAATGGAAATAGGCAGATAAGATCATTATGAACAACACAAGGGCTATAATTTACTGCAAAGAGATAAAACTAAAAAAAATTCTCAAGATGTGAATATCTATCTTACCTTCACGAAATATCGATTCAGTGAAAGATTATGACGGATCGAATTTTGCCAACCCTTATCGGTAGAACGATACCACGGATATCGGCTTGTAATATAATTATAAATTCCTGACAAAGTTATTTGCTGATCTGGTGAACTCAAAATAGCTTGGGCGATCAGCTGCGCATACGAATATGGTGGCTTTTCGTTTGAAGCGTCACAATTTTCTATAAATTTTTCATTACGACCACCACTAACCAAATGCTCAGTAAATATTCACGGGAAAACAAACAAATTAAAAATGGTGTAGTATTTCCAAAATACCTTTGCAATTTTGATCAAAATCTAGCGTCGAAACTGAAGTCGGTGATCCAATACCTACTCTAAACATTTATTAATATAATTACAATAACGGCGTATATGAAAGCAAGGAAATAAAGATTCAAATGTTTGAAAGAAAGATATATTTCACGTTTCCACGTCCCCTACAAATTCCATATCTGAAACCTTATGCATTTTGTCACAATATACGAAAAAGCATCAATTCGACAATCTCAGAAGATATGAACACCATAAGTCACTCGTAGTTTGCTAACTGAATTAAGATTAAAGAATAAAATGGCGAGTTTTGAGATCGCGATGCCACTGATAAAACAAGGATTAAGCAAAAGTGAGCAACATTTAATGCAGTTGCTTTGAAAGATTAAAAAAAAGGAATGTAAACAAAACATTTTGAGCACAATGAATCAACACATATCAATCCAAGAACAATAAACGGTACTTTGCTCTTGGAGAACTGTCCGAAGGTTTTCGGATCGCTTCACTCTGTTCACTTGTCGATGTGCTTATGTTTCCTTCCACATAGAACTTATCGGACAAAGAAAATGCCTTATCTGATTCTGTAACAGCAAATATGGTTATTTTTTCCGGACCCAAAACTTAGATAATAGAGATCGTTCAGGACTTTCGCGTTTAAATTTTCTTAGAAATAATAATTTTTCGACATAATTTCATTCGAATTGCATGTAATTCGAATAAATAAAATTTGTTTGTAATTTGAGAAAAAGAATGAGGCTTGATCTGTTTAAAAAAAATGAAAGCTAAATTTTTGCATAATTAATTTAACCAATACATCTCTTGTAGCTTGCATTTCGCATTTCCATCAGTTGATGAAACCTAACTTAGAAATTCCCACCATTGGATACCTTGAGATGCAAACAACATACCCATCAAGGAGAATGCTGAATCCATTTCATTTCTAGTCATTTCAGTGACGGAATCAAGCGAAACTACATTTCCAGATAGTGGTTCCATACCACAGAACACTATGATAACGCGTGTGGAAGGAAAACGAAAACACAACTGGAAAAAATGAAATACAATTAATCATCGATATTATTTAATGATGCGTCATTTTCAATATTTCAGTTCTTGATTTATCGTTCTATCGGCTAACAGCAACAAAAATATCGTAATCTTATTATACGGAAGTGTAAGATTTGAATGACTTGATCAGCAAAATCTTCCAATCACTTTATGCTAATGCTGTAATTCCTACCTTCTAATCAATTCTTAACTTCCTAAGATTATTAGCATAAACATCCGAAATTTCGGGTTCATATAATGAACTTATTCTACTTTGTCGAAAACAATCAAATATTTTACTCTCTAGGTCTCCAGTAACTAAAAATCGAGCAAGAGTTGATGAACTAAATAAATAATGAAATAAATCAGAAATTCAGATCTCACTGATTATTTCAAAAATTAAAAGTTAAACAGTATGCGGGAAAGAAATATAGATTTTGCGTATATACATATATATGTTTGCTTGCATCAATGCGTAAGTAAGAATAGAGTGTAACGATGAGCCATATTGTTATTGTAAACATTGCTTATCGATGCTTCAGTGTTCCGCTCAACAATCTCAAAAATCATACTACACTGAGCAACTTTTAATTTAAATTTTCCCCAGTCAGTCGCTATATCATTCCGCATCGTCACTATTTCTCCTTGTTTTCCCTCACTTTTCATTCTCACCCTAGCTTATTAGAACTATGCAAAATTTAAACCTGAATGAGCCAGTAATTGGAACATTTAAACAATGATAATCACGAATAGAATAACAATAACACTTGAAACTCTTCAAATTTCGCCAACTATTTCAATTATTTCTTCAATTGTAAACTCACCAAAGCATATCTACGGAAATTGAGCGGTAATTTACAGAATTTGCATACCAATATATTCATTCTCTATTGAAAAGAAATGCTACTGTCACGACTAAACCTTAGTTATCCTTATTACCTTATACACAAGGTACGCTAATGACAAAAAATAAGAATAAGAATAATTTCCAAGAATTTTAGAAAAAATTCCCAGAGAAAATATAGAAACTTGTAACAAGCTTAATTGTAGAATTCTTTGTTACCAATACGAGATAAGAGAGAAACATTTAAAAAACTGACAGAGCACTTCCCATAACTTCACAGTTGCAAAGAGCAAGAATCGACATATATTTATAGAGGCTAACAAACATTTCCAAAACCGCCAAAATCTTCACTAGCAAAAAACAAGCAGCCCTAAATTTACTTTTCTAGAAATTCCAGAATATTTTCATCGATAAAATTGTTTCAAGATTTCTGGATACTCTTAATTTCGATGCTCGCTCCAATTGCATTTTATCAGCCTTGACTATTGTACAATACATACATTCAATGAAACGAGTGATAGGTCCAATCAGCCAGTGCATATATCGAAAATTTCAATTTGCAGAAAAAATCAACGAAATTCCTCAAGCAGTACTATCAAAATTATTCCGCTTATTCATAAAAGCAAAGATAACATACCTAAAAGGAATGCTTTGCGCCTGTTCAGACTGTGCATACATAACTTCATTTACTAGCACACCGTTTTTCCCATTTACTTTGATATTCCAGCCATTCGGCTGGCCAGTATAGTGCAGAATAACGTGGCATCTGCTTATGTAGTTGCTTTCCTGAAATCCTATATTTTCCCTTCTATGAAGAAATGTTAAAGCTTATTTCAGTGAAGGACAACTGTTAGTTGAAATCCTGAGGAAATTTAGCACATATTAGTTATTTCGTTTGTTTGACAAGTTAAATTCTCAAACTTATTCCGAACTTTCAAGTCTCATTCAAATGGAATTATCCTCTACATGAAATCGGTATAAGATATGGAAACTGAAAAAAAATTAATGGAAGGTCAAGAATGTATTAATCATTTATTTCCAAGTGCATGAAAGCAATCATTCTTTATAAAGTATATCTCAAAATTAAAAACCAGGACTCGCGTAAAATATAATGTCCAATTTACAAAACCATATAAGTATTTCCCGTGACAAGTGGATCAAATGAATGGAATTGCGGAAATGACCTGGACGACAAGATCTGTAATCGAATTTGCTGAATTCCTGCCAATAATTACCATATTCTTTGAAACAGCAAATGTTCCGCCAGGACTCGAATAAGCGCCAATGGGTAAGAGACAGGCTCACCAATCCACCCAACCTAAAACAAAGTCGCACTTCGATTTGCAAACCTTTCACAATTTTGTACATTTCGCGGATACACATGAAAAAAAACAAAAAACAGTGACTTCAAACTGAAATAAAAAAGAAAGACCTTCTCAGGATTCTTCTCAATATCCTCGAACAGAAACGATCCACCGGTTAAGTTGTTTGCGCGGACTTCCAATAGTTTTTTTATTGAAGGCACTCGCATTCTGGAAATCAATTATATTAAAATGAAGAAAATTCTTTATTCGAAAGAGAAGTGGAAAAATCTCATCAAAATTCTCACACAAAATTTTCAAATAATTCAAACAATCGGATGGATTTTTCGTTGTTTCAGACTTTTTAATATTTTCCACTTGAACTACCAACAATTTTTACCACCTTAATATTCAATTAAGAAAACTACACTTGCGAACAGAATAATTTAATTGTCTGCGAGAAATCAATGCTAATTGATCAAAGCGATATAAAGTATGCACCAAACTTTAGTTACGAAGATGAATTTATTCGTAGAAACTACTTCCCAATTCTCCTAAATACCATATCAATATTTTATTTTTCAAACATTACAGTTTGAAATATAAGAATAATTAATTGTGACATGCTATTTTTTTGACTTGATGTAACAAAAACTGAAAATTTGGTTAAAAACCGAATTTTTAATTTAAAAAAATGAAACTTACTCAGTGTTTGATTGACCTGTTCTGAGTGTTTGATGCTGACAAATAACTGCATTTATAACAGCTTCAGCAGCGCTGAGTGTTCGATCCATCGACACCGATTTTGATGTTACTGCTCCATTACACATTCCATCTCCGGATGATAACTCTTCACACTCATTATTACCAAGCATCATTTGTACTACAAATAAATAACCACCTATTTCTTTTCTTGAATACTTTCTTTTGCAACATATACCGATACGACACATACGTTCATGCTTTCATAGAAATAAGGAAACGAAGAAAAAAGCAAAAAAACGAGAAAAAGGAATTTGAACAAAAACAAAACAGACACAGAACGAAGTGAAAGAACTTGAAAAAAAATGCGCTTACTAAATAGATAACATTATCATCGTTCGAAAAAACTGAAAAAATGACCATAAAACAATTCTGTCAGAAAAATTTTTACAGACAATGAATCAAATTTCTTAAAATCTATCTTAAAGCAAACTCTTCAAAGTACAGACAATTTAAAGAGAGTAATCAAAAAAGGAATATAATAGATGAAATTACGGATAAATGTTGTTGCCACAATATCCTACTTTACCAGTATGAGTTCATTTATATACATATATATATATAAAGAAAATCCAAAAATTTCTCTCCTTAAAACCATGTTGAAACACTCTCGTATAACTACAGAATGAAAGTTATTTGTAAAATACGGCGGGAAAAAAGTTTATAATATCATGAAACAACTGTGTCAACTATTACACAGATAACTACAGATGAAAAGTTAAAAAATCAGTTGCGCATATGATTTATAGAAATAAAGACACCTGCTACCTGTTTGTTAACGAACTCATACGCGACAGGAACAACAACAACAAAAATAACTATTAATAACCCGCAATAACTAAAAGTACCTGAGAACAAATTAATAATAACCCAAGAATAATTCGAAAACCCAGTTACTGATAAACCAACAAAGATTAATTCAACAGCCCTAACAACAGTTCAATAGTAACCCGAAAGTAATCAGCAACAACCCAATAATAACTCAGTAAAAACCTAACAATAATTCAACAACTAGCAACAACTAATAACGATCTTCCGATAACTTGACAGTAATTCAATAATAAACCCAAATAACAATCCTAACAGTAACTCTATAGCAACGCCAAAAATATTTCAATGATAACCTAGCAGTAATCCAACAAAAACTCAACAATGATGCAACAGTACCCTAATAGTAACCAAAACAATTCAACAACGCAATGATGATCTAATAACAACCCGAAAGAAAGCTTAACAGTAACTCAACAATCCATAATAATTCGGCTAATCAATAATAACCCAACAACAAAATAGTAAGCCAGCAATAACCCAATAGTAATCAGATAATGACTCAGTAATCCAACAACTGTAAAAAATTAGTACTAACGCGAAACAACCAAACATAACCCAATGGTAACTTAATAATTCTAGCAAGCACCCAACAACAATCCAACAACTCAATGATAACCTAACAATAATTTAACAGTAATCTCACAACAGTCCAATAATAACCCACAACAATTTTACACCCCAACAATAACCCAACAACAAACCAACCAACAGTAATCTAAAAGCCATTCAACAATAACCTAACAATCGCCAACAGTAACTTAACAAGAAGTCAGCAATAATTAGTCCAACGGTAACTTAACAACTGAAAAATAACCCAACAATAACCCAAAAACAACCAAACAATAATCCTATAGTAACCCAATAACAAATTGGCAACAACCTAATAATTCAACAACCAACAGTGACTTAACAACAACAACAACAACAACTTGATAGTAACCCATAAAAACAAAACAACATTAAATCTGAATAAAAATCCAATAACAACACGACAGCAATATAACATAACAACGCAACAACCCGATAACAACAGAACAACACAATAAAACGATAACAACACATAACAGCGCAACAACAACCCAATAACAACACGCAAACAATGCAACAACAACCCAATAACAACACGCAAACAATGCAACAACAACCCAATAACAACACGCAAACAATGCAACAACAACCGATAACAATCTGACAACAACCCAACCCAACCCAACAACCCAATCCAATAACAATAACAATAACAATAACAATAACAATAACAACAACAACAACCCAACCCAACCAAAGGGTAACCCAAACACAACCTCATTACAATCATCCAAAACCCTCAACTAACCACATCCCTCAAATACCCACCGAAAGCCGCAAATCAACGTATCTCAATTTGTAATGTCCTTTCGCAACATGTTTTATGTTCCGATGTAAAAGATAACAGTGATGGATGAGGATGCTGGACGACGTAGTGCAAGCGATATTTCGAATTTGCACGTTCCCACATTTCTAAATATGCACGTTTCAACGATACGAAATTCTAATTTTTGACATTTCATTATAAATTTATATGATATTATTACTTTATATTTCATTTTAACATTAAAAATTTTGCAAATTTATCATTTCCAAAGTTTCAAATCCATTCTTTAAGTGAAAAAAGAAAAAGAAGCAATTCAATTTTTGTATATTTAGTTCATTTATTATTTTAGGTTATTTATTAAAAATAATTTTTCTTAAAATATTGCTATTATATATATTTGTTTATATTTATCGTATAAACATTTATTGTAAAGTTTTTTTTTCTTTCTTGTTTTGTTATCATATAAAATATTAGGAAGGATAAATTACTTCAAATTAGAATTTTAATTAAATATTTCTATTTCTAATAAGAAGGATGCATATATCATTGAAATAATGAAATATTGAAAATTGAATGCTATGTATCAAAATAAATTAATATTTTATATTTGTTGTAATTTTTAAATTATAAGTTATCTTGTTATGTATAATTAAGCTATAATTTTATCAAATTTGTCAACCTTATCTTTTAGAATTTTATTTTAAATTATATAAAATCGGAAATAATTCAATTTGTAATTTTTATTTTATATCTTTTAATAATTTTGTTGATTATTATTCTTTGTTAAACTATTTTATTCGTTTCATAGTTTGAATTGATAATTCTTAAATTATTCAATAATTTCATTTAATTTTATCATCTCGTCTGTTCTTATCTTCAGATTGAAAGATACTCCGTCAAATCTGAGTGTATCTAATATATCATTTCTGTCATTTCATTCTTGTAGCTGAAAAGTGAAAGATACTCCATCAAATCTGAATATTTCTAATATATCATTTCCGTCGTTTCATTCTTGTAATTGAAGATTGGAAGAAGAGAAACTTTAAAATATTAAAGAGGCAGGTTGAATTTATTAATTAGCATTAATTAGTAAGAAGCTTAAATTCTAATAGGCCCCCAAATATTTTGATTATTAAGACGTTAATATTTAAATATTTTCTCATTTTCAAAATTATTTCAAACCTAGTCATCATTTTAGAATAGATATAATCGAACTGATTCAAATATTTTCTTCGGAAGGATATATATATATATATATTTCATTATCTTATATGCATGAATTCAAATAATACCGTATTTAATTGAAATACAAGAAAAAAAAATATCAAAATGTAGCGAATGATAAAAATAATGAAAATTTTTAATCGCTTTACTTGATGTTAGCTATTTTAGGAAGATTAGGCAATGAAAATATCAGAAATTATTTAAAGAATTTTAAATTTAAAATAGAAAAATTTTTCTACATTTTACGCATTGCAAGAAGCATTTTATCAAATAATTTCTTTTATTTCTACAATTAATTTATAACGATTTTATATCAATCATTTCGTTTCTTATGCGATCGTCGTATAAATTTTCAAAATCTTACCGAAATAATTCGAATATGAGGTAAGTATACGAATCGTTTTAATTCTTTTTTTTTTTTTTTTTTATTTCAAACTATGATTGAAATAATCTCATACAAAATCCTACAAATAAATTGTTCAATAATAAAAACAAAAATAAATTTCGTATACTGATAATAGACATGCTTATTGAAAAAATGCTTATAGATATTGAAAACTTCAGATAACTTCATATAAAATAGACATAAGTGTAAGCCATCCTGAAATCGTTGTTAATGGTACCAAACATTGAGTTCCTTTTGTAGTTACTAATATACTTGTTTCTGTTACTCCTGAAATAAATAATAATTAATGTTTGCGAGAAAGAATTTCAGGAATAAAATTGGATAATTTTTGAATTAAAATATTGGGCCTATTTATGTTCTATAATTAAAACTTTATCAATTCAATTAACAAATGAATAAATATTGAATTAGTGATCTATTCTGCACCACAACAAATACAATAGAAAATTAATTACATTTGATTTGCACTTATATACATATGCATGAAATTGAAAGTAGTCTTTTTTTTTTTTTTTTAGAATGAATATTTTCGTTTTAGGTAAGATTGATTTTAAGCTAACATTTTAAAATATATTAAATTGCATACGGCTTATTGAAAATGCTCAAAATATTTCCATAATTATTATTAGCTATGAGAATCTTTTTTTTTCTTCGCATTAAAATTAAACATATAAAATTCTTAAATATGTTTTTAAAAAAATAAAAAAAACCGGTATTTTTTTTTATTTGTTCAATCGATTTATCAAGTTTTATAGTGATTTTTTATCCGGTATGTATGCAAAGAAGAAGCTAGAAGTTGTTAAACAAATCAATAAAAGGAATTAAAATATTTCTTCTATTATCGAATTATTACATTTGGATTTATATATGTCTTCTTTTCTTTTTTTTTTTTATTGGATGAATGATAACAACACGAAAATTAACACTTGATTTCATGATAACAAATTTTTTTGATTACAATGAAAAGTTAGATAAGAGAAAGGATAAAAGACGAAAGGAGAAAAATAAAGGCAATATTGTCAGAATGTATCAAATTTTAGTAGAAGATTTTTTTTTGATTGATCAGGAGAAATTGCGATGAGGATGTTCTAAAATTATGATTGATACGAAAAATTCGACCTTAAAAATGTATGAGCGAAGTTATGCAGACACTTTGAGAAATTATAATTCTAAAAGTGGGAATTTCATAAAATATTAAATTGCAAAGGTGGGAATTATGGAAATTATATATTTTATAAGTTCAATTGTTGTTTATCCAAACAATTTTCTTGTAGACTAAATTTTTAAGTATATAAATGTAAAATTTAAAACCATTTGTTGTTTGCATTGCAGTAAGTACTGTAGTTGTTTCCATTTCTGCATTATTTTTCTGAAATGAATAAATATATTTTCAATTATGAAACGAAATTAAAATTGAGCTGAAATGATTTAAAATTTTAAAGTTTTTCAAAAATTCAAACTTTCAAATATGATAATATTTCTTTGAAAAAATAAAAATAATATATACATATATATATATATATATATATATATAGTTGATGTTATTGAAAAATACAGGTAATTCACCTGTAATTGATGAAACATAAGAAATATTAGCAAATAATACAGCATTGATCCTGAAATAAGGATAAATTATTTGTTTTTTCTTCTCATTTTTCTTTATTCTTTTTATTTCTTTCGCTTGCGCTTTTTTTTTCATTAAATAAATTATTCAAAATTAAATTATAAAGTTACACTGTTCATTTTTTCCTCGCAAAACTTTCAAAAGCAAAAAATAGAAAAAGTTCAAAGAAAGGTAAGAGAAAAAAATCAGTGTTTTGAGATTTTTTTTCCCCTATCTTTTATCATATAATGATGATAAGGCATGAGAAGGAAATGAAATTAAAAAAAAAAAAAAAAGGGATAATTAGAATTAGATTATAAATTTGATATTATTTAATACTAATGAATAATAATTTTGCATATGGAATTTCGAGAATTTCGAGAAAATTGTGAAAAAAATTTGTATTTTTTTAAAAATATTAACTTTTAAAATAAAATAATTAACAAAAATTATCGGAAAACATATACGCATATATAGGCGAAGAAAGGAAAAGCGATATGATAATATTTGATAAAGATAAAGTGAAAGTTACTGCTTCATTTATCACACGAAAAATGGGAGGAGAAACAAAACAAAAAAGAAAAAAAAAAAAAAGAATAAAAGAATAATGATGAAACTGCATAAAGCAAGTAAGTAAGTAATCATAAAATTTTATATCTTATCACTATAGCAACCAAATCAATGATATAGATTCAGGTAAGTTAAAAATGTCATAGTTTGTTAAGACTTGTTTTGCATGCAAAAATCGTGATATTTATGATAATTAAAAGCATGATATTTTCAACTTATCATTTTTGCGTCATTTGTTTATATCAATTTTTCCATAATTGCTTATATTTATAATAAAAATAAAATGTTAAGCAAATTTTATTATTTGAAATAAATAATGAAATAAATAAAAAATTTCAACAAAATAATTTAAAATTATAATTAATTCTTTTTCATATTTCAAATTAATTCCAATTGATATATTCAATATAAAGAAATGATAAAAATAGAATACATTTCAATTATTTAAACAGATATATTAGCAAACAAATATATGAGAATACATTCATTGAAATGTAAACATTTTCAATCCAATACAATGCTAATTTTAATTAATCTATTCCAACACTTTCATATTATTCAAACAAAAAAAAAAATATCAAAAATGATTAAAATTTGAATAGACGATGAAATCAAATATTTTTTAATTTTTGAAACTTTTGATATGATAAACGATTGATATGAAAAGTAATTCTCGAGAAAAAAAAAAAAAAAAGAAAAACGATAGGCAATAAAATTGTCAAAAACAAGTTTTCTCTATACATGAATTTTGCAGTTTCCTTCAATTTTCAAAAATTATTTCTCTTTTTTTTTTTTTTAAATTATTTCTCTATCTCAGCTTTAACATGTTTATATTTTTCTTTTTCTTAAATATTTTTTCCTGATCGTAGATCATACATATATGGATAGAGTATTATGAATGTTGAAGAAATATTTTGCATAAAATAATTAAGCAAATATATTCCTCTTATATTAATCTTTTCTAAAATTTTGTTTTTAAAAAAGTTTGAAGAAATTAGTTGTTGGATGAATTTATGGAAAATAATTAATTTAATATTTAATGATTTCCAATTATTTCGCAATAATAAATATTTAAGTTCTGCTAGATTAAAATCAAAATTTTTGTAATTTTTCAGATTTTTTTTTTTTGTTTACTGAAATATCAATCATTTCACTCCTTTGCAATGTTATTTTTCAATATAATCATTGAGATTTTTTTTTTTTAACAATCAGTTTTCTATATTTTCAGGTTATATCCGGGAATATGCCTTGATAGTGATATTTTTCAGCCGTTACAATTAATTACGTAATCAACTTTCAAATCCAATTGTTAAAATGTTTTGATCGATAAAACTGATACTTTGAATTGTGTCCATGCAAATGGCAGACCTTGACCCTTGTCGAAAGAAAATTATATCGGAGTATAGTAATGATAGCAGTGATAGTATAAAATCAGTAGTAATGAATGTCATCAGAGTATGGAAATAAAATAAGACAAAAAAAAAAAAGTGTAATCTTTGAAATACGAAATTTTTAATTATAATTTTGCAATTTACGAAATCCTTTTAAATTGTGATTTTGCGAAGTATAGAATAATTTTTAAATCGTAATTCTGCAAATTGTGAAATTTTTTTAAACTGTAATTTTTTTTTTTTTTTTTGGTTACGAAATTCTTTTCATTCGTTTTATTGCATCGCTTTGTACTCTTTGTTCGATTCAATATTTCAAATATCCATTCATCGATCACAAAATTGATCACTGTCATACATATACTGTTTGATCGGCAATGATGCGTTCCTCTGATCATTCGATATATGTTTATGCATATATGTTCATCCGATATTGCGAATTTCCTGAATTAATGTTGTTGGAATTTTATTATACCCAATATCCAAATTTGGAGGGATTTTCTTGTTTAGAAAAAAGTTAAGAATTTAATACAACTCAACATATATATATATGATATGATATGATATCAGTTATTTCGAAAAAATTTTGTGAAAAAATTTGTAATTTTAAAATGTATTTTCCAGTTCTTCCTTTTTTTCTGTCTTTTGTTTATTTTAATTTTTGTTTGTTGAATCGAAAATTTTTAATTAAAATATAACAAGCGATATAAATAATCATTTTAAAATGTATCGGAAAAGTTCGCTAAAACATTTCAATAACAAATGTATAATTCGCAAGTATGATAAATTCAATTGCATATAGATAAAAATTGAAAAGATGATGATGTTTGTTAAAAAATGAATAGCAATAAAATAACAAAATTTGTTTTTATTTCATGTAATAAATATTTATGTTTTTTTTTTTTAAAAAATATGATATTGATATTTAATCATTTCATCAATTTTATTTCACATAAATAGAAGTATAAAAATTGCACCTACTAATCGTTATATTTCGAATGATAAATAAATCTTTAAGGAAAACAATTTTATTAAGAGATGATGTAAATATTAATTTTCAATTGAATTTCAAGAATTTTTAAAAATTAATTTGTATTAATTCTGCATGTATGAGAAAAATTGATTCATTTGATGCAATTGCAACGAAAAAAAAATTATAAAATTTAAATTCCAATTAAAACTGATATTTTATTAAATGATAAATATATTTACTACTTCAAATATCATGAGAGATTAGTTGGATGCTCGATAAGATAATTTCTCTATTTTCGAATTTCCGGATTTACTTATTCCATTGAATTGCGAAATAAGTAATTGAAGCAAAATTGATGGTGATCAAAATTACCAAATTTATTGATCGGCTAATATTATTGTTAATTATTAATTCCAATCGTATCAACTCTAAGTCATCAAATCATAGTTAATGATGTAAAGTTATGATAAACTTTTTTTATCACTGAAAAATTATCTATGACATTTCAAGGAATAATAATTGGGTTTTGATGCTTAAAGAGGATTCGGTCCTAAAAAATATGAATGAAACTTAAAATTTCAAATGTCAGCAATATTTTATCACATTAAAACCTATCATTTAAGTGAAACTTTATTTTCCAAAATTCATGCAGAAAAAAAAATCGTAAAAATCAAATGGGATAATTAGGTTATTTCATGATGGGATCATTTTTTGGAACTATGATTGATAAGATGCAAGAAAACATTTCACTAAAATCGAAAATAAAATTGATTATTATCAGCATCACAAATACCGCTGACTAGATTGTAGAGCGATGAACTTTGCAAAATAAAATTATCATTTCTCATGAAGGTTGCACGAGGTTAATCTTATCAGTACCAAAAACAGGTTTTGCTAATCCGGAATAATTCAGCCAACAATTAATTGAATATGCCATATATCTAAATATATTTAAAATTTTACTAATCTTATTTTAGTTCTTCCATCGATTCATAAAATTTTGATCCCATTAATCACTGTTGTAATTTTTTTCGTTTCTAAAATCTGAAAAAATTTCAAACTTTTAATAAAATAAAGAATTGCTGTATAATATGCGTGAATTTAAGTCTCTTTGAATATTCTAAAATTTTCTTCAGTAATTTTTCACAACACAAAAATTGTGTATTATCATAAGTATGTTGTTATCAAGGATATGATATTGTTATCAAAGGTATGAATATGATAGATATTTCTTTGATATTTTCAAATAAATTTACGAAAGTATCGTCAGAAGTTTAAAGGGGAAAAAAAATCTGATTATATTGGTAAATGTATAAACGGATCTGATACGGTGTTATGGACAAAATTTTTTTTTTATCATTTTTCATATGTTGGAATAATTTATGTTTTAATCAGGAAAGTATAATTTTGAATATATTAAAATATTATCAGACAATTTTCTGATTAAAAAAATTTGATTAATTAATTATTAATTAGCTAATTAATTAGTAATGATTATTCGAGTTTGTATTATTATCCATTTAAATGAGATACACGAAACATCATTTTGTAAATAAACGTCGTATCGAGCAGCAATGTATTTTACTACAATGATCTATATTATTTTAATTTAATTTTCATTATTGCATTGAAATTTAAATATGAATAATAATGTTTAATCGATATATAATGATTTTTTTCTTAATTTTGGAAAATTTTATAAAATTATAATTTAAATTTATTTTACATGGAATAAAATAAATATTGATAAAGCAATTATTTTCGAAATTTTGCAATGATAATCGATAAGAAAAATCTAATTTTAGAAAAAAATTTGTCAAATTTTAGAATGAAATATTATTAGGACATAAATTTAATTTATTCTTTTCATATTTAAGTTCCGTTTTTCTACGATCATATCATAATTAATATTAAAACAAAAAAAGCGTCGCATTTCGATTATATATGTTAGGAATAAAATTCATTAAATTTAACGACATTTAGATTGTTTCGATGATAAAATTTTGAGCACTGATCGATTGCATCAATTAATCAATCGATCAGAATGTTCTTTTAAAATTGTCTAGTAAATTTAATCTCGAAAAAAAAAAAGAACAAACATTAAGCGAAAATTTAAGAATTTTGAATTTGTTGCATAAGTATTTCGTTAATTTTATGAAAAGAATTATATATACAGCGGAATTTGGAAATTTCAAAAATTACGCATCAATTAATAATTCTGCTCCGATCAAAAATCGTACAAACTTTTCCGATAGTTCGCAATAATCTGAATTTTTATTTTTGGGTTATATTTTTTGCTCAGAAAAATGAATATTATTAGCTAATTGATTGATCAAAATTAAATGACAATAATTTCAAATAGAAAATTTATAACAAAATTTCAATATCGTAAAAAACGGTACGAATAAATTGCATCACTGATAATTTTATCTATTGATTGTCACAGTGTAGGAATTTGTAATAAAAATTTTTAAATATTTTCATTAAGCAAAAATCAATAATGATAGGTATTGATTATTATTTGAAAACTTCCAATAGATTCTATCAACTAATTTATAACATATTTTATTATGCTATGATGAGCGAGAAAGATTGATTGGGCATATTAAAATTTTATTATAAATAAATTAATGATAGGCTTAATTTTCAGCCTTGTAAAAAGTTTAATCTCGATGATAACTTTGAATATATAATTTTGAAACTCATAATGCATATGTGTGAAGATCGTTTGCGCTATTTTCTCGATTCTTCTAAGCTCGTTATGGAATAATTTTTAACTATATTTAAATTGAGTAATTTAAACCTTCCTCTTAAAACCTCTTTTAAAAGTTTGGCGATTGATGAAAAAATGATATAAATTAAGGGAACATTAAAATTTATTGCAATAAGCATTTATTATTACATGAATGTTGTTTTTTTTTTTTGTGCCATTCATTAATTAATTATGATTTGAAACTTTATCATTTATTTTTTTCAACATTTATAAATATCATTTAACAATTTCACTAACATAGAGATCAATGCTTTATTTTATTCTTGATGATAAAATTAACAAATTAAAAAACATAAGCTCATTAAATTACCATTCCTCGTATTATAAAATATTCATTCAAATATCCTATTAAACTGTTTTTTTTTCAAACTTATCTTTGAAACAATTAAAGTTGCAATTTATATTTTGAAATGGGATGTATCATATTATTGAAACTTTTGATTATGTTTCATATTTAAGGCATATAAATAAAAATATTTAATAATCTTTTTTTTCTTTCAGATATTAAAATAAAATTAATCAAACATAACTATCTATTTGCCAATATAATTGCTATGTTTGAGGGGAAAAAAAGAAACAAAACTTTTTTCTTCATAACTTTCAACTTATTTAATATAATTCAAATATTTTTATAATAAACAACAACAAAAAAAAATATCGTTATTAAATTTTTAAATGAAAAATAAAATTCACAAAATATATGAGAAAACAATAAGACAACTCTAAATTTATAAATCTGGCTCATGATATATTTCGGGAAATGTTGGCTCCTGATAACATTTTTTATCATAGATTTTAATAAATTATATCGTGGAATGATTGGTAGAAAACGTGAAGAATGAAAATCGGAATTCAATTCTCTAAGCATTTCTCGAAGTTTCAGATATTTTCGTAATAATCTATATAATGCAACATACATTCGGTTACATTCATCTTGTAAATCATCTGTTGATAAGCCTAAAAATATGATAAAATTTTATGAATTGAAAAAAAAGAATTATTTTAAGCAGTTAAAAGTAAAAATTAAGCCTAATTTGATGTTTATGAAGTTAAAATATATTTTTATTAACAAATTTTCCTTAATTAATTTAGAATTTTAGCTATTTTTGAGAAAATTCTAAATTTTTTAGAATATGATAAGAATGTATTTATCATTTGTAATTTGATAATTTAATTTTAAAATTACTATACTTCGTATTGTTTCGAAAATAACTGTTTCGGTAGCGTTTTCTACAATTGTTGTCACTCCTAATAAGGCAGCAATACCAGGTCGTCGAGGTACTCCTAGTTGTGTTATATTTACAAGTTTCATTACCCTAAAATTTAATAAAATATTATTAATAATAAGAGATAAGAAGTTATTACAAAAATTTTATTATTTTCAGAAGAGTTTTAGAATACGATAAGATTTTAGATATTTCGATGAACTAAAGTTCAAAAATGACAGATTCGGTGTAATTTCGACCTGATGAAATGAACCAATCAATAATAAATTCATTTTAATCAATTTTAATTTTTGAATTTTTGGAATTTCAAAATTTTAATAAAAAGCAAATAACAAACCGTAATACATAATCGTTAGCTGCTTCTGACAATTTCGGTTCAGGCACATTAATTAATTGCCAATATTGTTTGTCAAGAATTATCACCTGCAATATATGCATACATCTAATTATCATTTCATTTTCTTATCATTCATGATAAGAAAATGAAAAATTTTTCAAAGTTATATTAAAATTTAATCATATGAAATGTGTATATTTAAAATATGCAAACATTGCATGTGTATCTAAAATAAAAATTTTAAATTCCGGTTCTAAAATTTCGCCAAAAACTACCAAACATACATAAACCAAAAAAAAAAAATATTTTGATAAATAAAATAAGAAATACCATACTTCATAGATTATTTGTTGCATTTGAATGTATTTGCTAAAAATATTTCGCCCTTTGATACGTAAATAATCATCATGTAATTTTTTAAATGCATTTTTCAATTTTCGATATGATTCATTTACACGTTGCTTCGTACAGTATTGTTTGTAAACAATATCAACCAAATTTTTACGCTGTAGACCTAAAATTTTTTAATGATAGATTTAAACAATTTATACGTATATCTTATAAGTTTATTTGAATATTATTTAAATGTTTTCTTGAAAAAAATTTTCGAGAATGGAAAATGTTCACCCTGTGGAAAGGTCAAAATGTAATTGAATTCGTGAAGGAAATTTCGAGAATGGAAAATATTCATCGTTGGAAAAGGTCAAGGTATAATCGTCTCTTATTCCACAAACCGTAATATCTTTAGTTAGAATTTTCCAGTTATTAGGGATAGCATTTCATCCATTGGGCCATATGACCAGACATTGTATTCGAGCGAAAGTTTACAATAATCTTTCTGAAGCAAGTCATCAAGTTTCTATGTTTGATATGCTCGATGAAGTTTTAATTACAAATATACGTGGTATCATGTTGGCTTGCTTGAAATGGCCAAAACATATATGATATATTCTTATCATCGCAACTTGAACATTATCATTACAATTATTTCAAGATAAGCTTTTATAAGGGTCATAATATCTTTCATATTAGGAAACTCTACCCAATCTTTTCTTTTTTTTTCTTTTATCCAGTGCTTTCTATCATACATTTTATTTAGTATCATCATCACATTTATGCTAATTTATCAAAATAGTTTACTTGTATGAATTGGTGATTGATGAGTTCCTCCTTTGCAAGTGACAGAAGAATACTAAACATTCACTAATAATTGAGAAATCAATTATTAAATCAAATAAACCGGTTGCAAATAATTAACTGTCGCACTGAAAAGTGAAATTAATTTTTAGAAATTTGAATTATAATATTGCAAAAGAGAAAATACGTAATTTCAAAAATATGCAACATTTTATACAAAATATGATAATTAATTATCGCAAAATTAATAGATCAATTAGTTAACTCATTCATTGATCAATCAATTATTTATTATTACAATAAAACAATTAATAATCAATAATTTATTTATCTCCTAACCTTTAAAAATAATAAATTTCTGCAAAAAAAAAAAAGTTTAAAAAATAATAATAAAAGAAATGTTTGATTATTTCATACATAAAAATAATGCAAATATTTCGATGATAGTGAAATTTGATAAATGGAAGAATTTATCATAAAATAAAATATGTATTTGGAATTAAGTCATTCATTACTATCACAACTAATGAATGCAATGACTTCTGAAAGACTTCGCTCAATTTCAGTATGAAAACAAAATGAGAAGTATTTCAGTCAAATGAGATTCGCTTATCCATTTTCGAACCTTTTATGACTTCTTATTTTTCTTTCTTGCTTTTTTTTTTTTTTGTTTGTTTAACTTGGGCTTTTAAATTCATCAAGTTCCCGTAATTTGAAACCATTGCAATCATTTTTCTAAAGTTCAGGCCTCATTTAGCATATTATTGCAAAGCCTAACAATAATATTGATGAAAAGAAAATGGAAAACATTTGAAAATAAGAAATGCAAATGATTTATAATAATCTTTTTTTTCTTTTTTCTTCTTACTTCAACATTTACATAAATTATCATTGATTACAAATTATACCTTTTGATTTTTCCAACGATAGCTATCTCAAAATAAATAATTACCAATTCATAATAGAAATATACTTATAAATCATTTTGTATTCATTTCAATCTTTGACTGTTTTTACCAACAAAAAAAAAAAAAAAAGGAAAAAATTGTCGACATTTTGGAAATAACAAAAAAAAAGCGAAATTTTTTTTCAAAAAATCTATGCATATAAATTTATACATAGTAAGATTACAAATTTTAATAAGTATAATTTTTGGATTCAGAAATGCTAAAATATGATTAGAAATATTCGCTAATAATAACGAATATGCTTCGTTTACATTTACGAGCAAATATGATAATGTTATGCCATTGAAATTCGAATAGAAAAATAGAAATTCTTCATTTTATGATTCTAAATGATTATCAATTATTTAAGTTGTAGTGAACATTGAAAATTAGCAAGCAAGAAAAAATCTGAAATGGGAATATTTTCCATCATCTTTTAATTGCATGTTATAATTTTTCATGTTAAATAAAAAAAAAAAAAAAAAAAGTATTTCGGAATAATGTTCATTTTAAAATGAACATTATTCTGCTAGGAAAATTTCCTAAATTTTACTGAATTCAATCATCTAGAAGATTAATTGTTTAAATATTGCATACATTATCATTATTATCTAACTTTTAACAATTTAATTTTTGATCGACTTGTAATAAAAAAGAAAAAAAAATGAATAAAAAGACGTAAAAATGATAGTAGAGAAGCACAAAAAAAAAAAAAAAATTCATAAATAAGCTATTCTTAGAATGGAAATAAGCTTCCTCAGTCTCAAAAAATTCAGCAATTTAGGCCTTAACTTAATATAAACAATAGTGTTCCTTCCCTTTTCTCGACAAAAAAACGGCCTTAAAATTTATGCATAAAACATTATTAAATTTTACATTTTTTTTGACATGAAACAGCTAGACAAAATGTTTTATTCACGCCAAATAGATAATTGAATTTAGAAAAATATTAGAAAAAAAAAGAAAAAAATATCTTGGAAAATATTATTAGTATTTTATGTTCGTATTCTTTTCTGAGAATATTGTAAAAATATATTCGAAATAATTTTACCAAAATTTTCTATAAGCTATTATTGATTACATTAATTATAAAATGATTGTAATAGAAAGCATTATTTCTATTAAAAGTCAAAATGATTTTGTTTTTTTTTTTGAGAGAGCTAATATCATTCTAAATGTTTAAACCTAAAATTATATTTGACAAAAAACTAATCATCATTATCATCATCATCATCATCATCGTCAATCTGTTTATCTAATCTTTATGAAAATTTAATGTTTATTAATTCTGCTAGAATTTATTTTCAAATCTAAAAATTTTTGTCCTTAATCAATTTTTAGATATTGAATTAATTACATTTCATTTCTAATTATTATTTATAATTATATCGACCTTGTAGCATTTGTCAAATTTCTACTCATCACATTTCGCTGCACTTTTGATATTTGTTGATTTCGTTAAAAGAAAAAAATAAGGAAATATTTAAAAAGAAGAAATCATGAAAAATGATAGATAATGGATTGATCAGGTGACATGATGCTTGAAATTAACCGGAAAAAATAAAGTAAATTAAATAAAATTCACGTTAAATTAGATGAAGTTGAACTTGCACAATTTATTGAATTTTTATATTTAAATTCAAATTATTATAAATTTCACTTTACTAAAAACAGATTTTATATAAATAAGCGAATAAAATTACTATGAAAAATAGGAATTGATATCGAAACTTTAATCATCCCATGCATCACATTTCCTTTTCCATCAATCATCATTTCCATATATCAATTTAAGTATTAATAATAATTTAGCTGAAACAAAAAAAATTTCTTTTTTCAATGTACTGAAATAAACTTATTCCTTTTTCAGAGATCTTCAAATTTCTCATAATTTTCTTTAAAAAACTTTCAGCAGTTAAAGAATTAGAAATTATTTCGTGAAATTTCGAATTTCCTATGAAAAATCGAAACTTCGATGATTCGATGCATCACACTTTCCTTTTCCATCCAATTACCATTTCATATAATAATTCAAGTATTTAATAATTTGGGTCAAAAAAATTTCTTTTTTTTCAATATACTGAAACGATCTTAATTCTTCTTCAAAAATCTCTCGAATTTTTGTATTGAGATTATTTTATGAATTCTTGAATGTCGTATAAATGATGGAAGAAAATTTTGAATGGGGCATATTTGTTAGCTATTTAGTGAAATCATTTTAAGAAAAAATGGCCCATATAAAATGAATATCGAAAAATAGGAAAAGAAAAAAATGTTTCATTTTTTTCTTTTGAGCTTATTGATTTCAATTTTGAAATTCTTCTTTACATATTTTTCATATGTAAAAGTAATTAAGAAAATTCGAACATTAGATAATTATATTTTCCTCTTAATTAAATTTTAAATAATCACTTCGCCAAAATTTAGCATGTTAGCAAATGGCAAAATAGAGAAATAATTAGCAAATAAATTAAAATTGAAAATCAATAAATTTTGTTTTTGTCAGTGCATGTCGCAAATATGCAATTAAATCAAGCATGCATTATCGGTCGAAACAAACTTTTTTTTTTGAAAGAAAAATAGGATGAGTATTTTGCTAACAATAATATTTAACTTTTCCAACAAAAAAAGAAAGAAAAAAAACAAACTATTCCGCATGATCTACAAATTTGAATTTAAATTTTAAGAAAAAGCATGTGGATTTGAAGCTTTGTTAAATCCGCAAAATTAAACATTTTTGCACGAAAATAGAAATAAAAGTTAAATCAAACATGAAAAGAAAATCTAAAGAAATTACTGAGAATTTTCTCAGAGAATTAACAAAAAAAAAAAAAAGGCCATTGGAGCGGAAATTACAGCGATATTAGCTTTCTTATTTATCATTTTGTAAATCAATGAAACAACTATTTGCTCTTAAAATTATTCGAAGCAAAGTATCGATAATTATATGTCAATTGAAAGCTTTTTTTTCCAAAGAAAACTTCGTTAACTTCCTTCTCGAGAATTTATTATTAATTACTATGAATTCCTTATAAATTATAAGATTTTTTAAAAAAGCTATCAGAATACAGAAAATATTAAAATTATTATTGAAAAATTATTTATTTCTTTATTGTTCACTAGCTTAAATCTTACATCATTGACTGACTAAAACTTTTGATAGGAACCAATTACTGATGAATTTAATGATTAAACTTCAAAGTTTGAAAAAATTTAATTATCCTGCTGCAAGTGCCATGGATCGAAAGTGAAGGTAATATTATATTAGCATAGATAAATTCAAAATGTTAATGTTTAATACGTGAACGACCGCATTTCAATAACACAATCATGTCAAGTAATCATGATAATAGCAGTTGTAGTTTGCATAACTGAAATTATGATTTTCACTTTCAAGTAGTTTGTTTACAGCCATACTTTCATATAACTGGGAGAGAGATTTTCGATAAGACTAAAATTATGATTATCTGATCTTGATAAGAATACAAATTTCAATTTCACATAATATCTTTGGTACAATGTCGTTGGGAAATTTATAAAATATTTCAAAAAAAAAAAAAAAAACATGATAGTAATAGAAATACGAAGAAAGTGAAAATCATAATATCATAATATTACGAAAGAAGTTAAAAGAACGATATAGTTTTGCTAAAAGGACGATATGAAAAAATAATCGTGATATAGTTTTGTTAGTAACAATAAAATTGTTATATTCTCAATGGATTCTAATTTCGCTTCGCGTTATATAATTTCAAGTCTTATTATCATCTTATTTCTTTAACTTTCATAATAAAAATATATTTTCCTTTAAATGAGTAATCTATAAACAGGTGTAATATCATGCGGATTTAATAATTATAAAAAACAGGTGATTTAAGAACAAATGCCTAATTTTGCTTTTTCTTTTTCTAGTTTTTTACCATTTGTCCCATCTCAAAACTTCTGATTCAAAAAAGAGAGAAAGGAAAACAAGTGATAAACAACATAAGTGATGATTATTTTTAAATGCAAAAGCATGTAAATGTATTTATCATAATAAATTTTGAAAACATAGAAATTTAAATTAAAAAAATTTCATTAGCAGTTTTATGTTGTTAATACACATTTCCTTTTTTTTTATCTGAAAAAAATTTTCATTTATGAAAGATTATTACATATTTATTAATTTTGTCATAAAGGTAAAATTTTAGGAAAAGTTATGCTAATTTCTAATACTGAGCATGAAATGAAGAAATTTTAATAATTTGAAATTAATTTGTCGTCGTCTTTTTAGAAATATGAAGGGATAGCAAAGGATAGACAAAATAAAAACGTAATTACAAAATAAATTACATTTTATAATCAAAATGGGACTGGAAAATTCGATAGGATAGAATGAATATAATGAAATGTTTTAACGAATCAAAGAGCTAAAACAGAAAATATTTTCGAAAAAACAAAAGCAAAATTTATTTGATTTGTAGAAATTCATAAATTTTGTTCCCGAGATTTGCTTATTTAATTATGTCATTTTCTTTCTCCTAAGTTTTTTTCCTTTTAAAATACATTGTTTTTATTATTTACGGCAGCATAAAACACTTGATAATACAGCAAATTTATTATTACATATGATATTATAAAAAGTCAATATTTTATAAAGAGATCTTTTAATAAAAAAGTTGAAATTTTAACTTAAAAAAGAAAAAGTTTGATTTCCTTTTGTTAATATTCTATCATTCTTAGTGATAATTATACAATATTAAAATTAATTGGTGTTCTTTTTTTTCATAATTCAACTGTTCGTTTTTAAGCGAAATTTCATAAGTTCCACTGATAATGTAATTTGAAATGTTAAAATTTTCATTTTTATTTTTAATTTCTCATGAAAAAATAAATCGAGCTTTAATATTTTGATATGTAATATGTTTTTCTTGGTCAATTTTAATATGTTCTCATTAATTCACTTTCTTTTTTGATTTCTTTAAAATATTATTTAACATATTATTCTATCATGCAAGCGTCGGTAAATGATATTTTAACGAAAAAAAACGATGTAATTAGGAAGAAAAAATCAAGTACAGGTTAAGATACAGGAATGAAGGGTGGGACGATGGTGTATGATGGAATGAAGGAAGGTTGATAGCAATGTGTGTCGACAATTGACCTCATTTTAGTGAATTTAACTCCGCATATTACCGAAATTGGATCACTCTCATTTATGTCAACAAATTTTCTTCATATTTTTGTCATATACACTCTATAAGCAATACAAAACTTATCGCTTTATTACTTTCTTGAAATACTTTCATATAATTACTTCATAGACTGCAGTATTAATTAATTTAATTAATTTTTATTTCTCGAGAATTTAACAGATATAATTTAATAATCGATGAATAATGTAAATCAAATAACGCAAGCAGTTTTAATTTGAAGTTCAATATTTAATAATTTCTTTCTAAAGTAAAAATAAAGACAACGAATAACTAAGCTAAATTTTATCAATAAATCTGACCAAAATGTAATATAAGAAATTTTTGTAAATTATTATAAAATTTTTACGAATTAATTACGCTGCAAACGCTTTGGCAAATTTTCGCAAAAAATTACGAAAAGCAATTTTTAAATTATTCTGATTAGTAAATACTAGTTTTCGAAAAGTTTTTCAAAAATTCTAATAATTAGAATCTAAAATGATATCTATTTGTGATCAATTTATATCCTATCAGCTCTCTTCTAATCATTATTCAAAGATAAAATTGATTAATTAGTTTTGTCATATCAGATACTAGTTTTGAAAAAGTCTCATCGAAATTCTAATACTTAAAATTTAAAACAATATCATTTGTGACCAATTTATATCTTATAAGTTTCTTTTTCTGATTAATTCTATGTATGCTTATGTAGTTATTATGATATCTGCATAAGTTATTCGATTAATCTGTTTTGATATACTAAATCGTTTCGAGAATATTCCATCCAAAATTCTAATAAATGAAATTTAAAATGATCAATTTTGCTCAATTTGCGCTGCCGATTTTCTTTAACCGTAACAAAGATTAAAGGTTCTTTTGCCTTTCAATGATAGCATCTTAAACTTGAGTAATTAAATTTTTATTACGATAAATTTGATAATTTATTAACGGACACAGCGACTACAATACCAACGATATAAACTCATTGATATGAATAAGACAATTCTAATGACGATATCATAAACCAAAGGAAATACTAATGCCCAATATGCCTATCCAACCAATCTCTTTCAAGCATATCCATTATAATAGCTTTGATGCTCAGGACATTCTTCTTTAGTGTAAGGAGAGGATTCTGATACTGTTCTGTGCTACAAGAAATAGTGCCGTTGTTAGCATGTAGCAATGGAGTTCTTTGTTAGAGCTCATTGACACAGTGGACGGACAATTTTAGCTTACATTTTACATTATGCAGTAAATCCAGTAATGTTGAATCCAGAGCGAAGGAATTACTAATTCTTTGGTTCCTGTGATAATTTGTATTTTATCAGTTCCTTTTTCTTCCTGTGGTAATTTGTATTTTATCAGTTCCTTTTTCTAATCAATCTATGTCGATATAGTTATTTAGATTGTTACTTGAAGAATGATTATGATTGATATATTTAATAAATTTTCGTCTTTTCTTTTTAATTGAAATATTTAAAAAATCTTAGAGATTTTTTTATTTATTGCAACATCAAAAGTATCAAATAAAATATTGGCATAATTTTGAACTTGGCAAACAACTTTTGCGGTATTTGTACAACAAATTCTACGAGTACCTTTTTTTTTTTTTGTTGTTGTGATATTTTCAACAACAATAATAACTAAAAAGAAAAAAGAGAGAAAAAAAAGGAATGTATTTATTTTGCGTTTGACAAATTTACAGGTGTATATGTATAGATTGTTCTTTTTAATGTTTCCCGTCATTTTTTTTTTTTTTATTTTTCAATCATTTCCTTCTTTTCCTCACATCCATTATCATCATTTTTCATCAAGCATTTTTTTGTTGTGGCAATGCATTATTTATCAGTTAGGTATGAAACGAGAATTAACCAATGCGGCAGAATGTTTTTCTTTTTTTTTCCTGTTTTTTGCAGTTAGCATTTCATACATTTCTATCAAAATTTTATTCAAATGTTATGAAATATTCGTGTCAATCATCCTGATTGATCTGTTCAAGAGTTTTATAATTTCACAAATCGAATTATAGAAGATGAGATTTCAATTTTTATCCTTGATAAGGATTGAATAGATATACCAAAATGTTTAGTGAATGCTTATTTAATTTAAAACATATTTTTGCGACTATTTCTCATATTAATAGATTAAAGTATTAAGTTGTTCATCGAGATGATAAGATTTATCATTGGGTCAAACAGCGGAAAAAATACGCTGATTTCGGCAAGATATGTTAGATGAATGCGATAATCTATACGTAAACATGTTCGGAATATATTTACCGTTATTTCAATGAAGTATCAGATCGATATTAACTATTTGATTGAATAATCGTATCAAATCCTATAATTGATTTTTGATGAATCAATCGATGATAGTCTGTACATTTATCTTATGAGGGATTATTCTAAATTGAAATTGATTCAAGCTTTAATTAGAATTGTAAACTATGTTGAAAAATTAAATTCTGCTAAAATTCTTAAATTTTTTCTAACTTTAATAAAAACATGTAAAAATGAAAGGATAAAAAAAAATGATTTCAAATAAATATCTTCATCAATCATACAAAAATGAGAAATGATATACTACTACTGCTCTCACCTATTCATTAAATTTTAACATTTTTGATCTTTGCTCTTTACTACATGTAAAATTTCATTGATATAACAGACAATACAATTGGCTGCTGAAGTGATGCATTTAAAGTTTCATTTTGTGCATTCAACCATAAAAGGATGATGTGGAAATGAAATTGAACTTTTAATTTATACTTCGTAATTTTATCAAATTTCATTCATACCAAATTTTTTCCTTCTTTCTTTTTTTTTTTTTAAAAATGAAATTTAAAAGATTTGAAAAATGATATAAATGCAATACCTTTCCGTTTGACTTACATACCCATTTTCCTCCAATATTTGTCTCTCGTCGTCCAACTACCGATCCTATTTCCATCTCTTATTTCCATTTGCCCTCCCCGCTCCCCGCTATCTTCCCCATCCTTTTACTTTGTTCATCGTTATCTTATTTAAACGATCCATCGCGGGACAGATGAAAAGCTGCATGCCATTTTTAAGCTATCTTTCATTCCAGTTAATCTCTGATGCATCAGTTTTACCTTTTTTCATTGATAATTTCAAATGATAATTGTTTCAGTTTTGGGAAGATTCGGAATTAATTTTTGATAAATAAATTTGAAGATGGGAAAAAATGAAAATTGAAAATGCGAAATTAATTTTCAAAAAAGATTTTATAATCAAATGATGAAATGTTGCTGATTATCGATGACTGTTGCCATTCAAAATAGTTCTGGTGTACATTTAATTTCCTAAAATCTTGTTTTCTATCATTATTATTATTATTATTATTATTATTATTATTATTATCATTATTATTATTACCATTATTATCGCCATCAATATTGCCATCAATTTGGTCACAAAAACAAGATGGAGCTACTAAAGACGCTTGATGATCCAACGTTGCGTATTGTGCACAAGACAACCAGTCAAATGGTGAACTTTTATAATTTTTATACTCAAAAAAAAAAAAAAAAAAAGAAATTTTCCGATAAATAACGAAAACAAAAAGTATTTAAACCGTTTTTCATAAAACCTTTCCATTTTCTTTTTTTTCTTTTTCTTTTCATTTTTTTCGGTTTTGTTTTTGTTTTGATTTTTTTTTATTACTTTATTTTTAGTTTCATTTTTGTTTTTTTTTGTTATTGATTTTCATTTTTTTCTTTTTATTTGAATATATTTCTTTGCAACTTATTTACATTTTTGATTTCATTATTAATGTAATGTTGAATTCGATTCCTAAAATTCTAATAATAAAGTATTAGATTTTTTTACTGATTGTTTTTATAACAACTCTTAGAGTATCAAAAATTTTTGAAAGCAAATTCTTATAATTTTTAGAATCTGTAATTAATGGAAATGAACTAAGTCATAATTAATTGGAAGTAATTTTTGAATTTTTATCTAAGATGATATTTTTAATAATATTCTTGATGATGCAGTTTTTCTTCCGTATTGATTATAAATTTCCAGTTCGAAAAGTTTAATTTTTACACTTCTTTAGTTGAAAAAAATAGGTAAATCAATTATTCCACTTAAATTTTTTTTTCTTACGTATGTTAAAATATTTTCAGAGTTCTGAAACTGATGAAGATGTCTTGTTGGAGGAAGGAAAATCAAAAATGAGACGCTATAAGGCATATACCGTAATGCAGAAATCCGGATTTCAGCATACCGAGTAAGTTTTTCATATTTTACAACATTTAAATAAATTAAAATTAGACTGTATAATTTAACAAAACAACATCAATGGGATCAAAAATAAGATTAAAAATTAAAAATAGAGGAAAAACTTATTTCTCGAATCATTTCGATTTCTTCTCAGAATCTTTTCAATCCCATTCTTCGTAAATCCTACTGGTTTGCTTTTATCGGAAACGATTGATTAAAATGTTCAAAAGCCAAATAAAAGTTTTTCGATCGAGTCTTATTTTTGCTAATTGCTAATTTCATCTACCGTTAATTTCCATATTACATGAATTTCATCCATTTAAAAACGAAAAATTGATATCATCAAGTATCGAGATTTGCAAATTTATATGCTCGAATGAATTGAGAAAAAATATGGTTGCAATTATTCCCTTGATTGCTCGATCTTACCTGGAATGGAACAGGGTCAAATGGTCATTAGCAGTAATAATGAGGAGGAGAAAATTATTCCTAAAACATTTTCCGAAATTTAAAAACTCTGTAATTCATTTTAATTTCAGTTATCTGTCGATAATGATTAATTTGTGTCGCGTTGAGGTAGCTGTATCACTGGGATTCTTAATTCATGGTTTTACATGTCCAGGATTCGCTCAAGAATCTGCTTATCAGGGAACTTGTCATATGAATGTGGTAGCTGCGGTTGTTGGTGCTACCACTGGCTGTATAGGACTTGGAGTTGTACATAGGTAAGGAATATGAATAATTTACTTGTTAAACAAATTTCCCGGATAATTGAAAAAATATGAAATTTCGTCGGATAGCTATTCACTTTCTTTAAGACTTATGCAAGAATTACCAGAAATATTGGCACACTTGTACATGAAATATGAAATTAAATTTGAAAAACTGAAACTAAAATTTTCGACGAATTTTAGGTATCGATGGAAAATGATGCTCGTTATGTGGCTTGTACTATGTATTATATCAGCTGTCGGGAATTTGTTATCAGTGATAACAACGGGAATTTGGCTTGATCATCTGAGCAAAATGAAAAGTCGTACCGGTCTTGTGAATGGATTAAGTGGGATGATGCTTTTATGTTCTGTTGCAATTGGTTAATATTACATATAATTCATACTATTAATCTGTCGCTCTTTTTTTTCTTGTTTTTGTTTTTGAATTTCAAATTTCATCAGAAATCAGCAAATTGTAAAGGTATTATAAATTTATCGCTCGTATATCGATCAGATCAAACAGGCAAATAATACCAGTCATCAAATCTTCCATCCGATTTTTCCTCTACTAAATTTTATTAAAATACTTCAAAATTTTAATCAATTATCATATAGCAATATTATCATACTTTCCGTTTAATTCTTGGTAACACTTTTACCGCTCATAATATCATTTTTCAACTGCAGCTAATTATGATACCAACCGGTTATATAAAAATGTTATTAAAATCGAAACAGATATATCCATCTAATAATTAGTGATTCATTTTAGGTGTTTGCTTTATTCTTAATGCAGTAATGATATGTCACTTTTGGAACTTTAATTCGCAAAAGTATCAAGCTGTTGGTAAAGTCTCGGTAATATTTTTGAATTTTGATCAAATAATTCTGTATGCTGAGTGACAAGAAAAAAATTGTGCTTAAAATATTTATTTTTAGGAAATATTGAGCTTTTTCTCCGCATAAATTATCGTATTTTAGAAGCGTTCACGTTCACTTATACGTCGTACTTCACGTACAAGCAGTGGTACAGAAAGAAAAGCACGCTCTGAAAAATTTGCAAAAGGATATCATATTGTTTGATCTCAACTGTATGTTTGTATAATTTGATTAATTCTACCCTCATTGTTGCTGTTTTGGTATGTTGAACAATGTGCTGAATAAGGCATACAAAGTTTTGTGGCGCAGTATTCAAGGACAAAACTAAGTATTTTCCGCCTTTTAATTTTCTGAAAGTTTTCTAAGGATCCGAACAGCCACAACATTTTTTGAAATATATATATGTGTATGTCATAAATTTTCGAAATCATGTTTCTCGTCCAAATAAATCGATGTATTCTGGAAAAGGTAACCACTCCTGGCAATGTATCTCGTAACCTGGCATATATTTCTTACATCATCTATACCACTATGTAGTCGACCCTGCAAAGTGGAAAGTTAATTTGCTTTTTATAAAAATGTGAGGTGATAAAGATAATTACTCATCTCTTGTAGGAAGACAGAGTGATCGATTACTTTTGAATGGTAATATAATTTGGTTCAACTAAAAAGAAAAGAAAACAGCAAGAGATAATCAAAAAGTTAGAGCAATTTTGCATACAATCTGATGCATGAAAAATTGCTAAAATCAGCTAAAACAACATAAAAATTCAAAATTTGCAAACATACCACATGATTTAGTTCTAGATCACGAAGCATTACTATTAAAGATTTAGCGAAATAACCTTTCCATTTGCAGAAAGCTTTTTCAAATTGACCCATCTTTTGAAATAGCTAAAATCTGATAAGACTCAAAAATGAAGGCAAAATTAAATTTTTCCTCATGAATGTTTGAACTGTAAAAGCAAAAACAACAGATACATTACGGTCAACCGATCAGAACCTTAAAACCATTTGCAGATTTTTTTAGGGGTGATACTTCACATATATTCACATTGGTATATAATCGCACAACTATCAACAAACGCATTAAACTAAATAATAGTATTGAAACAATGTCATTTTAAAGTTAGCAATAGTAAAAATCATAAAAAAAACTTGCTCTGGTAGTTGTAAATTTCGATACTTCGCTTCGCTAGGGAGCAATACGCCAAGATCCCAATCACCACATGTCACAAAAGTAAAACGTGATTTCATTGAATAGTCGGTGTTGATTAAATTTGAATCGATAAGCCATTTGTTAAAAGCATCCAGAACTTCTGGAAGAGTCTCCTGATTTGCAACTGTTTCCTAAAAACAATTTCATAGCAAATCAAATAGATAAATCCGAAAATTACTATAAAATAACTGAACTTTTATGCAATCCAAAGAAAATATAGCATAAGTTTTGTACCTGTATAATTCCAGTAAGGTCAGTACAAAACGACGTTAAAATTGGTCGTTCGGTAGGCCTCACATATCGATGAAATCGGCCAACTTCTTCAAAATCTTTCCCAGATAATTGTACAACCGGAAACTCGATTATTTCCTGAAATATTTCATATGCATAAGCTTAATTTATTTAAACAGCGAGTAACTTGTTGGCCATATCCAAAAGTTGGATAATTTAATGGATAGTTGATGTGACAAGAATTTAATGGATACTTGATGCGGCATAATTTTAATCCCTTCCTCACAAGTTGCTTCAAAATCGAGAATAAGAAAATAATCGAAATTTTGCTCATTTATGATAGGTATTTTTCGGTTCATTGTTTGCATTTTCGGAGTTGAAGTACCTTGCATCAAATTCTTCCGATTTTTCACCTGAATGCTCGATAAATTCTGTATCGAAAAAGAATATAACACCGGTTATAATAATATTTCCTAACTCTCTGAAGAAACGCAACAGTTAGGATTAAGCTTCAAAGTGATTCACATCACCAGATCACTTATTATCTCTCCGAAAGTTTTGCAAATCTAGAACGACAGATCAGACTTCTAGTTGTTACCTGAATAGATTAAATAAATCGTAATTTCTAAAAATGACAAAATCGACGAATGCTTCACTAAACGAAGTTGCAGATTTCAAAGAAAAAGAAAATTTAATAAGATTACCTTTGCAAAATGCTCACAAGACAATGAAAATTTACGCAAACACGGTGACATAATATACGGATATAAGCTTTTCAGAACAGGATTCATCTGCAATTCATCCGGCACTCTTCTGCCCCTTAATCTTCAATGAAATCTCTAACACGCGTAAGTACCAGCAATTTCGAAAGTTGGTAACTCGTTTTGATGTCTAGAATCATATAATGAACCCAGGTATTCTCGGTAACGAATAATTAGTGACTCAAATTCTAAACAAAGCTTTCGCCTTAAAGCAAATCCCATTAGATACTAGTGACCTTGAACAGCGGTTCTTCAGAAAATATCACGAAATAATCAATGTGTAGGTCAAATAAACCAAAAGATGTCGATTTTATTTCTTTGGAAACCTTGATTGCAGTTAATTTGAAATACTTTTAATGAAATCTGAATGTTATTATACCATAGTACATCTGTATCGCTAGCTCCAAATTAATAGATCGGCTATCGATTACAACAAATATCACAGAACTAAGGCATTTGACAAAAACCACCATTTTATGGATAGCAAATTGAAAACAAAGTCGCATAAGTTAGACGTGAGATCAAAATACGGCAAAGTATAAAGAGCATGTTAGAAATGAATATGAAATAGGCAGGATGATATGGATTACTCACCAGGATATCTAATAATGATTGCTAATCAAACGAAGAATCCATGAGTTCTTTTAACATACTATGTATCTTACAAAACACTTATCACAGCAAATTAACAAAAATTCTACATCAGTAAGTGATAAATAAAGAAAAAAAACCGTTCAATACCTGAAAACAACGAGAATTTCGAAATATGGCAAAGTGTTTAGCAAATTGAAAATACGACAAAATACAGGGTAGCATGATGACACTAATTCAAAACTTTACATTAAAAAAAAAGAGAAAAGAAAAATAAAAATATTTGTTAAACAATTAGGCAATGAATAAACATAAATCGTGACATATATTGCAATGCTAGTATGACCACAAATCGGACTAGAGAAATATGAATCTCTAAAAAGATTCAAAATGTTATTCCTCTGTTTAGTTCAATCGCCAAATCATCTGTCTTCAACGTTTTTTCACAAGCCCAAAACTTTCAGAAGCATTGAGTTTTTACACTCGAAACTTAATCAAATGCTGAAGTTTTTTATCAGAAATATAAGAAAATCAGAGAATCTGCACGACTTCTTTTAAAAAACACGCTTGTCACGATATAAAAGTGATAATCATCAACAAATTTCGAAATGATATCATATCGGATTTTGCCACTCAAACATCGCTTTTCGTCATCATATAAGCTTTCAAATATTCCTACCTACTTCAACTATATCTAAGTTAAAAGCTATGATAAAATCTATGAAATGGTATTAAAGTTGAAAACATGATAAAGAAACCTATATAAATTTAAAAGCAACTATAATAAAATCTATGAAATGGTACTAAGGTTGAAAACATGATGAGGAAATCTACAAGAATTGTTAATTTAAAATGTTTCAAACTATGATCGCATAATCCATCAAGTCCGACATGGAAATTAAGTAATTAAAATGAAATACAATCGCACGATTATTATATTTTTTAAATTCAGAGATGGCAAACTGATGTAGTCTATGAATCATATTAAAAGTAATTCGAACTCGCTTAGCACCACTTTACTTAACTAAAATGAGTCAAATTCGTGACTACCTCTATCAAAACCATTCCACGTTTAATTTTATTTCGTTAAAAGTATAAGCTACAGTTGTTTCAGTTTTCATCAACAGCTGCCACCCTTATTACAATGATCAGGCGATATTAGGTGTATTTACAATTTTAGGTAAAGATGCACTAGTACCAGAAGAAACATTTATGTCGATTGTCTGATTGCTTTGTCCACTGGAAATTGTTTGTGCATATGATGATCGTAACAAAAGCAAGCTTGACAGGTGTTCTGGAGTCAATCTCAAAACATTTTGGCTTTTATGGACCACACAAGCAGCTGGGATGGAAAGAAGAAACCGAGCTAACAACGATAAATGTGGAAACTGTGCTTGACCAACAGTTGACCAAAACTGCAGCACATCTCTAAAAGTTGAATTTAAACCCATTTCAGTATCAACAAAACAAATTAACATGACATTTTGGAAATGAGAAACAAATTTTCCATAATTATTCAATCATTTCGAATAGAAAAAAAAATCAAAACTGAAATCTGATAAATTTTTCAGCTGTATAACTTTACAGACATAATTCCATTTCTTTACATGCATAAATAATAGAATAAATGAATAAAAAATAAATAGGCAAATTGAATGCTGAATAACTAAGTAAATAAGGAGGCGTAAATTTCAACAAGAATTAGCAAACGAAAGCAAACTTAGTTTGCAACGCTGGATATTGCGAACGCAAATAACACTCCAGTTCATCATCAATAATTGCATGGTCTTCCAATGAACTTAAAAATGATATTCGCTTCTTTGGTGGTTCTCCATCATTTGTACCTAAATTTTTTTAATGGTACGAGTCAATAGACCACACAAGCAGCTGGGATGGGAAAAAGAAACCAAGCCCACAATGATAAAATTGTGCCTGACCAACAGCAGACCAAAGCTGCAATATATCTCTAAAAGTTAAATTTAAACCCAGCTCAGTATCAGCAAAACGAATTAGCAAGATATAGCTTTTCAAACATTTTTGAAGCAGAGGAAGATATAACATTTTTTATTCTTCGTAGAATAGAAGAAATTCTAAACTGCAAACTTTACCAGACAAATGCTCTTCGCTTTTTAGATTCTTCACTTCTGCTGTTCCGATTAATTTCCGTATTCTTGAATAAGTTTCTGACCTAGAAATCCAATTTTCGCATGATTTTTTCTTTTTAATTTAAAACGGCCACCATAAGTGTGAAAGTAAATATAACAATTTGGTTCATTGCCAAAATTTCTCACAAGTATCATTTCAACACCTTATTTTGGAAAATGAAAGGAAAAAAACCTTTCTTCATCCGAGCAAATAACTGGAAGATGTTTAAGACGAGGATTCAAAACAGTTGCCATGCGATGTTCTGGCATAATAACTGATTCAGTGGCACTTCGTAATACATTTTCTGTTTTCCTTCTTAGAGCGCATATCCAGGCTGATGTATCATTACTGCTCACGCCATCCTCGTCATCCGATGAGAACTCATGGATTAATGCGAACCATTCTGGTTGAACCTGACAACGAAAACTCTATATAAGCAAGCATATGAAATGTATTCAAATATATTACCTGCTGCTAATATGACCGATAAATTAAATTTTGGAATTGAGAAGAGAATATTATATTACCATATGAAAGGATACTGCTGACTTATTGTTAAAAATCGATGCCATAATATGGAATGGTTCCAAATATTTTCGAATTTCATCAGCAACCGACCAATCAATTGATCGTACCAGCGCCATAATATCTGTATAGTTGTTAAGTAATTATCACTAATAATCAGCGACTTAACGCTAACAAATTTCAATAATGAAAAATGTCATCGTTATCAATACAGCTTAAGGAAAATTCAATTCCAATACAACAGTAAATATTTTCAACAATAAGTATTCAGCAGTACGCTTATGCATTATTCAAACGGTAAACAAAATTGCGTATAGAGCTGGTATAGAATTCAAATCCTCCAAATGAGAATTCAAATTCTTAAATCGCGACAACACACAGTAACGATATGTGAGACATTCTCTGGTATAAAATGATATATAAGATGGAAGGAAGTGTAAACAATGATTACTAAACAAGGAATACCTGGATACTGTGAAAAGGACAAATGTTGGATGCTATCTTTAACATATTTTAACATTTCGTAACCGTAAAATAAATAATCAAGTCGTCCAGCCCTTTTTTCAACTGGAGGATCAACCCAACGGTCTAAGCCAAGTTTTTCTATCGCCGCTAAAAAAAGAAATTATATGTAAATAATAAGCAAACGACAAAAAGATGAATGAATCCAAATAAGCAATAAAAAGATTACCAACTATTTTTGACACTCTGTAAAAGTGGCAAACACGTTGTGCTTCTGATCGCATAAATCTCCGAAAATTTCGTGAATGAGCTGCAATCATACGGATTATTAAATACAAAAAATTCGTCTGATTATTCGGAACTTATGCACGACTAATACTGATAAAAGATGTTGAAAAACTTAAGACTGCAAATATCTTATTTATATGTTCAAATGCATACTTCAAGATAGTATAATAGATTTAGGTATTATAAGAGCTGAATTACTTAGGATGACTAGAAATATATAAAGAGTTACATTATTTAATGTATAACATATGCAGTAAAGATGGGCTTGTCCACTACAACTCGGAACGTTTTCCGTAACACATAACAGTCTTTTGGATTCACCCGCTTCTCGAATCATCGTTCCTAATCCCGTTTTCAATTTCTCTAATGTATCAACGCTGAAATGAAAATATGGTTTGATTATTGGCAAATTCACAGGCGAAATAACACATACCAATTAATGCTCACTCAAAATCAAAGTCCTTCGCCATTCAAATTATGGGAAAATTAAGAATTATCGAAGAAAAATGTCATAAGAAATATAAATAAAACTTACTTCACAACTCGATGCTTATATTTCCATTCTGCTGTGATATAATTAGCAGAAATAACAGCAATATCATCTTCGTTTGCAACGCGCTCTACGGAAAAAGAGAAGCCGGATGTACGGGCGATTTGTCCTACTTCTGCAGTCAATTCTGATAGGACCATAGCTGTGTTAGCTTCAATAACCTGTCAAAATATCGATCGCAAAACATTTTTAGGATATTAAACAGTAAACAAGCAAGGAAGTGATATCAAACGCACTAACCAGTAAAAATTAGCTTTAAAAATCACGATAATTAGAAAAAGTTGCTAACCTGATTCAGAGTAGAAGTTTCAGGAATAAGTGTTGAAATTGCCTGACGATCGGGACAGCGACAACGTCGTCCAATCGATATGGCCGTTTCGATAACACCGTGCATTCCATCCCCTAAAAAATTTCAAATGACTATCAATATTAATTGCTAAACAGTGAACACAGAAAAATTCACAAAAAACTAGAGTTGCGTCTGATCGATTCTGGAATATAGGTAAGTCCTAACAGATCCTGACACAATTTTTTTAAATAACATATCCTTTCACATTAATATTTCATTCCTCCTCCATCATATTCAATGGAAATTGACTGTATGCGAAAATTTAGGAAAGTTAAAATCAAAAATCCAAAAGTGACCTGGAAAATCGCAGGTGGAAGTAAATCAATAGCACAACATCTCATAATTGCGCTGCAAAATATTCGGCGATCATAATCACTAAACGACGTCTCAAATGACGACTGTGCCGTAAGACTTGCATGTGAAGTTGGAGGTGGAGCGGGAGATTCCTGAAAGGATTTCCAAAACATATTATATCCAGGAAAATAACATTTTTTATCTAATAAATAGAAAGAAATTTTTGTTAGTCTTTAGAAGTTATGCGGTTTAGGATTGAATTGTTTTCTTAAATCTTTAGGACAAATTTGTTGATTGAATTATTTCTTTCCTGGATCTATCACTTAGTGCTAATCTGTTGTTATACATATGTCATATTCTCACCCAATCATATATTTAGCACACTAGATATAAACTAAAAAATGTGTGACATGGAATTTATGACTAACTGAAGAAGCATGAATTGTTCATTCCAATGTGTCTAATTACTATGTTGATCTCTGGTAGCTTCAAATATAAACTATTGGAATAAAAATTAAAACATTTAAGAGAACATATATTACCCTTCTGTATGCAGCAGATGTATCAGGAGACAACTGGCTAACATATCCTGATGTAAGGGTTTCAAAAGATTGCTGACCGGAAGTGTCATTCGTAGTTTCTGTTGAGGCACTACAAAAGAAACCAATAAAATATCCACAAAATGGGAAATACCTCGAAATGTCGATGAAATTTAAGCAATTTCAAAATCAAACTTCGTCGGAAAAAAAAACATCCTTCTTCCCCACTCCACCCCATATCTGTACGGTCCAGATCGTTACAACAAATTTTCTTGTGGATCAACAATTTACGTTACTTTATATTGCCATCTTTATAGCTACTGCCTATCGGACATCTGTGGCGAGTCATATTTCCCGTCCCACCCCCGTATCTGTATAAAGCACTTTGCACGCATAACAAGCCACATAAGGTAGACGAGCTCCAGTAATCGTGTCAAGCACCTGAAAAATGAACAAAATAGATTTTCGCAAATACGAAACTTTACAAAAATCAGACAAGCTCTGAATTAGTAACTGTTAAATTAAAAGAATGTGAGTTTTCTACTGATAAAAATATATGATTATTAGTTTTAAAGTACTCTAGTGATCAGATAGCTGTACATTGAAAACGATCTAGTATCACTTTCAAAAATGCTTTACAATGTCAACCATAAAGACTTCTGGCCTTTACTAATTAACATTTGATAATACCTTTCTGCTCAAATCTTCTGAAACATATATTCTGCCTGTGCATTAACACCGCTTTGTTATTGCCATCCTCCCATAACAAAGAAATGTCAAAAGAAATTATATAGAAGAAATTTTTAACAAGGTGTTTTAAACAGCGAACCTGTCCAAACAAATTCCACACTTCTGATCTACCTTTCTTTTGACTAGTTCAAATCTTCCCAACTTCATACGTATGTCATCTTGTATAACGGATTTTGGTGGCATGAGATGACTATTCAAAGGCAATGTGACACCAGTATCACGACAATAAGCTGTGCTCAGACCAGATGGGTCATTTGGAACCTAAAAATCGTTGAATGAAACACCTGATTAGTTCTGTGTACATTTAATTCATGTGAAGCTCACAAATTACGCTAAAATGACATTCTCAACGAAAGCTGACCTGGTGCTTGATCACATTTTGGGTATCAGATAACAAGCCATTTGTTTCGTCCGTGAAATTTCCATCATAACTGCGAACCTTAAATTTTAGTGATGTGATATGATAGTTATTGTACACATTTTCTAATTGAAAACATGCAAAAGAAACGGGTTAGAAACTGTACTATGTAGATTTGGATTCCGGAAGACTCAAAATAAGGATGATCTTGAGGAAAGGACTACCACTGAACAAAGCACTGGATCAACTGGAATTTTTCGCTTCAAAATGTATACATTGTACTGTAAATTTTGAAATAAACTGTTTTGAACTGATAGCATATTTAAGACAAAAATTCAAAAATATAACCGTATTCATCGCAGAAATATCATGAAGCCTGGATAAACGCATCGGTGGAACCGAATGTGCATGGACTGGTAAAGTATTCCGGTGATGATGTGCAGCAGTAATACCACTGATATCTTCGCCGGAAAGCGGTTCGCTTTTGGTGCATACAATTGTTGCCGTTGGTTGATTACAACGTTTAATTAAAGCGAATGAACTGAGACCGTTAGTACCGTTATTACTGCCCCAACTATGTGTTTCGTTAGTTGTATTCTCGTCGTCTATTGTTTCATCATTGATAGCTGCGGTCTTCCGTAGCGCCGGATGGCGAGTACGGGTTGCTGTTAACAACTGCTCTTGAGTAGCCAACGTGAGTCCTAAAACAATCCTACCTATTCTTCTGGTTTCAGACTGTTATATAATGTATACTTTAAAAGTATAAACTCCTATTACAATTTGTTTTGTATAAGTAAATAAGCATAAAGCATGATTACATGCACGAATAAAGAAAAATTTTTCAATACAATGCAACAAAACTATCAAAGTTCATGGTTCAATAACGAGAATTAGGAGAGTTCTCAATATAATGTCCTACAATCAGCATGATCTATGATCGAACCACAATTAAAGTAACTATTATGATAGTCACATTAAAGATCTATTACATAGGTCAATGAACATAATAACTTTGGGATCGTTTTATGCACGAACGTATCTGTAAACTATGTGTATGTGTAAATGTGTATGTAAGTGTTTGTGGATTTGTATGTGTGTATGTGTGTGTGTGTGTGTGTGTGTGTGTGTGTGTGCATGTGTGTGTGTGTGTATGTGTGTGTATGTGTATGTGTGTGTATGTGTGTGTGTGTATATGTGCGTAGAAATAACTTTAGCTGAAATTTGATGAAATGAACTTTTCACCGAACAGATAAGAAATGTCGATGTAAACAAAGAAAAATTGTACAATTCAGCTAATCAATCAACTATTTAGCTAAACTTTTCGAATTTCCATAGTAACCACGAATAAAAAGACACATAATTGCAAGCATATGAAAAAATTTAATCCCGAAATATTCGATAAATATGATCCTTTCTCAGAAGATACTGGATATTCTGCAAATTATCTTTCCCTATTATTATTTTTAATTATTATCTAGAATATCCTGAAATATTTACGAATACTTCCACTTGTAATTTCATATAATTAAATAAAATATTTTGCAAATGTAAAATTAAATATAAAATTGAAGAAGAAATTGATGAACATTATAAAAACGAAAAAACCTACGAAAATAAACAACAATGCTGACCTCACCATGTCGGCAATAGCGCTGCAAGTTACAATTAAAATCATATGACGCAACGCTTTCTGCGGCAAATTCAAATTTGATTAAATGATTTCTTAAATGGAATAGGTGATATAATTTTAAATTGCAGTGGGATAAGTTGTTTCTTTAGTTTAAAAAAGGAAGAAGATTAATGTTTCGTAAAATGATTCATCTATCTATCTATCATTTATCAGCTTAAATAATTTTGGAATCGTGTAAATGGAAATTGAGATTTAATATATTAAATTTGAATTAAATTAAACGATCAACAAATGGAATAGTTCGAAAAAAAAAGGAAAATTCAGAAAATTGTATTAGCAGATTTATAGCTTTATAATGCATTTTATCTTTTTCATTTTTTCTGGATCTTCAATGAATTTTAGCCTGAAATTTTGGCATAAATGTATACGCACATCAATTTCTTATTTCTAGGTCATATTAATATATTATTGCAATTAGATGATCTTTAGATGAACGAAACGCAAAAAGATTTATTCGAATCGGCAAGAGATTTACCAGAATGGTTACCTGTTGACTGGGTATGTCAAAATAGATGTCCAGAACGTATCATCGATGATTATACTTTGCCATCCGTGCAATATTCATTACCATCTTTTTGAAACTTTCTACCTTCAGCTTCAACGCGAATATGGTTTTTTTCAGTATTTTTATCAATCAATTATAATTATAATTGTAATCATTTTGATAACTGTTGTAAAAATATGTTATTTTCTCGAAAATTGAAAAGTAAAATGAAATTTTGAAATTTAAAATTTCAATTTACATATCTGTTTTAAAATATTTGCAATATTTTCTTCCTCAAAGATTTAACTTCATTTACTCTTCACTCACATTCAGATTAGTTTTAATGAAATAAATTTACTGAATAATACAATTTCTTTAGCTGTATACAGATAGCGGTATCAAAACAGTATTTCGGTGCCTTCGGTTCATATATCACCAAATCGCATGTGACACTACCGAAATAGCCATCGTTGATCTGGATCGTTCACTCAGTTATTTAGTCGCTTTTGCACAAGTGAATGAAATTATATGACATTTATCTTCCATACCACATTGCAACAAAAGTGACTAAGATCAGTTTAGGACTTAATAGTTTGAAAATTTAGAACTTGGAATTGGATGGTGATGTAGAAACGCTTAATAGAATTGTTCGAGAATTTAAATTTTTTCTTGTTCAAGCGGGCTCACTGAATCATTACATTGCCAGCGATGGTTTATTTACAGCGCGAAATGTTGAAACGGTAAAGTAAACAACTCATCATTTGTTATGATCTAAATTTTCTCAACTTGAAATTTCATCTACTTTGTTTATTGGTAATCGTCAAACAGATGTAAAACCGATATAGGTATCAAAAATTTAGAGAGATTTAGTTATGTTCATTTGTTGTCGATAGAATTCAAGAAAAACATCTCAGTGATTTTCGCACTGAAAAATGAAAGTCGACTTTATATTGCAGAATTATATTTTCCATGCCCTGTTGATTATCTGGATGAAAGCCATCCGTATTTCAAGTTTTTTCAAAAGTGAGTCGTTTTGCAGAAATGATTGTGATTTTTTTCAAATCTATAAAATCTTTGGACAAATGGATAAGTTTCTTCAAGACTCATTAGTTTATGATGAGATTTTATCATACATTTACATGTTTACGTTATCTTCAAAAAAAGCAAATCAGTATTAGTGATTTTTTCTTTAGTACAATAAAATTTTACTTCAAATAAAATCAAATAAAGCTGTTAATTTTGATATATTACTATACAGGATTCAGTGGTTTCGAAAAGTTTTATCCAATGGGTGACGCATCGTCATCAACGGAACAGCTATCAATGCTTGTATCATACGGATTACTGCTAAGTGCATCACGTACAGTCAGTAAATTTGAATTTATGAATATGAGTTTTTGATGGGATAATAAGAGATTAGAAGTAAACGCAATTCTTTTTTTTTTTATCTTGTGTCCTTGTCCATGGTCTATAGTTCGCAATTTTTAAATCGCTCTTAATTTATAGGAGTCAACTGTGCTAAATGTGAAGAAGGTTTATATCTAAAACAACTGATTTTCAGGATCGACCTTATATTTGCCGATGCGTTACAGCAGCATGGCATCAACTTTATGTATTCAGTGGACAAATGTTTTGGTCAAACATGGTCAAACTGCTAGGTTTATGCACCGGTGATATCCATTATTATCCACCTGAAAGTCCTTCAAGTGGTATATCTTAAGATAAAATCATTTTGATTCCTAGAAATCATTTTGATTCCTAGATTTTAACAGTTATTGGACTTAAAATAACTTTTTAAGTGCCATAGAACAGTTTTTCATTTTGAGAACAGTTATTCATAAAATTTTTCAAAATCCAATGCGTCTTATTACTATGATTGGAAAATAATAAATTTAGATATGTTCTTGGATTTATGTGATGTTGGTGGTACAGTTTCAGCAGAAACGTTTCTAGAAATAATTTGTGAACTTGACACTGGTTTTGAAAATGTTTGTATCGTATCAGGTGAAGAATTTTGATAAAATGATTAAGTGACAATTATATTTTTATCACTTCATCAGTTATTTTTGATCAATTATAGGCAAAGCTTCCAGCAATTACATAGAATGCTTGCAACAAATTGCTTCAAAAGTATCAGAAAAAAATATATTTTAAGGTGATATCTTATTTTTAATAAAAAACATACACTCAAAGCTGAAGCAGGTTGAGAAAGAAAAATAACTAAAAGTTTTGAAGCTTGGATAGGATTTATTTAATTTAAAGCTCTAATAGCTTTCAGTTTTTCAAGTTTTAATTCTTCAGGAAACTATATTTTTATTCGATAAACGTCAAGGTGATAGTCTTCTAGGAACAGAATCCATTTTGCAACATTTTTTCACATACTTATGTTCGAACATTATGGAACCTCCTGATAGGGTAAGTAATGTAATGGATGTGCACATGAAAAAACAGTTTACCTTTTTTTTAACTCATTTTTCAAGTCTATAACTCTATAAAAATTCAGTAAATTATGAGAATTGCTTTTCTAGGAGTTAGACTTCTATCCAACGAATGGAAAAGTCTGGAAGGACTTCCTATTTTCTTGTTGTAGCAACAATACCGGTGATCAGTATAGCGATTGGATGCTTTTTATACGACTTATGTCAATGCTTATCAAAAGTTAGGTTGTTCTTGTCCAATTCAGTAGTTAAAATTTAGATTTTTTCCTTCTTATTTTTACCCCTATTATAGAATCAGAGTCAGTTTGGCGGGCAATGAAATCGCGAATTTTTCTAAATTCCCTGCGAAACGATTTCGTGAGATGCCAATTCACTCACTTATTTGTGTATTCAGCCTTTTTATTGCATCTTTGCACGAGATAGGTATACTGTTTGTGATGTTCTACTGTGCATTAAAATTCGCTTCTTTCAGAATTAATGATTTGTAATTAATGGATCGATATCATATTATACGCTTTCATGAGAATCGTAGTTCCAAATTGTGTGAATTTGTAGAAATGGTTATATAAAATGTGAAATATTTAATCTTTAGATATGGAAGATACATCTAGGAAAATAATTTCATTAGCAATAGCTGCATTTGATCCTTCTGATAAAGAACGTCATGATATCCTAATTAGAGCAGTTCAGTGTACAAAGTATATTTTGGATGATAATCATCATGATTCTTCGCAAGCAATCGCAACACTAACAACATGTAAGTTTTATATATTTATTCACTAATATTGATATTATATGAAGTTTCTCTGTATTTTTTAAACAAACTGTTAAATTTTTTAAAATTAATCTAAATTTGTGTCTTGCTCTTTCACTCTTAGGAGTTTGGCATTTCTGATTTACCGAAATAAAACCTTGCTATATAAGACACATTTTCAAATTCTGTGGAATTTTTCATTCTATTTTGTGCGCAATTTCGATTTCATCAGTTGTGCACTGCGATCTTGAGCATAAACATCACGATGTGGAGGATTTCGTTAATTTATCTTAAAATCTTTAATTATACCGCCTTTAAAAAAATACTTGTAGTGATGGGAAAACTCGATGATAAAAAGATGTTTCGCTATATGCCGAATGCTGCATGTGCATCGGTGAAAAAGTAACCGAGGTTCAGCTTTTTCGATTTCAAGTTTTTCGGAGGAAAACATGTGAGTTGGTTTTAAAAAGTCTTTCAAAGAAGACAGAAATAATTCTAGGTGGGTTCTCTAGTTCGTTTTTTATCGTCTATGAATGATATGGATTTGGAAAAGCTCTTTGTGATGACCTCTCACTGTCGAATTGAAAACAGTGTTCTGTGGAATGCAGCTGTCAACCATCTCAAGAATCCCAATTCCGCCGTGGCAATAAATTATATTGTTGAACAGGTTGATTTTTTTCATTAACGCAATACTTGAATATAAATTGCTAAAATTGTTTGCCGTAGACTTTGAAGTTTATCATCATAAATTATTGGAAATGAACTTTTTTTCTCGGTCTACTTTCGTTGGTTTAATTTTTGGAATAAATAATTAGACCAAAGCTATCTATAATTTACTAAAAAGTTCAATCGTGACTGTTGACGTTATTCTCTTTATTTTTTGAAACTAGTAAAACTAAGTAGCAAAGTAATAAATGATTAGTATCAGAATAATTTAACTACAACAGAATATTGAGTAAATCTGGTGGGATTTAGATTTTTATCTGTGGAGATTTCTTATTCATTTTAGTTAGCAATAAAATTTGAACGCAGTAGATCAGCTGTGCAAAACATGCGCCAAGTGGTACAGAATCTGCTAGCTGAAAAAAGTTACAAATCGGAAGTTTGTTTGTACTTTTTGCGGAAATTTTGAAAAAACCAACGATGCTATCTATCCTGTTGAACTTATTGTTCCCTTATGGTTAGTGGTCAGCTTCGAAAAACCGAATACAGATGGTTTGTTTTTTCAAGATAAATCTTTAACTTCCTCGCATGTATTCAATAGTCGGATTGTCATTAATTTTCCTCTTAAAACCTGACCTATCGTATCATAAAAACAATCTTATCGTATCATAAAAGCAATAGTGCTTAGATCGTATTGGCCACGGAAAAATTTGTGTTGGAAATTTTAGGCAAACCGAAAAAATATTTACTTAACAATACGAACTAATAATGGCCCAATCGGGACATGAATTGTTATTAGTTGAAATCTTCAAACTGTGTTCCAGAACATATTTATTATTCCCATCAGAATAAATGGCACTCCACACTGAACAGCCATACTTACTGATTTAAATTTTTAGAACTTAATGACATATCTGCAACTATTTGCAAGAATCTTCGAATATCATTTCGGAAAAATGGCTTATATTTCGAAGCCTTTTCTGAAGATTCATCATCAACAGTTCTCTCGATACGTTGGCTATTTGAAGTTGTTTTATTCTGCCTTTGTTTTCCCTTTTTTTAAGTTCTAAATTCTTTGCCAATTCCAAATTTCAAATACGAGCTTATTATAGACCATTTCAAAAAACGCTACAAACAGAAACAGTACGAAATGGATTCTCGAAAACATTATGAGTTGGTCCGAACTTCTAGTGCCACCTTTACATTGTATTTTGATGAATGCTGAAGAAACAACAATAATACATTGTTGTCGTATAATGTCTTACCTATATTTATATGTTGCGCAACAAATTTATAAGCCACCTTCGGAATGTAATTTTAATCGATCACCATTTGTGCGATTCTGCAAACTCATGCTGCAGAATGTGGTAAGTTCAATAAATTTTGAAGAATGCTTCGATTTATCAGAATACGATAGTTGACAAAAATAACAATACACTAGCATAAAGTGAACGAGAACTGCTTTCGTTAGAGGCTTAAAATTTCAATTTCCACTCTTTTAGCTAAATAATTATTGAAAGACGTAATCATTCGCTTGTTGTAATTTTAAATCTTTTGCTTTTTAAAAGTAAATTTACAAGCACTGTTACTACTTCAAAAAACAACGAAGCAAATTACTCCTCTCTAGTACTTTTCTTCGCTGTGTGAACAAGGAAAAACTTCAAACTCCAAATGAAATTTCTTTTCGCTTCTCAAATTTTGATTCAAAATTTGCAAACCTGTTTTGTATTTCAGCTTTTAGTGCGTGAATTTCCCGCAGTATTTATTCGTGAAGTGTTGCCTAATTATATGACTGGCATGTTGTCATTACCGGTGCATTCCGTACCGTATCTTCTGCGTGTTGTTTCGGATGTACTTGAAAAACACTTGGATGATAATGTTTTAAAAGGAATATTCACGAAAATGCTCAAGGAAAACCACAATTAACTGCTGCACTCTATGCTTCATCGAAAGTGGGTACAAGCTTGTTCAATTTCGTTTCACAAATTAAGTGAGAATTTAGGGTATTATCGAAAACGTATGAATACTTCAGGAGCCATCTAATGGTTGTACAATAAAGCAGTTTTGTAAATAATGCTAACTTTTAACAAAGGATTTGAAATACTGTACATAACAATATTTTGATTATGTGTGGAATGGACAGGAAAGCTTTTAAACACAACAAAATGAAATTAAAAGTATAACCAGTTGAAAGGGAGAAGGGAGTAGATCGTTAAATATCTTGGGACCTTTGATTCTCAAAATCCGTCCATCTTCGCATTTTTGGAAACTGTTAATTTCTCTGTCCTGGCAATTCCTTGATATAAATAAAGAAATATGGAAAAAATAAATTATATATAAAGAAACGCCGAAAAATGTAAAATATCTTCCAATTAGTTCTGATTTAAAACAACAGAAAAATGCATAGAGAATATTTTGTCACGAAACAGATTATATAAGGCATGGCATTATCGATGTCAATAAGTAGCACTACTGGAAAATGAAAGAATTTTGAAACCGGATAGTTAAGAAAGCCATCCTTTACTATCCTTCATAAATAGTTTTGGTTAATTATCTTATAACTATAATGCATATTAAAGGAAAGAGTAGAAAAATTAATAATTAACTGTTATAAAATAGGAAGACGAATTAGGAAGGTTATAAAATCAGAAGTATGAGAAACAATCGTGACAATTAAATTTCGTCAGTAGTTGACGAAACAAATAAAGACGCACAAGAAATCTGGGCACAAATCCACTGGGGTCAAAGAACTCGGTGATTTTCACTCAGCATAATCACGAAAAAATTAGAAAGAATTCGTAAAATGTAATTAAATAATATGTAAAAATGTGGAAACTATTAAGAATTAAAAACTAACTTCAAAATTACTAATTCACCAAATTTTAGTACTATTTTTCCGGCTCATGTTAAAGCTTTTTGGACCTTTCTCTTTTTCCTTTTCTTTCTCCGTTTCTTCGTCATCACTGCTATCGGCAAATTTCTTGATTTTACCACCACCAATAATGTCGATTTCCTCCAAGCTGTGTCGTCGTCGAAGTTTGCCTTGACTATCTGTCGAGAAAATACTACCACGAGGGTGATTCCCGAGACGTGGTGAAAATGGTACCATGCTATCCTTGGAATTGTTCCGGGACAGCAGCAAACACGAATTTTCTAGTACGCTGCCTGAAATTGGAACAATAAATATATTCACTCAAATCATGTTCATTTTATTCATGGCACATATTAAATTGAATAAAGAAATACAGATGAGAACTTTTCGCCTTTAAACCGTGAATACATGATCTTCAGTTATAATTATCACGCGAAGAGAATTAACACCAAGTTTTGCTTTGGATTGCTGAACTTACGTGATGGCACTTTCGGTATCGTTATCCCAGTCAGCGAACCACGTTTTACGAAATATGGTGAATCAAAGAAAACGCTTCTTTTTTTTGGACTGCATTTAGAGCATCCGAACTGATCTTACGAGCAATTTCAGCTTCTTCAAGCAATGCCATTTCCAATCTTTGTTGATGTTGCGGCCATACCTTATCCATTTGTGATTTATTTCTAAATAGAAATATTTAATAACTGCAAGAAATTTTCTAAACTTGACAATCTTAAGAACAAGTGGATGATTAACGAAATGCTTCGGATGATTTATATTACTCATAGAATAGACAAACTTGCTAAAATTTCGCATTTCCGGGATACTCTAGAATTACTTACTTCCTTCTCTTCGAAAACATAGTGGGATCGCCACAGCGATGCGATTAACTCAGTCGCAAAAACAACATCCGCATGATTGGCAACCATTCTTAAAACAAAAATGCCATCTGTCCCTAGATATTTATGCAGAAAACGATTAACGTGTTCCTTATTTTCTAAAAAAAATTGAAATTATAGTCAAAAAAAAAAAAGAAATTGCATAGCAAATTATCTGAATCATAGCAACTCCATTTATCTAGCTCTATGTTTACAATTTTTATCTTCATAAAAAGACTAATTGATCATACTATAAAGAGTATCACTAACGTGGGTCCCTTTTATTAAACGATGTTCCGCTCATCTCAAGATGATTCAGAATAAAATGCTCCTTTGAACAGTTTTCCGTTAACAAATAAATCCAGTTGAAAACACTCAAAGATGTAAGTGCTGCTAATACCATGAACCTGGAAACCAACAGTGAACACTATTGTGTGCTGTCCAGTCGTTCAAAGTTAAACTTCTAATAATGATTGGTCTTTGAATCTGTGTCGAGCTTAATGATTAATAGTATCTGTAGAGTATTAAGTGAGAAGTAATTACCAAGCCCAAAGAAGGATGAAAATCTTCTCAGTAAACAAGTTTACAACAAGAACACATTGAACTGTATGAGTTTGTATGTTTCCCATTTCTCGGACCTGAAAAATGTGCGTGAAATATTTGGAATGATAATAAATTGTAGATGTACAGAAATATGATTTTACTTGATGTTTTTGATTTACTTACTTCAAAATCACAAAGCGTTACTAGGGGAAAAATTCCACTGTGATGCCATGATGAAGTACCATTCCTAGGCCAGATGAGATTCACCCATGATTCTAGACCGTAATCATTTTTAAATTCTGGTAATAAATATCTGAAAAACGAGGAGAATCGCAGACACAGGATTCTCCCGATGAAGATTAGACTAAATGAGTAATAAGAAATCTCGCTTTCGGTGGGCTCCTAAAGCTTGATATAATCCCAAAATTTTCAGAAAACTTCAACTTGATAGAATCCTCCACATTAAATTTCATTGGTCAGCATACATTCAACTAGCATTCTCCTTCTAAAAAAGATTACCGTGTCATCAAAGAGATTTGAAATACAGCATTTGCCAGAAATGCTAATTTCGCCAACATATATATCGTTGTAACATAATAATTCGCATATTTTAAATTCAGAAATCGACAAATTTTATGAGGCACCAGTTTTTTCTGGAATTTAAATAAATGCAGAATCAAAGCTGGATAAAATCCATAAAAACGAATTTCATTCAAATTGAATACCTTTTTACCCGCTCATGAAATCTTAGCGCACCTTGCAGATGTACACATAACGCTTCAATGTTTCCTTCTTAACTTCTAGGGATGAATTTGCCGGATCACTAGCTAATCGAAGAATTTGACCTAATTTCATGCCTAAAATAGGATGGAAATCAACAATATTATCTGACTCGGTAAAATTCTTGTAATCTTTTATTAGATTTTAACATTGAAAGATACAATTACATCGGTGTATCTTTCTTCATCAAGGCATAAAATGTCATTATTTTAGGTCTGATCATAGGGAAACAGAAAAAAATACTTGGTTTACTACTATAACTTGCAAGAACAAAAATCAAATCTTAAAAACGCATATGTAGTACATTGATTTAAAACGCATATGTAATGCATTAATTTAAAGCAAAAATCGCATTCTTATTTTTTAATGATACTTAATTACTGTAAAAAAAATATAAATATAAAATAATTGATGGCGCATCAGTACCTGACTGTCCGGCAAAATATTTCCATATAAACGTCGGTGCCTTGAAACATGCTGCTTGAAACAACAAAAAAACGGCATCCATTGATAATAACTAATCCGACGTTCTCGGCGTTCTTCTACCGAAACATCCTCAACAAAAACTTTCGGTGGAACGAAATACGTATCCTGAGCCCAGCAGAAATTTTCTGCATACTGTAAAATAAAAAATACGCTTCATGTAGGCATGTGAAAGACAACGTTTTTGAATTCTCGTATGATATATCAAGTACACAATCAAAATTCAATCTTTCACTATATGATTAGAAATTTTAACAATCATATTCGTGATAAACGATAAGATCAATTATAACTTCTGAATAAACAGAAATTGATAGAATCGAAAAAATTGCAACCATAAAAGTAACCTGTTCCCATGCTCCACTAAAACCCATCGGTAACATACATTCCATTGGGCGACCACCGAACTGTTTAAAGCTGATAATAACGGAAAAAGCAATCAATAAATTACAAGTAAAATAACTGTGTAAGCTTGCAATCACATCCTGCAATATCGATTTTTATGTAGAAAATTTTTTATTAAATAAAAATAACACATACATATATCCTTACATGTATCAAATCTTCAACATTTCAATTATGGTCATTCAAGCGTGAAATGTTTTGAAATTAAATTTTGAAATTATTTAAAAAATTTTCAAACCTTAACAATTGGTTTATTGCTGTATGGAACAGAATGAAGGATATGGAATACAAACGACATTCTTTATTGTTATATGAGTAAAAAGCATTTAATTGATCAGTAAAATAAATATTTAATTGATGGTTAGTTAATTGCAGATAATATTTGATCCAATCCTTGAAATAACCAGAATAAAACAATATCATTCTGCAATATAATTTATATTTCGCGACCTACGTCATTCAAGAAATAGCATATTTTACTCTTTCTCTTTTTTGCTCTCGAATCTTTCAAAATTCCCGGTCAATTAATCTCCGCTTAATGAAAACGTTTGTATTTCTGCAATTAATCATCGGAATATATCGCACAATCTCGTCCCATCCAATTTCACTTCCCTTCATCATCTCATTTTCCATCATAGCTATCATTCTTTGATCTTAATCTCAATGACCTTTCACCTATCTATCTTCTCTTTCATCTCTTTTCCTCTTCCCGCCTATTCCTATTGCCACTTTCATCGATTTAGATTTATGCATTCCCGTGGGAGAGAAGCTAGTCAGATCCCTACGGAGAGGAACTAGTAAGAAACTAGTCCGTTTCTTGTGGGCACATGAAAGCTCTAGATGTTGCTAGATCACCAGTTTGCGGGATTATTTATCAAGAAATAAATCTTTTCATGATAACAAGAAGTACACTATGATTCGTTGTTATCAAAGTGAAATGATTTAATAATTCCTTTCTTGTATCAATCGTTGATTTTGTAATATTTTGATAACAGATCAGCATAATTTATTGATTGTATTGGGGTTTAACCAAAAACAAAAAAAAAATAAAAAAATATGAATTCCAGAAATCCCAGTTTGGGAAGAATCATCGGATAAGATTGGCGCAATTTCCGACTTGTAATTTCGGAACGCGCGTCAATGAAATTTACGTGATCCAATGGCGGATGATAAATTACGTCAGAAAAGGAATCCGTAAAAACATCATCATTTTATCAATATCCTAGTTGAAAAAAAAAAATGATATATGACCTGAATGATAATAACTATGTAAATATTAGCAATAACCTCTATTAATTTCAGATAATCATTATATAAACCATAAAACATATATTATATTACCTAAAAAATATTAAATATTACGATGAAATCATAGATTTAATCAAATAATTTAAATGTTAATTAAATTTTTTTCTGTCAACTTTTTTTTCTTGTTTTTACCATATAGAAATATATTACATTCATGTAAACAAAAATTTGATAATATTTTCGTTAAAATTTCCAAACGTATAATTTTAACGAGAGAATTTATTGTCAAGATTTTACAAAAAAAAAAAAAAAAATTTGAGAAGATAAAATTTATTGAGCACCCAACAAACATGAAAATTTGTTGAACATTTATGTTGTTGATATGAACTTTGAAAGCGATGTTTAATTTACACAAATCAAAAACGTAAAACAATATAGCATATAATTAAAAATAATAATAGAATTCATAAAAAAAAAAAAAAAAATTATGCAAAATACAATATCATCACTTTTCCTGCTTTAGGAAAAAAAAACTTATATCGATAAGCAAAAAAAAGGTATAAAATTTATAACATATTTTTCCATTTTAGAATCTATTTATGAATATTCTCGAACTCTTGAAAGAAATGATCGATTTTTTTCTCGCAAAATACAATAAATTGAATGATTGATTGAATTGAATAATTTTACTTTAAATTTGCTTTATAATTTTTTTAAATTAAGACACCAACAGAGCTATATATTATATATATATATATATATGTATATGTATATATATTATATAATAGATGAAAATAATGGAGCAACAAAATGATTAATTGAATAACTGAAATGTTGTAAAAATTTGAACGAAATTTCAATATCAACTTTTTTTCTTTTTTTTCTTTCGTACTATTGAAATTAAAGGAAAAAAAATAAAAAATTTGACATTTTATTCATCGATGTGATGGATTTGTTTCAGCTACAGAAACAGGTTTTAGCAATTCATAAAATTTTAAAATCGAAATTTGAAGGGAAAAAAGAAAAATCTCGTACCAGCCTATTCGGCTTACTTTTAAGCTGTGCGAATTGATTGGTTCGAAAAAAAATAAATATTTTCAAGTTCAAAATTATCTTATCGATTGATGAAACGAAGAGGCAACAAAGTGTAAACAAAAAGTATTATAAGTTTGCTAAGAACAAAAAAAAAAAGATCACAGTTTGAAATTAATATAGTAACTACAATATGTTCAAACAAAAAGCAGCAAAGTAGCAATATCAGCTATAATTGGCGATATTATAAATATTCATTGATCAGATGATAAAGATCAAATTATATGCAAATGAGATGATTAAATGAATTCTTTTTCTCCATTCTAATAATTAGGGTAGAGGGTAATTTAATAAAGACAATTGGAAATGTTTTATGCAAATTCAATTTTCTTTTTCGCTTTTTTTTTGAAAAATTTCTCTTTTATAAAATTATCAATTTGATTAAAATAAATAAAATTTATAAAGAAATTTGAGAAATTTTCTAATTTAATGATAAATAAAAGTTTAAAAATTTTAAGCCTTCTTGAAGACGCTAAAATTGATTTGATAACTATCATCATGTATTTGATATTGGGAAATTTAAGTCTGATAAAGAATTATACTATCATTGGAAGGCACGCTACACTGATATCCGGAAAAATCCTGATGATGATAAATGTTAAATGTCTAACAATAGACAAGTTGAAATGATATTTTAAATTAAAATAGAAAACTTAAAAAATATCATAATTATAGAATATATAAATGTGATTAGAATTCAGTAATTTATCATTAACTATCAGTGCCAAATTAACAAATTGATTCTTTGTACTACATGATAAGATAAAAAATAATGTCGCAAATCAACTGAGCATAGGCGAATGCCCATTATGATGTTCGCTATGTTTCGGTAAAGGTGTTTCCATATATCCTTTATGAACTAATAACGTATCACTTTCATTTTTTCTATCGGTACCATTAGTATCCTGAAATTTCAAAAATCAGATAATTAAAATGAAATAAAAAATCATAGTGTAAATAATAGGAAATTTTGACCTATTTATCTAATATAATATTTGTTTACATATATATGATTCATTTATTTCAATAAATATTTCCACTTCTGATTTCTTCAACCAATGAAATTACTTTTTTCTACGTGTATGATTCATTTATTTGAATAAATATATCCATTTCTGATTTCTTCAATCAATTAAATTACTTTTTTCTTTCTACAAAAATTATTTTATGAGAAATTTTGTGAAAAAAAAAAAAAAAAGAAAAAACCCAAACCAAATCTTTCTGTGATGAATCTGCATTATCTTCAACATCTGTATCAGTTTTATTTGCATCAGTATCCGTTCCACCAATTCCATGGCCTAAAATTATAGCTTGTAAAATTTCATTTATTTATTTAATGCTTATGTTGGATTAAAATGTAAAAATTGTTGGAATAATTTAAATTAAGCTTGTCAAAAAAATATGAACCAAATATTTGCTAATTTTTTTATTTTTGTTTATCAAAATTTTACATATATTAAATTGGTTTCATTTAAAATTGAATACATAAATATTTGCATTTATATTCTGATATATGATATATTAAATTAAAATAAAATCCTTTCCTGTTTTAAAATCGAATATGTAAGTTTATTCTAAGTATTAACATTATGATATACGATATTTGATTAAAATCATTGTACTTATATTCTGATATATGATATTAAATCAAATATTTCGCCCTTTTTTTCTCTTATATATTTTTCTAGAAATACAAACCATCTGAAGCTTCCTCTCTTTTATTACTTTCTTCCAGATGTTTCATCAATACTGCAACAACAACATTGACCAATACAAATTGTGAGATCAATACAAATATAATGAAAAAACATGGTGCTAATATTGGATCAACACAACAATTCGATTCACAACGATCCGATGGATCACAATCATCACGTAATGCATCCTAAAAAAAAAAAATGAATAAATAAAATTTGATAAATTTACATGTAATAATTTTTTTTTTGTCTAAACAAAAATCATAATAATTAAAAAAATTCCATTTATAAATTTAGCATTTATAATTATTATTATAAATTGATTTTTTTCTTTTTTAAAATATAATTAAATTTTAATTAATATATTAAACAAATTTTAAATACCTTCATAATTCCATTCCAATTATCACCGGTAGCTATACGAAATAATGTAAGAAATGCCATGCCAAAATTTTTGAAATGAGCATGCTCACCAAGTCCATCACATGGATGCTCATCCGAACATTCTAAAATAAACTTTTTTTTTTTAAAAAAGTTTTAATCATAAAAATATATTAATCATTTTGAAGTATTTTTTTATTTGTTTAATAATTTGCTCAACAATTTTCTCGAATTTGTAAAGTAATATAATCATTATAAAATTATGATCATAGTTTTAGTAAATAATGATTTTATAAAATTATAGATATTTTATAGCTGAAAAGTTCAGTTCCATTCTATGACTATCAATTGCTTATTCTGCAAGGCGCATACGAACTGTTCAACTCATGTGAAAAACTGTTAGGTATGAATGCAACAAATAGTACAGTGATAAAGTGATAACGATCTTAACTTTATTAAGGATATTAATCATAAAACTATACTTTCGTTTTCTTCCAAATTTTTATGCTAAATATATTTTTATTATTATTTTGAATTAAAAAATTATCTGAGAAAAAAATGAAAAAAAGTTTCTTGTTTACGTACCAAGTTTACCGAATAATTCGACACCAAGAGCAGCAAAAATGAAAAATAAGAGAAAGAAAAGGGATCCAAGATTTCCAACTTGTGGTAATGCTTCACCAACAGTATCCAATAATGATCGAATACCTTTAGCCATTTTTAATAATTTCAATACTAAAATATGCAAATAAATCATTAATTAAACTATTCAATATCTTTTTTAAAAATGAAAAAAAAATTATTTCAAATATCTAATCAATAAAATTTATTTTTCAATTATTCTTGTTTTATTAAGAATACAAAAATTATCGAGAAGATAAAATTTTAAATTTTTGATAAAATCTTATTGTCTTAATTTGAATCATTGATTGATAGCTTTTTAAATCTAAACATATTTTATCAATAGCTATAGCTGAATAAGGCGATTTGAAATACTATAGAATCAAATTTATAGTACCTCAGGCAATCCGAAGAACTCTCATTACTCGAATAATTGTTGGATTAATAGGTAATTCTAAGGCTTCGAATTCCTCAAATATGATACCAGCAATAGATAAAATTACAATCGAAATATCCAATTGATTCCATCTATAAATTAAAAAAAAAAATGATTCGTGAATCGTATAGAATAATCCTATGATATTTTATTAAGAGTAGGAGCAATGAATAAAATCTGTTCTCTGCTTAACCTTTGACCTATTTTCAAATTTGTCATTTCTGATTGCTGAAAAATTGCTAGAAAAAATTAAAAGAAAAATAAAATTTATAAATTTTCTTACTTTGTTTGTTGCGAAAAAAAAATTTATAATAAAACTTATTTGAACTTAAGTTGCATAAATTTCTTACCGTTCCCTAAAAAATCGTCGAACACCCAATGCTATAAGTTTAATTGCAGATTCGAGAGTAAAAACAGCGGTGAAAAAATAATTCAGTGTTTTCAGCACATATTTTAATCCAATTGGCATCATATAAAATTCCATAGCCATTGAGATAACATTTACTCCTGCAAATATAATTAAGAGAGTTAATGAAATGATATGATAAACGAATCTAAAAATTCTTGTAACTTCTTAAAATACCATCTTTTCAATGATTGTTTTCTTATAGTTTTCTTTGTTTTATTTTTCTCGACAAAGAACATTTGATTCTGATTTTTATTGGAGATTCAGAAGGTAATCATGACGAAATTAATTAAATTATTAAAATTAAAAATTAAGATAGGAAACTAAGCATTTTTAATTAATGTTATAATGTCTAAAAAATTTTTTAAACTTACCAATAACAGCAGCAATTGCTAAATCGAAATATTTTGATGTTACAACATTGTTCAAAAATAATCTTGTCGGGCCGTAATTGTGCCAATATGGTTGTGATTTCTCGCCTTAAAAATATCATATAACTTATTGGAATAAAAATATGAACTCAATTAACTAAATTCTACGAATGAATTCAATCAAATTAAGTATCTTTTTAATCAATTTTAAGTACCAAAATATGTATTCTAATCCATGCGCATAGATTTATGTAAGTTTTTAGGCCTAGAAAAATAAAAAAACGTTAAAACTTAGACGAATAATTGGTATTCTAACAAATCCGATATCACTGATAATGGCATCAATTGAGATAAAAATTCGATTCCGAATTTTTATTCAATTTCAATTCTATTAATAAATTATAATTAAGTAATAAATTACGTCGTTTCTTCTTTTGTCCATATTCGCTTTCATATTGTTGCCGTTTTAATTTTCGTTCAAGGCGCTTTTGTCGTGCCTGTTCTTTCATTTCCGCTTCTAATGCTTCCTTACATTTATGAAAATTTTCCACAACAACACCAACAAACATATTTAATACAAAGAATCCAACAAGTAAGAGAAATGAAATGAAATAAATCATTCGCCATTCGTTATAATTTTCGATTGGCTAAAAATATAAATGTATCAAATTTATGCATGCAAAAAATTTTAACCAAACCATTCATAAATAAAATTAATAAATTACAATTAATTATCATTAGTTACCTGTAAATCTACACCTGTAGCATCGATACCTTGATACATGATAGCAACCCAACCATCCTTACTAGATAATACAAATAGTGACATAAGTGCCTGAAAAAAATCAAGAAAAAGTTAAATTTAATTTGACTATAATAAATTTAATTTTCAACTATATCTGTATCAGTAACATCAAGTTTCAAATTCTGTTAATTTGTTTAGCCATGATTGTCAAAATTATTAGAAAATAAAAAAATTGATAAAATTATTAAAATTACTGATGAAATTGTCAAAAATTTAAATAGCCAAGACTATTAAATAATTGCGCTAAAATTGTTAAAAATTCACCTGGCCAAGATTATCAAAATTATAACGGTGATTAACCCATCGATTTCGTGAATCCATCAAACAATCTGCTTTTGTTGTAACATTACTTATACTTGGTCCAACGCAATGAAACATCATACCCTATAAATATCATATCTTCCTAAAAATGATAATTAAATAAATTTATCATTTATTATAATTGATGAAGAGATATGATTAATTAATTGCTTATTTGCTTATTTACTTCACAAATAAATCTGCATATAAGATATATGCCGGTAAAAAATAAACTTTTTTTTAAATAAACTTTACCTTAAACAATTGAACACCAAGAATGCCAAAAATGATGAAAAAAGTGCAACAAATTAAAACAATATTTCCAATAGGCTTCAGACTACTGATCAACGTCATAACGACAAGTTTTACTCCAGGAGCTCGATTGATAACACGTAACGGACGCAATGCTCTTAGCAATCGTAATACACGTATAACACCAAATATTTTTGGTGAATCTATAAAATAATAAATAGTTTGGATAAATTTAGGATTATATTATTGAAAAAAAAAAAAAAAAGAATGGAATAATTACTATTTATGAATGTTTCGTGAATTTTAAACAATCATTTTAATCAATTAAACTTACCTATATGAACTAATAATTCAAAAATAATATTTATAAGACTTATAATAACCAATGCACCATCCAAAATATTCCATCCATCTTTAAAATATGCATCTTTTCCAAGTAAACATCCATTTGCAATAACCTAAAATTATTAATAATATATTCCATTTCTTATCAATCAATTTATTCCTTTTCATTTCGAATTATTTAATTTAAAAATTTCAATTCATACTAACCTTCATACTCATTTCGATGGTAAAAATTACGGTAAAAACATATCCGGTAAATGTGAGAAATTGTCGTTCTACCGATTTCGGAGGAATTGATGGTCGTTCCATGGCTAATGTAATACAATTAATACCAATAAATATTAAAATCGCATAATCAAACCATTTTTTCTGCGTTAATTGAAGGCACCTAAAGAAAAAAAAAAGATGGAAGATAATTAATTCAGATTATCAAATTAAGAAATAAGATAATTAATTTGGATTATCAGTTAAGAAGAAGGATAGTTAATTCAGATTATCAGATATTGTAATATTTGCATTGCGAGTTTGCGTTAATATTTTCGTTAATGTTTATTCCCGTTGTATAAAATATAATTGAAATTATTAATCGCTTATTCGCTTTCATTTAATTAATATTGACATCAATTTAAAAAATTAAACTTTATTGGCAAATTTTCATCGATATTTTTTTGCACATTAAAACAAACAAATAAATTGGAATTCACTTACTTAATTCGAATTTGATTTTTTGAACTAAAAATATAGAGCGAATAATCGGCACGTTTATAAAAACATGTTTTTCTTAATAATCGCATAAATTTCGTATTTTGTCGCTCTCTTTTGCGTCGTTCTTCCTCTTCAATTGCTATTTGCAATTCTTCATTAGCCTAAAAATTATGCAAACCTTAAAATATATATTATTTTGAATTTTAATTCAATTGCAATCACATTATTTCCATTTACTTCTACGTTTTTTTTTTTTTTTAATTTCTATAATCAAAATTATAAACATTTTGGTAAAATTAAAAAAAACAATTTAAGTACATAAATAAAAAACATTTAAATTTTGCAAAGAAATTTTTCGTTTATTATAGTTATCCTACCGTAATGACAAAGAAAAAAGCAATAATTTTTACTCAAAGAAACTTATTTTAAACTTATTTTTATTTCAGAGGAAAAAATTTCGCAACTGTTACATTTATTTTCCAAATACCGTATTACATTTATTTTTTAAATACGATAATTCGTTAATTTTTAAATACTGTATGCCGCATCACATTCATCTTTTCAAATACTGTATGTCACATCACACTCATTTTTTAAATACCGCATATCGCACCACACTCATCTCTTTACATATCGTATCGCGTTTGTTTTTTAAACACCGCATTACGGTCATTTTCAAATACCGTACCAAAGGCATGTTAAATTTTTTATAAAACTTTTATTTTAGTAAAACATTTAGTACGTTTTGGAATTAATTAATTTAGTCAAAATTTGCATCTTTCATTTTGATATATTTGTAAGATTTTAAAATAAAATTTTTTGAAATTATATTCATTTTATAATTCATTTTTCTTATCTCAATTTTTTTTTGCATATTTTTAATTTCATACAATTTTTATGCAAAGAAAAGTTATTAATTTTAGTATTTAATTAATTTAATTTTGTTGCATAAAAAAAAAGAATAGAAAATAAAAGTTGTTATCGTATCAATAATTCAATCAATAAATATAAAAAAATGATAAAAATATATAATTAATTCACCTCAATTAACTTATCTCTTGTATAGGCTTCAATAATCGCTTGTCGACTATCTTGGGAATGAAATTGGCTAAGCCTTGTTTGCATTCCACACCAACTATTCATACGTTGTCGAACACGACCATGCGAATATGGATCAAAGCATGATACCATTTGAGGCAGTATAAGTGATGTATGTCGATATAATCTTAAACATACATATAAATCATTGAAGAAAATAAGTTTTATTTAAATGATCTTATTACAAAGATTAACCATTGATCTTACAGTAAGGTATTTTCCATTTGATGTTGTCTCATTACCGTAATATCGTATTTGCAAATTTAATGAATTTAAATCTTATCCTGTTATGAATAATGACATTAAATGATATTTTTGAAATATAAGCTATTAAAAAGTTTAAAAAGAATAAATAATTGATAATTTCTCAAAATATTAGGAATGCAATTTTTAAGACTTGATAAGTTGCTGATAAAAAACTAAATTATCAGAAAAATACATCGCTAGTTTGATTTGTGATTAGAATGAAAAAGAAAATGACCTTAAATTAAGATTAGGATTTAAAGTTTTTGATGAACGATGTCGATTAAAACTACTGGCTCGTCTGGTAAGAAATGATTGATGGCCTAATTGTTCATCATCTTCATCCTGAAATAAAAATTGATAAAAACTTTACAAGAAATAGAATAAATTATTAAATTTTATTTACTGATAAAAGAGATTTCTACTTTACAATCTAATATATATAAGTAATGGAATTACGAAAATTTTTTGATGAAAATTTTTAATTTAAAAAAAATGAAATTTACATCTGGACTTGTTGGAACACTGTATCGCTTTTGATATACATCTTGAAATGCTTGAAAATTGCCTGGGCCACGATTGTAGGAGTAATATGAGGAAGAAGTCTAAAATAACTATTAAATCTGATAAAATCAATAATTAATTTTAGCAAATTTCAAATACTCAAAATTGAATGAAATAATGAATCTGAATAATTTCACTATGTACTTTGATCATTTTTAATTTTAAATTGACTAATCGATTAATTTGATCAAAAATTAAATTTCTATCATTTATTGAAATTTGAATATTAAAAAGAGAATATTTTCAACCTTTCGATTGAGATAGGTAGATGAGGAAGCTTTTGCTAAAAACAATTCCAATTCTCGTTTTCTTTCTTCCTCCTCAACAGTTGCCTTTTTCATAGCTTCTTCTTCCTATAATATATTATCAAAAATCGATTATTTCAAATGAAATAATCAATTACTCAGAATTGGAATAATTTTATCATAAAATTATACAGAACAATTTAATATAGTAACATTCTTATTGCTTAACAAATAACTTTTGATATTTTTAAAAATTTTTAATTATTATTATTCAAATTTTTAAAAATATTTGTTTTTAGAATTTATTACAATTTTTTCTTTTTTGTAAAATCTATCGATTTAGAATTAGAATAGAATAATAAATTTAATTTTGATAGAAATATCGAGAATTTTACCAATTGTCGTTTTTCTTCTTCCTTACTTTCCTGGAAACCTTCAACCAGGATAGCAACAAGTAAATTAAACAATACATAATTGCCAAATGTCATTAAAGCAACAAAGTATAGTGCAGCCCAAGGTGTTGTACGAGCCATACCATTAAATAAGACAACATTCCAATCTTCTTGTGTTAAAATCTTGAAAATAAAAAAAGAAGAAAAGTTTTCGTTGATTTTAATAATTTTTAAAAATCAAGAAAAGAAAAAAAAAGAGATATATTTTTATATTTTGAATTATTAAATTAATTTATCATTTCCTTTTAATTCAACAATTATTCATATTTAATTTATTTCACAAAACTATACTTTCCCATTTTAAAAAGTTTAAGAAGAAAAAAGAAGCGATCATCAAATTTAAAAATATTATTTAAAATTACAATTTATAAAATAATAAAATTACATACCTGAAATACAGTAACCAATGCCCATAAAAGTGAATCGAAATTTTTCCTTTCACATTTTTTTGTATGATCCATTGCATTTGCAGGATTTTTGCAAAATTTACATCCAAATAAATTCATTCCAAGTATACTGTAACAAAAACCTCTATAAAAATTCATTTAAAAAAAAAAAAAATGATTAACATATCTGTTGACATTTAGCTGATGTTTGAATAAAATTATAATATGATAAATGATAATTAGTAATAGTCATCTAAATACCTACCTGAAAATAAAGATGAAGAGAACGAGTAATCCAAAGAATACCGTCACATTATCCATTGTACGTAGCATAACAACCAATTGATACCGTAATGCAGGCATAAATCGGACTAATTTTAAAATACGAAGTAGACGAAATGTTCGAAGTACCGATAAACCTCCCTTTCCTTCTTGAAACAATTCCAAAACACTAGAGAATTAATCAAATATTAACGGAATTTCAACAAATAAATAAACTGAAAAGAAAAAAGTTTTTTTCAGATAAAATATTTCAATTTTTGCAAAATTTTAATCCTCGAGAAAAGCTCAAGAATTCAGTTTGATTAGAAAAGAAGATATATTTTAAGTTTTGCAAATCAGTTGAGATGATTATGCGATCAAAGTTTTATTCTTTTATTTATAAGCGAAATACAGTTTTTATGTTTTTTTCAACATGGAACATTTCAATTCTTGCAAAATCCTAATTCTCGAGAAAAATTCAAGAATTCAATTTGCTTCTTTTTGATGCTTTACAAATCCTTAGAATATACGATGAATAAGTTACCTTAGTGCGACTATTCCACCATCAAAAAGATTGAAACCATCGGAAAGATAACCAAATAAACCATCTGCACCTATCTTGAGCAACATTTCCAATGCGAATAAACCAGTGAAGAAGTAATTACTGATTTCTAAGATTGTTGTAAGCAATTCAGGCTAAAAATTATCTTTTCAATTAATTGCTTATAGGGTTAAAGAATTAAGCATAATATATCTTATCAAATATTATTTTATAATTTATTAATTTCATTAAATAATTAAGAGAAAAAGAAAACCTGTTGATGATATTCGACACCCATACTAAGTGTATTAATTAAAATAGCGAATAAAATACCACGTTTGAAATGATTGCAAACTACAAATGCTCGAAGTTTTTGACGAAATCGACCAAATATGTTAGTAGTTGTTGTTTTAGTCAAATTTACCTGAAATATTATATTTAGAACTAAATAACCTAAATAAATGATGATTTAAAAGATTCGTTTAAAAAATCAATAAATTAATTAGAATTATAAATAAATATATATTACTGATTTAATGCGAGAATTACGATCATAGCCATAACTGCTACCGATACCACCAATATCATCACATCCAAGCTCACTTCCGGTAGCAGATAATTGATCAGATAATTCCACATCACTTTCTTCACCACTCGATAAATCATCACCTACTCGAAGTGATCGTTTCAACGAGTTAACCCGATTATCATTTGCTGAACCTACCTCGACATCGCTTTCAATACTATTTGATATACAATCTAAATCAAAAAAAAATGAATTCAATTTAATATTTATAATAATAAAATTTTTGAAAAAAATTTTAGCGCCACAAATTTCAAATTCTCGAAATAATCCATAAAATTTTAATAAAAATAAGAAAAAATATGAAGCATACCATTCATATTTTCATTCAATTTTGATTTTTATCTTATCATATAATTTACTTTCTTCATGATCCATACTTTCTGACGGCAGCAACTTATCATCTATAATATTTTTATAAAATTCAATGTTAAAATTTAAATTCATCAAATCGTCCGTCCATTATTTGTTATTTCCGTACAAAGTGATTAGAGCAAGATTAGTTTCCTAATTGAGTCTAAGCGGAAAAGCTGAATTAAAATGTCATAAAATAGGTTAGAAAGAAGAAGAAAAATAGAAGTGATGTTTTTAAACTTAAGAAATTTCAAGTTCTTTGAACAACTTTATAGTTGAGTATATTACTTACGGCAGTATTAACTATTGATATATACCTTTCATTTTTGTCTCTTCCAAATCTTTCATTTTTGTTTCTTCCGAATCTCTCATCGTTGTTTCGTTAGAATCTTTCATTCTTGTTTCTTCAGAATTCGCAGCTTTTGGACGAGTATTATTTGAAAGACCTTTGAAAAATTTCCGCCTGGATGCAAAACGTTCTTCCCAAATTTTCCATTGCTAAAATGCGATATATCAAAAAATATAATATTTTCATATCTATTATTACAAATTTATCCCAAGCAATGATATTAGGCATATTTGTTTATAATTTGCGATAGGTTGCTAAAAAGGATAAGTTGTTTAAATTGAGACTTTAATTTTATACCTTTAAAAATCTTCGTTTCAATCGACGAGAATAATGTCTTATAGATTTGATTATAGCTGCATAAATACTATCACCTGCTTCACCATCTCTTGATGAATGAGCTTGATCACTACCTAAATTAATCGTTTGCTAATTTTTTAAATATAAAAATTTTTAAACTTTAAAATAACAAAAAAATTTTAAATTTATCATAAATATAAAAGAAAAAAAAGTATATGATATGATTAAGCTAACTAAGTGATCCGGATGATCGTAATCTTTTCCTTTCTTCAATCATTCGTTCGGTTTCACGTCGTTTTGTTTCCGCAAATTGCGTAGCAATAACAACCAAACATAAATTAATCATGAAAAATGCTCCTACCTGAAGTATTACTATTATTATTATTATTATCATTTCTATCATTTTTATTTATTTATTTCCTAAAATTTATTTTTTGTTTTATTTACTTATTTATTTGTTTACATTATTATTGTATGAGAAGAGGGATAGAGATAAAGTGAATTTAATTTTAAATACAATTTGCGCAATATTTTAACGATGCAATAAATCATTTAAAAAAAAAAATCAAGTAGTAGATGAATAAGCATTTAAATAAGCATTGAATAAATCAGGATAAGCAAGTACCCTTCCATACAAATCAGGATAGGCAAGTACTCCTCCGTATAAATCAGGATCAGCAAGTAACCCTTTCATATGAATCAGGATATAACGCATATAATTGAAAATGAAAGAAAAAAAACTTACAATAATTAATAGTACAAAATATATCCAATTCCAAAATGAATGCGCATCTTGTACGTAATACATTATATCTGTCCAACCTTCTAAGCTTATCACCTATATAAAAATTATAATTAATCTCATCAATTATACAATATGAACGAAAAATTTAAAATGCATGCATTGATATGTTATCATTCCTTTGGACTGTATTATATATACACTGATTACATTGAAAAATTCAACAAAAAATCCTTCATTTATGACATATATTAGCCTAAAATTGAATAAACTTAATTTATAGCATTCATACAAAAAAAAAAAAAAAAAAAAAAAGAAGAAAATGAATACCAAAAAGATAGCAATCCATGCAAATCCGATATTATCAAATGATATGGAACCTTGAAATGGATTACGATGCATAACTCTACATTCATTATAATAAGCATTCCAATTTATACATGCTGTTGTATCATTTTTACATTTGCCCATTCATGTATCGTCAAATTACATCTGAAAATTTTAAAATATATTTTAAGACATTTCATTATGAAAAATTAAATTAATTAAATTAAGTTAGTAATTTTAGTATGTATTGGATATGAATATTTCCTTTCTTTTTTCTCTTAGTATATTGTACATTTTGTACAAATTTAATTATGTTATTTCAAAATTTCAAATATTCGATTTCTTCTTGTTTTTTTTTTTTTTGCAAAATTAATTATCACTTTTCAGTGTTTTATTATTGCGAAAAAGTTTAGCTATTTATAATTGAATTTTTTTTTTTAAATTCAAATTAACTTTTTACTTTTGAACTCGTCTAAATTGAGTTGTTGCCTTTTTTTTCGAATTTTTTATATCAAATGTATTGAATTCAAATAGTTTAGATAGAATATATATAATTAAATACTATTTCATTTCAATCTAAACTATATGAAAATTTAAATTTAAATAATAGATTAGTGTAAAATTAATATTTTCCCCACGTATTTGGCGCAAAATCAAAGATTATTTTCACGCGTTTGGCGCAAAATTAAGGATTAATTAAAATTGAAACATGAAAGCTTACTTAACCCCGTTGTGTACGTAAGGAGGTAGATTATTGCATGTATGAAGACCTGATGAATCCGCTTGACTGCAAATATATTCTAGCGAGGTGTCTTCTGGTATATAATATCTGTAATAAGATATACTAGTACTTAAAAAATGGAATACCGTATTACTTAAAAATAAATTTATTCGGATATTTTTTGAAAGTATGCAAAAAAAAAGCAGGATAGACAAAAAATATATCAAAAAGATTGCAAACAATTCGTAAGAAATTATCATATTAGTTAGAATAGTAAAAAAAAATTATCATATCAGTTAGATTAGTAAAATCATTAATACAAATCTATTGATAGTTTAATTAATAATTAACCTGAAATTTTATATTGCAATATTTAAAATTTAATAGAAAATGAGAATCGATTAATATACTTGTTGAAGTATTGAAAATTTTATCAACAAACTTTTATCGATCTTACCGTGTAAGTGATACATATGAGACATCAATATCAGCATTTATTTTCGGCAAACTAATAACACAACGATTTCTGAAATGTATCATTATTTTTGATATTTTATAAATAAATTATCAAAAAATTTTAATATAAATTTGCAAAAAAGAAGAAAAACTATTAAATATCAAAAATCAATATAATGATATTCAACTAATAATATATATATATATAAATAAATACTCAAATTCAGACTTTAATTTTCAATTACAATATATTTATCTAAGTGAACACAAAATATTTATATATTGTCTCTAAAAAAAAAATCATTAATTAAAATCATATACTGTAATACTTAAAATTGAACAGAAAATGGGAATCGAATAATATATTTGTTGAAGTATTTAAAAAAAAATAATAGATATTTGAATATTGAAGAAAATTTTAAAAATAAATATATAATATATAAAAATATATACCTGAGCAGTCCAGCCCATAATTGTACACCAACAATACCAAATATGAAAAATACAAAGAAACATAACAACAATACATTACCAAGCATCGGTAATGTGTCCAATAATAGATTAACTATAAAAGTTTAAATTTAATTAAAAATATTAATTTAATTATTATTTATATTCCAATATTAATCTTTCGATCATTTCCTCTCTTTCTCTCTCTCTTTTTTTCATTTCTTAATTTTTCTTTCATTCTTTTGCATTCTCGAAAATATATTTTAATAAAATTAATTTCAAAAAAAAAAATTATCATTACAAACCAAGAATTCTCATAGATGGTATCCTATTAACAGCGCGTAATGGTCGTAATACGCGAATTGTTCGTATAGCGGTTAAATTTATATTACCCAAATATTCTTGCAACAGGTATTCTGCACACCTGAAATTTTATTAATATTTATTATAAAATTAAATCCTATCTCTCCCCCTCTTCTCCCATTATCCTCCTATTCCCTCTATCAAAAACAAAAAAAAATATTTGAACAATCAATTTGATTGATATGCTTGTTTCGAAACGGATTTTTTAAAAAAGAAACTTCGTAACTAAGCTTAATATTTGAACATTAATTAACAAGCTATTTTTTTTTGCTACCATTTTTTAATTCATCAAGACTAGCTGAGAATTATTCTGAGTAATACAATAATAATATCAATAAATATACGCCAGGTATGACTATTAGAAACGTCAGATATCAACTTATCGAAATCCCCTAGATATCATTCGTTTAATCTATATCAAATGGTTAGAACTATCGATATTATCAACTATAATCGAACAGTACGATTTATTCACTTTCAAGAATTTGAATTTATTTATTTTAAAACAAACTAAATAGATAATAACACTCAACAGTAGCGTCAAAATATTTATTCCTTTGTAATAATATATCACCGATTTTGCGATAATTACAAATCGAATATTAATCAAATGACAAATCTTCCAATTTATTAATGATTGAATTTTAAGTCTTTTTAATTACACTTATTTGGCAAGAATTTCGATGCATAATTCAAACTATGATTTGAACAATTCCGATTTATCTATCGTCAAGAATTGATTATTTAAATTTAGGTAGAAGAATTAAACAGAAATAGTAGCAATAATATCGAAATATTCTTCTGCAGTATATCGCCACTTTTCAAATAACTATATATCGGATTTATAGTTTCTCGTTTTGTTTTTTTTTTTGAAAAACAAAATTTAATATTTTGAAAATGTAAACAATATTATTTGGATAAATTTAAACGATGCAAAAATTCAAAATTTGATACCATTAGATTGGAATGACATTTGTGATCATTGACCTTTTATAAGTATAATATTTCCTATATTTATTTTAAAAACTTGCATGTCATAGGCTTAAGATTATTTTTAACATATTTTTAATATAGTTAAATTAAATATTTAATTTCATTATTTCAATTAAAGCATGCTAATCATTATATCATCATTATTATCAAAAAAAAAAAAGGAAGGAAGAGAAAATGATCAGAAATCATCAAAACATATAAGTATGATTGAATAATAAAAAATGAAATTAAATATATGATATATGATAAAAGATAAATGATAATAGGAGAAGAAAAAAATGATTAAAAATTACCCTGCACAAACAATGAAAAAAATCAAGGCGATTCCAGGTATCAGAAAGATAAGCAGATGAGCCATAGAACCCGAGTGCAACGATTTTGATCATCTAAAAAAGTTACGAAAAAAAACATTGATTTATCATCTGAATTATCATCTATCCGTCTATAAGAACTAATATTTAGTAAAAAATTTTGATAAAAATTTCAAAAAAAAAATTTTACAGAATTCGCATATTTATGAAATGTAAACAATTTGTGAAAAAAAAAAAATTTCAAATATTTTAAGTTAAGCAAAAAACAAAATAAAAAATAAAATTAAAATTTAGAACAAACCATTTCTAAAGTAAAATATGCAAAAATGATATGATCAATGGTTGATAGAACATAGCAACGATATGTCGTACAATTATCATTATCCTCACATGGTCGATACATGCCAAGCGTAACACAATTGATCAGTATAACAAGCATTGTGATACGATCAAACCATGGATTCATAACCATTCGTAATGCCCACGAACGTGGTGGTGATGTTTGATGTAAACAATGCAAGGCTGGTTCCGTAAATCTTAATATTTTTTAAAAATTATTACAAATTTATCAATATTTTATTTTATAATATATATTTAAAATTATAATTTTTGCATTTTTATTCTTAATTAAAATTAAATAATAGCATAAATTGATTGATAGATATATTGATTAGTTGATCGATTTCTATTAGGTTTTTGATTGATAGATATATTGATTAGTTGATCGATTTCTATTAGGTTTTTGATTGATAGATATATTGATTGAGTTGATCGATTTCTATTAGGTTTTGATTGATAAGATATATTGATTAGTTGATCGATTTCTATTAGATTTTTGATTGATAGATATATTGATTAGTTGATCATTAGATTTTATTTATTTTTTGTTTAATAAAAAAATAGTTCGAAAGTGAAGAATTAATATGCGCTGATATAAATTTTTAATTTTATTAAATTCATTAAATAGAAAGAAAGAGAGAGAGAGAGAAAAAAAACAAAAAAATACCCTGGATAAGGTAAATCACATTCTTCATTGATAATATCCGCTTCACTATCCCAACCAACTTGCGTTTGTTTCTGATAATCATCTTCTTCTCGAATACTATCATGCCATGGTCGTAATGGGCTTACTTCCATAGATAACGAAAAAGTTTTTTCCTTTGCGGTAAAAACTTCTATATTCTGTGGATGGGCCAGGTCCCAATACCTGAAACTGTTAATTTAAAAAAACCTCTACTATTCAATTTATGCAATTATGCTTAAATAATTTGATGTCATAAATTTTATCATATAATTATTTGAAAAAAAGAGAAGAATTATATGAATAAATTATTAACTTATCGCTTTATATTTTAATTTTGAATAATTTATTTTGAGAATTTATCAATTTTTCAAAAGTTTCAAGAAATTATAAATAATTCGAATAAAATTTATAATCGTAATAAATTAGATGTCTATATTTAAACATTTATCATTATTATTATTATTATC